>JACXIX010000123.1:399-175894 GCA_014737535.1 Bombus cullumanus | reverse complement strand
AAAAATGGAAGTGAATTTACGCGTAAATTATTAGGCCATAAATCAGCAGAAATGACAGCTAAATATCAGGATGACAGACAGAATAGTTGGATTGAGATCTAAAAAACATAGTGAGCAGATTGTGAATTATAGTGATAATATCCTTTTATCTATATGATAATAAAGGAATTTAAATTTAGGCAACTATTCCTAAGATAGTTTTGCTCTGTTCAGTTGATGTACGTCGTTTTATAACAAAAATTTTAGCCACCCATTATCCTGGTTTTAATGTGCTCTCTTTTGCTGAGATCACCGAAGGAACTGAGGTCAATATCATAAAAACAATTTAATTAATTCAAGGACTGAATTATGCAAATGGATCTTGCTTCACTTGTCACAGATGCAATCAAAACAATGGGGAAACCGGATTTATTTCCCCAAGGGCATCAACTTAATAATCATTCTACTATCACGCTCGAATTAGAAGAGTTACCTGATATTCATATCGCTATGGTAAATGATTTACCCACCATTTGGGCTAACCTGGGATATATAGAGCCAAATGTTATTCGACAGCTAAGTGAACCCTTATTAGCAACCATTATTAGTAACCATTTGCCTTTTTTTTATCCCGGGCAACCCACTTATTTTCTTAATGATGAAAATATACTTGAGTTACGGGCAACCTTCTCTATCACAGCGCTAGAAAATGCGACCCAATTTGCCGAAGCAATCGACAGTTTTTTTCAATATATGCTCAATATCAATAAATTATTGATTGGTTAACTAGCAATGAACAACAACTTTATGCCCTTTTATCCAGTTGCCTATCCGGTACGCATTCAGGGAAACATTATAGAGGCACCATTAAGAAAAGTGTTTATCGGCGAGGTTTGCTTATTAAAACCCTATCCTGGTAGTTCACAAACGATTGGGCAAGCTCAAGTGATCGCTTTTCACCACCAACAAGCATTACTTAGCTTAATGGGTTCATCCCATGGACTCTCTTTAACGACAGCCATTGAACCCACAGGCCATACCCTTTCTATTCAATTAAGTGAAACGTTATTAGGCACCATGTTAGATGTTGCAGGTCACCCCATCTTACGCTTTGCACCATCGATAGCATTGAATGCTACTAGCTGTCGACGCTCAGTTAATACCAACGCGCCAGATTTCTTAAGTAGAAAACCTATCACTAACTACTTTGCCACTGGTATTCGGGCGATTGATGGGCTATTAACGTGCGGTGTAGGACAAAGATTAGGCATCTTTGCTGCCGCGGGTTGTGGCAAAACTATATTAATGAATATGCTGATCAATTATGCACAAGCCGATATCTTTGTTGTCGCGTTGATTGGTGAAAGAGGCCGCGAAGTTACCGAATTTGTTGATGAATTAAAGCGATCACCACGTGGCAGTCAAACGATTCTTATTAGTTCAACCTCAGATCAGCCAGCCGTTGATCGCTGTAATGCCGCTTTAGTGGCTACCACCGTGGCAGAATATTTTCGTGATCAAAATAAACATGTCGTTCTCTTTATCGATTCAATAACCCGTTATTGCCGTGCCTTACGTGATGTTGCGTTGGCTTCGGGGGAACTACCCGCTCGCAAAGGTTTTCCCGCTTCGGTTTTTGAACAACTTCCCTCACTACTTGAACGGCCTGGCAATACACAAAAAGGCGCGTTAACCGCTTTTTATACTATTTTACTGGAAAATGAAGAAGAACCTGATGCGATCGGTGATGAAATACGTTCTATACTGGATGGCCATATTTACCTTTCTCAACAATTAGCAGCACAAGGACATTACCCGGCCATCGACATTTTACGCAGTACCAGCCGTCTTTTTCAACAAATCACTGAGCAACAGCAGCAAACAGCTGCACGAGATTTTCGTCATTATCTTACCCAATTAGCATCATTAAAACTCTTACAAGAATTGGGGGAGTATCGCGCTGGAGAAAATCATGATCATGACCAACTTATCAATAAAAAAAGTGCTATTGAGCAGTTTTTGCAACAATCGTGGCAACAATCTTATTCCTTTTCTCAATCGGTTAAGGAGCTTTATGACATCGTGGCGTAAATTTGAAACTCCGATCAAATTACTACAACAAAAACAAACTAGATTAGCGTCAGCCATCGGCCAAATTAAAAGAGAAATAACCAATGAACAGCAGCGACATCACCAATCTTGTTTTTTATTTACTCAACTAATCGAACAAGCCAAAACATTAGAGCCTGTCGGACAATTAGCCTATAACGCCTTGTTTGACAGTAAAAGGAAGCAAGCGATAGTAAAAGCACAAATTAATCAAGTGCAGACAGAAATAGCATTAATTGAACAGAAGATAGCCCAACTGGATCAACAAAAAAACTTACTTCAGCAACTGCAATGCAACTTGGTAAAAAAAGAGAAAAAATTACGACATTGCTACCAGCAGGCAAAAAAATGCCATCGTTTAAAAACCGCTTCGCAAGAAGAGATACAATTACAGGAATTAGCAATTTATGGTAAATATTGATACTCATCAACGTCAACAGATTATTAGTAATTCATCTTATTTACCAGATAATCTGTGCACTAGTTTTTCTTCATCAGAACGCTATGATGAACAAATAAATAATACCTATTTATCAAAAGAAATTGATGAAAGATTAACTTTATTACAATCCATTATTGTCACCGCGCTACCCACTGAAATAACGCTTTATAATCAAGAGCAAAAGCAACACGACTCGCTCGTGACGGAGTTAATTATCCCTACTAACCTACCTTTCAATAACACTGAAATACCTACAAATTTTTTTTCGACAGGCTATCAACAACATTCAGTGACCGTCAGTAGCGATCAAAAAAGCGATGCCATTAACCAGCAAGCGATAGAAAAACAGATTCAAATCAGTGAATTGGTCGAAAACCAACAAATTTGCGTAAAAATTAAATCCACCATGTTAGCCAAACATCTTGCTGACGATAAACTTGTATCAATTGAGACAGAAACCGTTACTAAATCATTGTTAAACGCAGGGGATACTCATTTGCAAAACCTTAGCCATAAAGTGATAAAAGAAGATGACTTATGGCCAACGATTACAAATGAGTTAAATAACACAGAGCTGGTAGAGCAAGAAAATTGCCAATCCCTTACCGATAGTAATAACTTAGCTAATAGCGACAGTGCATCTCATTTTACTAACTGGCCATCCCTCCAAGCAGCAACCAACTACCAAAGCGACATAACGGCAGAACTTCCGGCCAAAACAGCAACAACTACTATGCCATCTAACCATTCATCGCCTGAAGCAGAATTACGTTATACATTCACTCAATGGCAAGGTGGTACTCATCATGTTGATATTTATCGGATTGCTAATCATCATCTGCAACTTATGGCATCAAATAGCCATGTTATGTCAATACTACAGCGCCACTTAAACGAAAGGGCATCGCCATCAACAGTATCCTTAGCTGACACGCTTAATATCACACTCAATAACAGTGACGAATCAGGTGATGAATCATCATGAAGGGCAAATTATCACTTAGAGCCAGCAGGTATACAGATAAAACTCCGTTATTTCACGCATTTGCAACGCATTATCCCAGTGAAAAAATTATTACTGATAGCTACTGCTTCGTATTATTGTTACAACAATCGAAATTGCAATTAACCGTTTATCTACCGATTGAGGTTGCACTCCGCCAATACTTAACTATGCTAGCGCCACTGCCCTGGCTTTCGATTCCTGCCAGTTATCTAATTGAATTGTTACAAGAACAACTTACCACTATTTCAATTCCGCAATTAGGTGAATTTCAAATTCAAGTCACTCAGTTTGACTGCCTGCAACAACCGATTGAGGCTATTAGAATAACGAGCTCGTTAGGCCAGATATTGATTGTTGATGCCAAAGGTAGTATGCCGTTAAAGGAGAACGGCTATGCTAACTTACCCTTACAGGTCAGATTTTCTATTGGTTATAGTCGATTAAAACAGCAACTTTTTCGCACTTTACAAACGGGAGATATTTTATTACTGCAACAATCCCAAACCTATCTTAGCGTGGAAACAATACCGTTATTTCACTACACCTGGCAACCTCAAGGAAATATTATGTTAGCTCAACCCATTGTCACTGATCAGGATGATCATAATGCCAGCTCCGAATCCTCTCCAGCTCTTTTTGATTTAAACCAGTTACCGCTGAAAGTGAATTTTATTTTACAGCGCCAAACCTTTAGTTTGAATACAATAAAATCCTGGCAAAGTGGTACACAACTCATTCTTAATAGTGATGCACATTGTGCCATAACTTTAGAAATTAATGGCCAAACTTTTGCTAAAGGGGAATTGATCCAAGTCGGTGAACAACTTGCTGTTGAATTACACACACTGTTATCTAGCGAGCAAGAAGGTTAGCCACCATGACAGATAATCCGGTTTCTATCATCATCCTACTGTCAATTGCCACGCTACTTCCCTTTTTGATTGCAGCAGGAACCTGTTATTTAAAGTTTTCTATTGTGTTTGTCATGGTCAGGAATGCCATAGGGGTACAGCAAGTACCATCCAATATGGTGTTAAATGCAATTGCTTTAATTTTGTCACTGTTTATCATGGCACCATTGGCCAAAAATTTTTATCACTATACTGTCAATTATCAAACAGAAAATCCCCATGCTTTTACTGATCCAGTGTTACTTGATCAGTTTTTAGATGAAAGTTTACAGGATTATCGTCAATATCTACATAAATATGCCGATCCAGAACTGATTAAATTTTTTGTCGCCGCGCAAGAACGTGTTCCTCAACCAGAAAACCAAATCGATAACTCGCTAGAAAATAGCTCTCTTATTCCTCTATTAGCCGCTTATGCCCTGAGTGAAATTAAAAGCGCATTTATTATCGGCTTTTATCTTTACTTACCTTTTGTGGTCATTGACTTAGTTGTATCAAGCATTCTACTCGCTTTAGGCATGATGATGATGAGCCCTATTACCCTATCGGTACCCATTAAACTGGTATTATTTGTCGCTATGGATGGTTGGTCTTTATTATCAAAGGGGCTTATTTCGCAATACTTAGATTTTATGGCAGTCAAATAATATGGACATGAGTTATGCAATGAGTAAAGGACTTTATCTGATCCTGATCCTGTCATTATTACCTGTGCTGGTCGCTACCGCTATTGGCTTGATCATTGGGCTATTACAAACCGTCACCCAAATCCAGGAGCAAACATTACCTTTCGGTTTAAAACTAGTGGCCGTTTTTATCTGTTTATTAATGCAAGCTAGTTGGTTAACGGAAAAAATTATCGCTTATGCAACTGAAATGTTTAATCTTGGTTTCAGCGCAGGGATCTGACCGCAATGATGAAACTTTATTTAGCGCTACAAAATTCATTACTCAATTATTTACTAATTTTTGCCCGTCTGGCGCCACTGTTTTTTATGTTGCCTTTTTTAAGTGATCGCATACTAACCAATTTATCCTTAAAAGGGATTATCATTTTATTACTTACCCTTTGTTTATCACCATTGATAGTCATCCCAACATGGCAATCAACCAGCCAATTTATTGCGTTATCCGTTGTTGAACTATTTATTGGTTTAACTATGGGCATCTTAATGGCTACACCTTTTTGGCTAGCCTCAGCGATAGGTGAATTTATTGATAACCAAAGGGGAGCCAGTATTGGTGATATGCTTGATCCAACGACTGGCTCTGAATCTTCCTCACTCGCGTCATTAATCAATATGTTCTGTGTTGCATGGTTTCTCAATCATGGCGGCATGATTGAATTCGTCGCAACAATAGTCGAAAGTTATCAACAACTACCTATCGGCCGCCCAATTGTTCATGTTGATTTATACGGCTTAGGGAAATGGTTAACCCATTTCATTATGTTAGCAATAACGCTATCAGCACCGATATTAATTGGACTGTTTATGTTAGAAATCGGCTTGGGTCTCTATTCATTATTCTGCCCGCAATTAAATGCATTCTCTTTATCGTTGACCCTTAAAAGTATCGTGGCTTTTAGCCTGCTATTTATTCTGTTTAATACGACGCTACCTCAAACACTTATTTCGGTGCTTCCACCTTCAATTTCATCAATAATTATAGTGGGCAATTGATGGCAGAAAAAACAGAAAAACCAACGGCCAAAAAATTACGTGATTCAGCTAAAAAAGGTCAATCTTTTAAAAGCAAAGATTTAGTCTCCGGTTGTGCCTATTTTGCTGGTACCTGTGTATTAGCGTTTTATCTCGATTTTGAGCAATTCATTTATTTTTATCAGCATATTTTATTACATCCTCACAATATTAATCCGCAAAGTTTTATCAATGCATTAATATCGTTATTTTTATCTATTGTGTTACCAGTGGTATTTATTAGTGCATTAGCAGCCATTATTCCATCACTACTCCAGTCAAAATTTATCCTGGCAACCGAAGCTATCAAGCTGGATTTTAAAAAACTGGATATCGTGCAAGGAATAAAACGTCTCGTGGATAAACGGGCGCTGAAGAATCTGCTTAAGGCATTACTATTTTTAACTATTTTTCTCAGTTGCTGTTATTTTTTTATTCAATCATACCAATCGACACTGTTATTCACCCAACGAAAAACGATTTGGCATATTATCTATGATTGGCGTATTTTAACGCTGAAATTTATCTTGTTTTTTCTGCTATTCTCACTGCCTATTTTGCTTCTTGATGCCCTATGTGAATATTTTCTTCATCACAACGAGATGAAAATGGAAAAGCATGAAGTAAAACGAGAATACAAAGAAAACGAAGGTAATCCAGAAATAAAATCGGCCCGTCGCGGTGCTCATCAAGAACTACTCAACGCTGAAACTAAACAAGCAATAGCACAATCATCAATGATATTAGCCAATCCGACTCATATTGCCATTGGTATCTATTTTGATCCTGATAACAGCATATTACCGCTGGTAGCGGTTCGCATGGCGAACCAATATGCACTGGCGGTACAAGCCTATGCCAAAGAGATAGGTATTCCAATTGTGCGTAACATCAAACTGGCACGCCAAATTTATCAGCGCTACAGATTATACGAAACCGTAGTAAAACAAGATTTACTCGATGTGATTGATATTTTTATCTGGTTAAAGCAGGTAGAAATGGCCGCCATACTAGAAAATACACCAACAGAAGCAGAAAACAGTGAGCAAAAGTCTTAATATTTTTGTTAACTTGGCGGATTTTTGCAAGTTAAACCGCTTAAATTCCTTTACTCTGTCATAAATAAAGCGAGAAGATGCTATGGAACAGCAAAATACGATTAACCAAAATGATAATAACACCGATGCTCACCTGGATGAGTACACTGAACTGGTGACAGAAGCCCTCCAGCAAGGTGCCAGCTTAAAGGATTTAGAAAGCATACCCGATGAACTGATGGATGGTGTTTACCGCTTTGCATATGATTTTTATCAACAAGGTAAATTGGAAGAGGCTGAAACCTTTTTTCGTTTTCTCTGCTTATATGATTTCAATAATAGTGATTACATTATGGGGTTAGGGGCGGTTAAACAGCTACAAAAACAGTATGAAACAGCGCTTGATCTCTACGCGCTGGCTTATATACATGGTGATAATGACTACCGCCCAATGTTCTACGGTGGACAATGTAATCTTATTATCGCTGAAAAAGAGAAAGCTAAATACTGTTTTCAGAAAGTTTATCAACATAGTAGCGATCAAGAATTAAAGAATAGAGCGCAAGCCTATCTTGAACTCTTAACAACCTCTCCATCAAATGACGATAATCAAGGATGACCTAAAGATGGTAGAAATTAACCGATTAACAGCTAACAAAGCACACCCGTTTGCTGCTGTAAAGCAAGACGTAATCGCGGATAATAATCTGGTCAACCAATTAACCGCGCTACAAAAAAATATTATTCAACAAGTTAATAGTGTGATTGAAAACGAACAAAAAAAAACGGCCAGTCATAATCAATCTGATAAAAATATACCGATCCTTACTCCACCCACAGATAATTCTTTATCTAGCGTAGATAATAATGCCCAATTACTGTTATTAATGAAACAATATCAACAATTGATCGGTAAAAATGAGATTAAAAATCTACGCGAAAATCTTACCCAATGGAAAATTCAAGCCCAGTTGAATCATCAGATTCAACAAGCCAAAAAAGTTGAACAAATCTACCGGCAAGTTGAAAAAAAGCTCAATCAGCATCGAGATGATTTTATCAACAGTTGGCTACGGGTCGCCAGCGGGCTACATGAACAAACCGAAGCTGATACTAATGCGCTGGCCAACCTATTTGCAAATCAGGGACTCAGTGAGCGATTTAGGCAAGCTATCGCAGGAAAAAATCGCCTCACTGATCGGCAACAGATGAGCAAACTATTAGAGGAAGAGTTTCCATGGCTGAAGTTAGATTTAACTAATGCCAAATTGTCTGTTGATGAACTTAACCAAAAAAAACTTGCCATTAAACAATTTTGCCAAGGCATTGAACATAATCGCCCAAAACCTATCTTTAGTGATAGTACTGGTCAAACCGATAAGAAATGGCGTGATAATGGTATTATACATACACAATGGTATAACGCTGTGCGTTATTCGATGCAGGATAGCAAGCGAACATTATACTCTATCTCTTGCGCTCAAGGCGCTTATAAAAGCCTAGTGCGTGATACAGAAGATCAGCGTGATCGATTGGCTAATCTTAAAAATGACACTGACATCGCCGAGCAACTGAATGAAGCTGAAAAAAGTATTTTCAGTTTAAAGCTAGCCACCTTTAAAACATTAATCGAACTGGAATCGCAGCATCTGCAAGGCAGCGCCAAACTCACTTATCTGATGGCAAAAATGCGTGAACTGCTTGGCTCACTCACATTGGAAAGCATGAGTAGCCAACGAGAAATTTTGCAAGAAATGCAACGCATGATTGAAATCCAGGCAGAAAAACGTGCACAAGATATTGATGAAAAAATCCGTAAAGCAGAAGAAGCCCGTAAATGGATGGCGATTGGCAGTCAAATTTTTTCCTGGTTAATTGCGGCGGTCGGTGTAGTGGCCGCTGCTTTTACCGGTGGTGCCAGTCTGGCTTTAGCCGCTATTGGCATCGCCTTACTGGCTGCGGATACCATCTGTCAGGCAGCCGGTGGTGGCTCCTTTATGAATCAGGCATTAAAGCCAGTCGGTGAAGCCATGATGAAAGTGGCAGAGTGGATCTCTGACTTTCTATGCCAAATCGCGGTTAGTGAAGCTAAATTACATGGAGCATCAGAAAGTGAAATTGCCGAACTGAAAAAACAGGCCAAGGAAATAACCGACATTGTCGCCACGATTATCGTTGCAGTCACAATGGTTGCAGCCGCCATTGGCACAGCTAAATTGGCCAGTGTGGCGGGTAAAATGATCGGCAAAATTATTGCGGACAAGCTTAAACGGGCTCTAAATCACTTACTGGACAAAATGATCAATAATCTATTGAGTAACTTAGTACGCATCGTCGGCAACGACACCAGCAAAATGATTGCTTTCGCTATCAAGCTAGTATTTAACAACTTGCTGGATAAAACCATCAATAATGTATTAATTAAAAATCTGAAAAATAAACTGACTCAATATATTAATGCCTAAATGGTACAAAAAAGCTTAATTGGTCTTTCTGTGATTAATGCTAATTCTAGTGCCGGCTTAAATCTCCACGCTACAAATTTGGAAGCTGACGTTATTAAACGATTAGGCGATTTAACGGTCATTAACCAAATAATGGCTCAACTGGATAAACTGCTTAACCAAGTGATGGATAATTTTGCCAAGGAGATGGAAACCGTCACTGAGTTAATGCGTAAAATAGGCGAAAGGGGCAGCCAAAGACTACATACCGGAAAATATATTACTCATAACTTAAACACCAGGGCATAAAAAGGACTTAATCATGTCAACTATTACTCCTTCAATAACTAAACATTCTGTTTCACCAATAATTACACCGGATGTTAAAAACATCACAGAACCTAACCAAATATCTGACAAAAAGGCATCTCAGATCTTGGCTAGTAAAACAGCGCAACAGCAGATTGAACAAACAACCAAAGAGCAAATCAATCAAACCAATTTACCGCTACTCTCTCTACCAACAGTGGAAAAAGATGCCGAGGCGTTAATCGATCGTTTAGAAAAATCACCGCCTGTGGTAATGAATTTATTAGGTACTAGTGATGTGCAATTACTAGCGTTACTGAATAAGATATCAGCGACATTAAGAGAACTTAATGACAAAAGCCGTGAAAATGGCGATAAACTTAAAATTGCCACATTACAATCCAGCGAAAAAGTCAAAGACAGTAAATACACCGAAGCGGGTTCGTTGTTGACAAGTGCTATCGCCGGAAGTTCTTTAAGTCTAGGAATGACAGTTGCCGGCGCAGGGATCAGTCTTAAAGGGCTAGCGCAAACCACCAGCAACAGTATTGGCAGTCTACAAAATAGCTCATTGATAGCCGGAAATGCCGTTAGCAACTTATCAAATCCAATCAGCCAAATGACTCAACAACCGTTAGCTTCTGGGCAAATTAAAGAACAAGGTAACCAGCGTATTTTAGAAACTGAGCAACAAATTAATAATGCTACAGGCGAAACTCATCAACGGGAAGAAAATATCAATGAAGAGGTAAAGAATAAAATGATCCAAATTCTCAATAAAATGATCGAATATAGCCAACAAACTGTATCCACTATCTCAGGTAATATTAGAGCTTAGGGTTAGCACTTATTCAATGATCAATAACTAGACGAAATTTTTATGATAATTTCAACAAATTCAACACCACAAACTGCCGCATTTTCTACAGAGATAAAGCACAATAATGCTACGCATACAGTTATCAATGCTAATACTTCATTAAATAATAATGCATTAAATAATATTCCATCTATGTTACCACCAGCATTAACTACTTTATTGTCTGAGACAATAGAATATGATCTTGATTTTACTGCTAACAATCCATCTAATACATTGCAAAATAAAAAAAATGCATATCTTTCTGCCGTAGATGATGTGCTAAACGATATAAAAAATGGCAATAGAGAGATAGAAAATGGAACGCAAAATATAATAAATGGAAAAATAAATAAAGATCCAGCACTAATAAAAAAAGGTGAAGCATTAGTAGAAAAAGGTAAGGCTCTAAGAGATAATGGCCAAACGAACCTTGCTCGACTATTATCGGATAAAAATCCTCCCCCGGTTGCCAAAAGTTATTATCAGTCACGTAACGCATCATTACCTACAGCACAACAATTCACACAACAACAGCAAACATTAGCAGAAAATAATTATAACTCATTAATAGTGGTGTTTAATGATATTCAACAAACTATTAGAGATGCCAATAAGAGTTATCTGCACTGTTATCGCGATATATTTAAAAATAGTATGGAAAAATTTCAGGAGATTAGTGGCTTACTTTCTGATGTTAGTAATTACGTCAGTGAAAGCTCAAAAGATAACTTTATTACTCTTAAACAACAGAAAATGCTGAAGGATTTACGACAATTACACGCTAAATTATCGCAAGAACCGGATGGGATCATTTATCAAAAAGAAATTAAATTTATCAAACTGGCGGAAGGTGATTATCAAAAAGTTGGCGATAATAGCGGTGTGCATTACACCGAAACACAAGCATTGGCACTGATGAAAAGCTATCGCCAATCTTTTGAACAAAAAGTTACCGGCACCTTAATGAAAGCGCCAGATTTAGCTCAAATCAATGCGGAAAGTTTAACGCAAGGTATTATAATTAAAATCAAAATTGATCCCAAACCATTAGCGCGTGTTATTCAAGTAGTGGAAAATTTGCAACTACCAGCCACAGATAATCTTGAGATCTCCCAGGCACGTTTCAATCTGATCAACACTGCAATTGATACTACTAAAAAAGATTATCAAGCCATGTTAGATGAGATGTCACAACGTTACAATACGGCCAATGCGAACTATGATAACTTCGTTAAAATTCTAAGCAGTACCATCAATGCTATGCAAGATAGCGCCAAAAGCTTTTTACGTTAATCTCTGCTCTACCCTCATTTCAATAATAAAGAGTAGTTTTTTATGACTACTCTTTTATCCAACCAATTTTTCCAGACTATTATGCTAGCAATAGAACATCAGAGAATAGTTTTGTAGCTTATATTCATAATTTCTCTATAATTAGAGTGTTATATTATTTAAAACGTATAGCATCGATAACATAATTGATTTTTATTCAGGTGTCTGATGAAGGCTTTCATGAAAAATTGAACATTTATCAGGCGATTGTTTATAAAAATTTATTCATATTGGTTTATTAAGAATGCAACTATTTTGCCTAAAATTCTTTTCAGCCTTTACTCTATTTTTATCACTTACTGGCTGCTCGTCATCAACAGCAGAAACAAAACTTACCTCAACCAAAACTGCATCATCTTCACCCACAACGCTGGAAATTCTTAATCGTCATCAACCCGCTACAGAAAAAACGACTGATTTGGTAGATCGTTTTGCTAGCCAGATTTTTACTGAAACAAATCCCCAAGGGATGGCAATCGTTGTTATCGATAATGATCAGATCATAACCCGTTACTATGGTGAAACTGCACTAGGCAGCCGAAAAACCCCTGGTCCTGAGTCACTGATCCGCATTGCTTCATTAACAAAATTGATGACCAGTGAAGTAATGATCAAACTAGAAGCGGATAAAAAATTACGAATTACTGATCCACTACAAAACTATAGCTATCACGGTACGTATATTCCTACTTATAATGGCAAACAGCCAATTCGCTTATATCATCTGGCTAGTCATACCAGCGGTTTACCAAGGGAACAACCTGGCGGTAAAATCGGCCGGCCAGTATTTGTTTGGCCAACCCAAACAAATCGTTGGGCATGGTTGAAGAAGGCAAAAATTAAGTGTTTGCCAGGAACCAAAGCCGCCTATTCTAATCTGGCTTATGATCTACTAGCAGATGCCTTGGCAAAAGCGGCAGGAAAATCTTATAAACAACTTTTTGCCGAAAAAATCACCTTACCAACCGCAATGTACGATACAACTTTTACACCAACTAGCCATCAATGTTCTCGCCTAATGGTTGGTTATAAATCCAGTCCATGTATTAGTACGTTAGCTGCCGCTGGCAGTGGTGGTGTTTATTCAACACCAGCTGATATGCAAAGATGGATGCAACAATTTCTGTCAACCCATAGCCAGGTTAGTAAACAAACCGCTCAACGTGAACAAGCGATCTATTTTGCTCGCGATATGCTTACCGACATTAAAGGGATGGACGTTGCTGGCCATGCCGATGGTATTGGCCTTGGATGGGTTTATATGAATCCACGAGATGGCATTCCTGGCATTTATCAAAAAACCGGTGGCGGTGGCGGTTTTAATACCTATATGACCATGATCCCACAACAACGTATTGGTATCTTTGCTGTGATTTCACGCAAAAAAGGCAGTAAATTTAGTCGGTTAACCCAAGGTGTCAATGATTTAACCGCCGCACTCACTATCAATCACAATAACGACCCTTTCCAGCCAACTAAACAAGATTTTGCAGTAAATCTGGTTAAAAAATTGCTAGAAAGTCCTGATCAGGGCTAAGCCGAACAAGAGGAAATAAATTTTTATCAACATGGTAACGGATTGATAATATACCTAACCATAATGCTAAAGCTCATCATTGCCGCCGCATTAATAATAAAATGCTAAATCCAAGGAATAGTACACTGGGTAACATTGCTGCTATCAGTGGCGGAACACCATAAACTAAACTTAGGCTACCAAAACCCTCATTGAGCAGATAAAAAACAAATCCCCCTGAGATACCGATCAATACCCTTCCCCCCATTGCAACACTTCGTAACGGCCCAAAAATAAATGATAGTGCCATTAACATCATGACCGCGACCGAAAGCGGTGACAGAATTTTCTTCCACATACTTAATTGATAGACTGACGCTTCTTGCCCGCTCTCCTTAAGATATTTAACGTATTTATATAGTCCTCTTATTGCTAACGAATCTGGCTCCAGAGAAACCACACCTAATTTTTCTGGGCTTAGATTGGTTTTCCAATCCATCAATAAACTTTGTGAGCCAGTAATTTCTTTTTCATTATTAATCAAAGATTTATCTACTTGTGACAAATGCCACTGGTGAGTATCAGAATTATAGCGACCTGAAGCAGCAAAAATAACCGCTTGCAGTTTCTTCTGTGCATCAAATTGGTAGATGGAGATTTCTTTTATTTCATTTTTATCGATAACACGCTGAATATGAATAAAATTATTACCATCTTTAGCCCATAAACCACTATCTGTCACCATTAACGAGCGACCGACAATTTTTTCCGCCCGATAGTTACGCGCCCACTGCTCTGCCGCAGGTGCAACCCATTCACCAATCACCATCGTTAGGATCACTAAAGGGATCGCGGTCTTCATCACTGACATCGCAACCTGTAGGCGAGAAAAACCAGCCGCCTGCATCACCACCAATTCACTACGGGTTGCCAGAGTTCCTAAACCAAGTAATGCGCCTAACAGCGCCGCCATCGGAAAAAAAACTTCAATATCTCTGGGAACGGTTAATAAAGTAAAAATCCCAGCACTCCAAGTGGTAAAGTCGCCATCACCGACTTTTCTCAATTGCTCAACAAATTTAATAATGCCCGATAATGACACCAACATAAAAAGAGTCATTAGGATCGAGGAGAGAATAGTACGCCCAATATATTTATCTAATACACCAAACATCAGGCGCCTCCTTTGGAGAACTTAGCACGTAGTCGACGCATCATAACGGTATCCCAAATATTTAATATGAGCGATAATAGCAGAAAAGCCGCATTCACTAACCACATGGTTATCTTGGGATCAATTTCACCTTTTTCTGCATTAGAGTGCAACGTACTTTGTAATAAAAAGAAAATTAAATAAAGCAACATAGCCGGTAACATACTTAACACTCGTCCCTGTCTGGGGTTAACTTCACTTAATGGCACAACCATCAAAGCCATAATTAGTACCGCTACCACCAATGTTAAACGCCAATGAAATTCCGCTTTTGATTCAGCATCTGTGGCATGCCACAATTGCAACATATCCTTTTGCTCGATTTTATCGCCTGTCACTGCCGTTTCTTTATGATCGATCACCGCTTCATAATCTTTAAAATCTGTTATGCGGAAATCGCGTAATAACGCAGTACCTTCATAGCGAGTTCCTTTATCTAATACCACAATTTGATTACCGTTTTGATCCTCTCGGATACGTCCAGTTTCTGCAATGACCACCGAAGGGCGCTGGTTATTAGCCGGGCGTAATTGTGCCATAAAGACATCAGTAAAATTCTTACCTTTTACATTACTAATATACAGAACAATATTTTGATCCTTGGTGGTTTTAAATCGTCCCTCAACCATATGAGCTAAACTAGGATTGGCTTGCGCATCGGCTAATGCTTGTTCTTGATATTTTGCCGACCAGGGTAACATCCATGCTACATTGACTGCCGCAATGAAAGCGGTAAATAATGCCAGAATTAAAGCCGCTATCACTAATACCTTTTTACCTAAGCCACAGGCATGCATAACAGTAATTTCACTATCGATATAGAGTTTACTGTAAGTCATTAACAGTCCAAGAAACAGACTTAATGGCAAAATCAATTGTGCCATTTCAGGGATACCAAGCCCCAGCAGAGGAAAAACTAAATCGGAAGGAATATTTCCCTGAACCGCTGAACTTAATATATTGATTGTTTTTTGACTAAAAAAAATTAAAATCAGGATAAAAAGTATTGCAACTTGACTTTTCAGCGTTTCCTTAACTAAATATCGAATTATAATCACACTAATTACACCTGTGGAAAACTTGTTTTTTGCAGCAAAATAGCTAACTTCATCGTATAGTTACAGTTAAGTACAATATTTTGGTTTTCTTAATGGTTACAATGTATCATGATGATAAATGTAGCATTAACTATTGGATCAACCAACAGAATATGCTTAGTCGTAATCTATTACTATCGGTAAACCATTGGGTTAGTTTAACATAAAGCAGCTATTTCATAAGGTAAATTTATACTGTTCGTTAATTTTAGCGATAGTATCAATCTTTGTCTTTAAAATTCAGGAGAATGCATGGAGTTTAGTGTAAAAAGCGGTAGCCCAGAGAAACAACGTAGCGCCTGTATTATTGTTGGCGTATTTGAACCTCGCCGCTTATCCCCTATAGCCGAACAACTGGATACTATCAGTGACGGCTATATCAGTGCCTTACTACGCCGCGGAGAACTGGAAGGTAAAGTCGGCCAAACGCTATTACTTCACCATGTTCCTAATATATTATCTGAACGTATTCTGTTAGTTGGATGCGGTAAAGAACGTGAACTCGATGAGCGTCAATATAAACAGATTATCCAAAAAACAATTAATACCTTAAATGAAACCGGCTCAATGGAAGCCGTCTGCTTTCTAACTGAGTTGCATGTAAAAAGCCGCAATAATTATTGGAAAGTTCGCCAAGCAGTCGAAACTGCTAAAGAAACGTTATATGTATTTAACCAACTCAAAAGTAATAAGTGCGAGCCACGCCGTCCCTTACGTAAAATCGTCTTTAATGTCCCAACACGCCGTGATTTAGCCAATGGCGAGCGCGCTATTTCGCACGGCCTTGCTGTCTCTATAGGTATTAAGTCAGCAAAAGATCTAGCTAATATGCCGCCCAATATTTGCAACGCGGCCTATCTAGCTTCACAAGCACGTCAGTTGGCCGACAATTATCAAAATCTTACCACCAAAGTGATCGGCGAAGAACAGATGAAAGAGCTGGCGATGAATGCCTATTTAGCTGTCGGGCAAGGCTCACAAAATGAATCGCTAATGTCAGTTATGGAATATAAAGGAAGTAACGATCCAACGGCTAAACCGATTGTGTTGGTCGGTAAAGGATTAACTTTTGACTCTGGCGGGATTTCTATTAAGCCATCCGATGGCATGGATGAAATGAAATATGATATGTGTGGAGCCGCTACTGTTTATGGCGTTATGCGCTTTGTTGCTGAACTAAAATTACCGATTAACGTCATTGCAGTATTGGCTGGCTGTGAAAATATGCCGAGCGGTAAAGCGTATCGGCCTGGTGATATTTTAACTACCATGTCGGGCCAGACAGTGGAAGTCCTCAATACGGATGCAGAAGGAAGACTAGTGCTTTGTGACACACTAACTTATATAGAACGTTTTGATCCTGATGTGGTAATTGATGTTGCAACTTTAACCGGAGCCTGTATCATTGCCCTTGGTAATCACTATAGTGGATTAATGTCAAATCATAATCCTTTAGCCCATGAATTACTTAATGCTGCTAAGCAAGCGGGCGATAAAGCATGGCGTCTACCTCTGGCTGAAGAGTTTTATGAGCAGTTAGATTCAAACTTTGCTGATCTTGCCAATATAGGAGGACGCGCGGGTGGTGCAATTACCGCTGGTTGCTTCCTAGAACGTTTTGCCACTAAATATCACTGGGCACATTTAGATATTGCAGGAACAGCTTGGCAATCAGGAAAAACAAAAGGAGCAACAGGCCGTCCTGTGGCATTACTTGCTCAATTTTTGTTAAATCGTGCTTATATAAACTGTGACGAATAATTGACCAGTGAATTTATAATAGGGTATTGTAAACAATACCCTTTCATAAGCGTAATGCGATGAAAAAAGCAACTTTCTATTTGATAGAGCAGCTATCTTCACAAGCAGAACTTGAAAGTCATGAATGGTTAGCCTGTCAGCTAGCAGCAGAAAACTGGCGGATGGGTAAACGGGTTTTAATTGCTTGTGAAGATCAAATTCAAGCCGAAAAATTGGATGAAATACTTTGGCAAAGAGAACCTCATCAATTTGTCCCGCATAATTTAGCAGGTGAGGGCCCTCGCTATGGCGCGCCTGTTGAGCTTTGTTGGCCAACAAAACGCAGTAGCTCAGCCAGAGATATATTGATAAATCTACAATTAACATTCGCAGACTTTGCCACAGCATTCCATGAAGTGATAGACTTTGTACCAATTGATGAACATTTGAAACAGTTGGCGCGCGAACGATACAAAACTTATCGCAGTATGGGTTTTAATTTGATCATGGCAGCACCACCAACAACTTAATAAATAACGACGCAAGATGGAAAAGAAACCCGCAAATCAAACTCAGTCTGAGCCATCGCTCGACAAAACTTATCAGCCAGCGGCAATTGAACAACCTTTATATGCACACTGGGAAAAAAATGGTTATTTTGCACCGCATGGTGATAACAGCAAACAGAGTTTTTGTATCGTGATCCCACCGCCAAATGTCACGGGTAACCTGCATATGGGGCACGCTTTTCAACAAACAATCATGGATACCTTAATTCGCTACCAGCGCATGCAAGGAAAAAACACGCTTTGGCAAAGTGGAACAGATCACGCGGGGATAGCCACGCAGATGGTTGTTGAGCGTAAAATTGCCGCGGAAGAGAATAAAACTCGTCATGACTATGGCAGAGAAGCGTTTATTGAAAAAATATGGCAATGGAAAGCAGAATCAGGCGGTAATATTTCTCAGCAAATGCGACGACTGGGTGATTCTGTTGATTGGCAACGTGAACGCTTTACCATGGATGAAGGCCTCTCCAAAGCAGTAAAAGAAGCATTTATTCGGCTCTATCAAGATGATCTTATTTATCGCGGCAAACGATTAGTCAACTGGGATCCTAAACTGCATACCGCTATTTCTGATTTAGAAGTTGAAAATCGAGAAGTTAACGGTTTTATGTGGCATTTACGTTATCCCCTGGCTGATGGTGTAAAAACGGCGGAAGGCCAAGATTACCTGGTTGTTGCTACTACTCGACCAGAAACCATGCTTGGTGATACGGGCGTGGCAGTTAATCCCGCCGATCCACGCTACAAGAATTTAATTGGCAAACAAATTTTACTACCTTTGGTTAATCGTCGTATTCCTATTGTCGGTGATGAACACGCCGATATGGAAAAAGGCACCGGCTGTGTGAAGATCACCCCAGCGCACGATTTTAACGACTATGAAGTGGGTAAACGTCATCAGTTGCCAATGATCAATATTTTCGATTTCAATGGACATATCCGCCAACAAGCTGAAGTATTTGACAGCGCTGGCAACCCTAGCACGATTTATACAACGACAATCCCTGCATCCTACCAAGGAATAGAGCGCTTTGCTGCTCGTAAGGCAATGGTAAGCGAATTAGAAAAACTAGGATTATTAGTTGCCATAAAGCCACATCAACTTACTATTCCTTATGGCGATCGTGGCGGCGTTGTTATTGAACCTATGCTGACTGATCAATGGTACGTTCGTACTCTACCATTAGCAGAACAAGCCATTGCGGCGGTAAAAGATGGCCGTATTCAGTTTGTTCCTAAACAGTATGAGAATATGTATTTTTCCTGGATGCAGGATATCCAAGATTGGTGTATTTCACGCCAATTATGGTGGGGGCATCGAATTCCCGCTTGGTATGATGAAGTCGGTAATGTCTATGTCGGTCATGACGAAGATGAAGTTCGTCAAACGAACAATCTCAGTGCTGACATTAGTCTACATCAGGATGAAGATGTATTAGATACTTGGTTCTCTTCCGGTCTGTGGACCTTCTCAACATTAGGTTGGCCAGAAAATAGTGAAGCGTTAAAAACTTTTCATCCCACCGATGTGTTAGTTAGTGGCTTTGATATTATCTTTTTCTGGATAGCCCGCATGATCATGCTGACGATGTATTTCATCAAAGATGAAAATGGCCAAGGGCAAATTCCTTTTAAAACCGTCTACATGACAGGCCTGATCCGGGATGAAGAAGGGCAAAAAATGTCAAAATCCAAAGGCAATGTCATCGATCCGCTCGATATGATCGATGGTATCTCCTTGGAAGATCTAGTGACGAAACGTACTGGCAATATGATGCAGCCCCAATTAGCTGAAAAAATTGCTAAACGTACGCGTAAAGAATATCCGAATGGTATTGAAGCACATGGTACCGACGCTTTACGCTTTACACTGGCAGCATTAGCATCGACCGGGCGAGACATCAATTGGGATATGAAACGCCTTACTGGTTATCGCAATTTCTGTAATAAACTGTGGAATGCGAGTCGTTATGTCTTGATGAATACTGAAGGACAAGATTGTGGTCAGCATGGTGGAAAAATGATTTTTTCGCTGGCTGATCGCTGGATCATGGCAGAATTTAACCAAACGGTAAAACTGTATCGTGAAGCACTAGATTCTTATCGCTTTGATATGGCTGCCAATATTTTGTATGAATTTACCTGGAACCAATTTTGCGATTGGTATTTAGAACTGTCTAAGCCCGCGATTCATAAGGGAAATGAGGCAGAAATTCGTGCGACACGTTATACCTTGATTGAAATACTGGAAAACTTATTACGGCTGGCGCATCCTATTATTCCATTTATTACCGAGACTATTTGGCAGCGGGTGAAAGTGGTTAAGGGCATCTCACAAGACACTATCATGTTACAACCTTTTCCAATCTTTGAGGCCAACAAGGTTGATGAAGCCGCACGCCATGATTTGGAATGGATCAAAGAGCTCATTAACGCTATACGAAACATTCGGGCAGAAATGAATATTTCACCCGCCAAGTCATTAGATCTGTTATTACGCGGCGCTAACCCTGCAACAAAACGACGTGTGACAGAAAATCTGAATTTTATTCAAGCGATGGCTCGTCTTAGCTCAATTACTATTTTGGCTGAACTGCAACCAACCCCCCTTGCTGTGACTAAACTGATAGATGGCGCGGAAGTGTTGATCCCAATGGCAGATTTAGTCGATAAAGATGCCGAATTAGCACGGCTAGATAAAGAGCTGGATAAACTGGCCAAAGAGATAGCAGCGATTGAAAACAAATTAGCTAATGATAGTTTTGTCGGCCGAGCACCTGCTGCGGTTGTTGAAAAAGAGCGTGAACGCTTAGCAATTCATTTAGCAGCAAAACAGAAACTGACTAATCAAAAAGCAACTATTAGCTCACTATGAAGAAGTAACAACACTACTACCTAATGTAGCAGTGTTGTTTACTCACAAACTTACTCTAACCATTACTTACTCAGCTTAATCCGCA
Organism: Bombus cullumanus; assembly: GCA_014737535.1. Lineage (NCBI taxonomy): Eukaryota > Metazoa > Arthropoda > Insecta > Hymenoptera > Apidae > Bombus > Bombus cullumanus. The sequence goes on along the minus strand of JACXIX010000123.1, from coordinate 154,668 downwards.
TTATCAGCTGATTAATAATTCTTGTCCATTCTAACAATTTGATTCTAATGTAATGCTTTCGGTTCAACGGGCTTTTCTTCTGCATCATCATAATTAGGATCTTCAAAGAAGGTACCCCAACCATCGTAGTTAATACCAATTTTTTCCGTTAACATCATCAATTGCACAACTTGTTTATTAATTAATTCTGCATCAAGTGCACTATCTCGATAGACATCACAACACATCAATACCGTACCATCTTCAATTTCTAGCTCTTCAGCATCGTGCACTTCATAACCTAATTTAAATGCCACTATTGCCGCTTTTTCCAATAATTTAAAATCTTTGGCCGAAAAGTGATGTTCAATTTCATACAGAGCGTTCGGATCACTACCATCTTCCAATAATTCTTCAATGATTGAATGCGTTTCTGCTCGCTGCTCTGCGACGGCTTTTTTATCTAGTAACAAATTTTCTGTGGAAATTTGCTGTTCTGATAAGGCTTTTTTAAACGACGCCAACTCTTCAACTGAAAGGTAATGCTCTATTTCATAAAACACATTAGGATCACTGCTATCCGTCGCTACATTTTCAACATCCAAACGGGTATCTTCCTGCTGTTCTCCTAGTACTTTTTTATTAACCATGTCGCGCTCCCTCTGTATTAATATGACAGTAACTTTTGCATTCTCCCATAGCCAACGAAGGAGAGCTACTATTACAACAAAGAAATTTATACACAGATTGATTTGGATTTTTTATGATCATGCTTTGAATCTAAATTAAATATAAAAAAATGAGTAAAATTACCAAGTTATGTTTAATGAATGACTATGCATTTATAATTATTTGAATGAATATGAACAAAAAAAGGTTGATTAATAAAATTGTTTATTGATTAGTAAATAATCAAAAACAGATCATCAACCAAATTATTAATGGCTAAGCATTATAGAGTTAATTTTGCCAAAATCGGCCTCAATACGATTAGCAAAAATTTTTTTGTTAGGTTGCGAAAAATTTTATCTATATTCAATACATTATATTTTAAAAAAAATTTTATCAATTTTCTTTCCACAATCACTTGCTATACTGACAGAGCGGCGTATAATGCGCCCAAATTTTTGTGGGAGAAAAAATGCATAACCAATGCTTAAAAGAATCAATATACGCATTGCTGCCAATGGGCTATTTAGTTATTGCATTTCATCCTCGACTAACCCTATTTATTCAAGCCCCTCAATGAGGGGCTTTTTTTTGGCATAACAATTAGATATGGCACAAAGAAAGGAGAAACAACACGATGGTTAATCCGTTGTATCTTCGAGACATAATCTCGATTAATGATTTAAAACGTGAAGATCTACTCGCTGTACTTGAGGTTGCTACGTCACTAAAACAACATCCCCAACCGGATTTGCTAAAACATAAAGTGATCGCTAGTTGTTTCTTTGAAGCTTCCACCCGTACCCGCCTCTCTTTTGAAACCGCTATTCACCGCTTAGGGGCTTCTGTGGTGGGTTTTTCCGATAGCAATAATACTTCGTTAGGTAAAAAAGGGGAAACCCTGGCAGATACCATATCGGTTATTAGCCAATATGTTGATGCCATTGTTATCCGCCATCCACAAGAAGGTGCATCACGTTTAGCAGCTCAGTTTGCAGGAAAAATCCCGGTCATAAATGCGGGTGATGGTGCCAATCAACATCCTACACAGACACTACTTGATCTATTCACCATTCAAGAGAGCCAAGGCAGCTTAAATAATTTACATATTGCGATGGTTGGTGATCTGAAATATGGCCGAACCGTTCATTCATTAACCCAAGCGTTATCAAAATTTGACAATAATCATTTCTATTTTATTGCACCTGAAGCTTTAGCCATGCCGGCCCATATACTACATCTGTTAGAAGAAAAAGGGATAACTTATAGCTTACATGACAACATAGAAGCGGTGTTGCCAAAACTGGACATTCTATATATAACACGAGTACAAAAAGAGCGTTTAGATCCTTCCGAATATGCCAATGTTAAAGCCCAATTTATTTTAACCAGCCATGAATTAGCCGCTGCTAAATCTGGCATGAAAGTTTTACATCCTCTACCACGTATTGATGAAATTACTACTGATGTTGATAAAACATCCCATGCTTACTATTTTCAGCAAGCCGGTAATGGTATTTATGCACGACAAGCACTTTTAGCGTTGATACTTAACAAAACCATTAATTTCTGAGGCATACAATTATGGCAAATAACCACAAATTACAAGTGGAAGCAATTAGCTGTGGTACTGTTATCGACCATATCCCTGCCCAAATGGGTTTTAAATTACTTTCGCTGTTTAAATTAACGCAAACTGATCAGCGTATTACCATAGGTTTAAATCTACCTTCTAATCACTTAGGTAAAAAAGATCTGATCAAAATTGAAAATACCTTTCTCACACCCGAACAAGCCAACGAACTGGCAATGTATGCTCCCTATGCCACCGTCAACTGTATTAAAGACTATAAAGTGGAAAAAAAGCTATCAATTAGCTTACCTGAACAAATTGATGCTGTTTTGATCTGCCCTAACAGTAATTGCATTAGTAACAATGAGCCAGTCAAGAGCAGTTTTAACGTGAAACAGCGGCATAATGAAGTCATTCTGACATGCAAATATTGTGAAAAAACCTTTGATCGACATGCGGTAATTAATAATATGTAATGCGCTATTATATAACCCCTATATATGTAGACCACTAAGATAGTGGTGCTAGTAAATTGATGATTAACTTTTAGACTACGAGGTAATGAATAACTTATGTCATACGAAATCAAAACTGAAAACGCGCCAGCAGCTATCGGCCCTTATGTGCAAGGTGTTGATCTTGGCAACATGATTATTACATCCGGCCAAATTCCGCTTGATCCGAAAACCGGTGAAATAGCTGACGACATTACTGCTCAAACAACACAGTCACTGGAAAACATTCAAGCTATTGTGGAAAAAGCGGGTCTCAGTGTGGCTAATATTGTTAAAACTACCGTTTTTGTTAAAGATCTGAATGATTTTGCGAGCGTAAATGCCACTTATGAAGCTTTTTTTAATAAACATAATGCGCCTTATCCTGCTCGTTCTTGCGTCGAAGTTGCTCGCTTACCAAAAGATGTTCGCATTGAAATTGAAGCGATAGCTATTCGTTAATAAATTTCACTCACTTTGGTATTATGGTTAATAAAACTTAGTCAGCGCCAATGATTTAACCATTTACTTAACTAAATCTTTATAGAAACCTTTTCTATAAAGATTTTGCCACAATTAACCACTTAAACCTCTCCGTTGTTATTAACATTTAGCCAAAAAACAAACAACATCCAATTTCTTTGTTTTAGATCAATAAAAGTCCTGCTAAATAAACACCAGGCACTATATATTGTGCTTTAATATATAGTAAAGCACTATATATAGAATTTATAGACAGATTTATCCACAAATTAATGCTGCATATTTAATTGTGATTTAATTGTGGATAACTATTAGAGGAGCCTATTGTGAAAACAGTAGTTATTAAACGCGATGGCTGTCAGGTCGTTTTTGATAAAAATCGGATCAAACAAGCCGTCATGCGTGCAGCCACTGCCAATGGGATATGTGATGATCATTATTGTGCAGTTGTCGCCTCAGTCGTCGAACAACAATTAGGCAACCGTCAAACCGTTGATATTCATGAAATCCAAGATGCGGTTGAAAATCAACTGATGGCAGGTCGTTATAAAGATCTGGCCAGAAATTATATTGCCTATCGCCATGATCGGGATATTGCCAGAGAACAACGTAGTCGCCTCACTCACGAAATTCGTGGCTTGATTGAGCAAAGCAATGTTTCGTTACTCAATGAGAATGCAAATAAAGATAGCAAGGTAATTCCAACTCAACGCGATTTATTAGCCGGCATTGTTGCCAAACATTATGCTAAACAACATATTTTGCCGCGTGATGTCGTTATGGCACACGAACGTGGTGAAATTCACTATCATGATCTTGATTACTCACCCTTTTTTCCAATGTTTAACTGTATGCTTATCGATTTGCAAGGGATGTTAACCAAAGGTTTTAAAATGGGTAATGCTGAAATCGAGCCACCAAAATCGATTTCAACCGCCACCGCCGTCACGGCACAAATTATTGCTCAAGTGGCCAGCCATATTTATGGTGGTACAACCATTAATCGTATCGATGAAGTCTTGGCTCCTTTTGTCCAGGCGAGCTATAAAAAACACTTAAAAATTGCCAAAGAATGGCAAATTGCCGACCAATTGGGCTACGCTGACAGCAGAACAGAAAAAGAGTGTTATGACGCTTTTCAATCACTAGAATATGAAGTCAACACACTGCACACCGCAAATGGTCAAACACCTTTTGTTACCTTTGGATTTGGCTTAGGAACCTCAAAAGAGTCGCGATTAATCCAAAAATCGATCTTACAAAATCGTTTAGCTGGACTGGGTAAAAATCGTAAAACCGCGGTATTCCCAAAATTAGTTTTTGCTATCCGTAAGGGGATCAATCACCAATATGGTGATCCAAACTACGATATTAAGCAACTAGCATTAGAATGTGCCAGCAAACGGATGTACCCAGATATTCTTAACTATGATCAAGTAGTAAATGTTACTGGCTCCTTCAAAACTCCGATGGGTTGCCGCAGTTTTTTAGGCGTTTATGAAGAGCAAGGCCAAGCTATCCATGAAGGACGTAATAATCTCGGAGGGATCAGTATTAACTTGCCTCGGATAGCCATTGAGGCTAAAGGTAACGAACAACAATTTTATCAAATCCTAGATAGCAGATTGGCAATTACCAAAAAAGCGCTGATGACGCGTATCGCCAGACTGGAAAATGTCAAAGCGCGTGTCGCCCCCATACTCTATATGGAGGGTGCCTGAGGCGTTCGTTTACAAGCGGAAGACAATATTGCTGAAATCTTCAAACGTGGTCGTGCATCGATTTCTTTAGGTTATATCGGTCTGCATGAAACAATCAATGCACTTTATGGCACGCAAAAACATGTTTTTGATGATGAAACTCTGCGGCAAAAAGCCTATCAGATCATTAAACATCTGCGGGCAGCAACCGATCGCTGGAAAGCAGCAACTGGCTATGGATTTAGCTTATATAGTACTCCCAGTGAGAATTTATGTGACCGATTTTGTCGCTTAGATATGGCTGAATTCGGTTTAATCGACGGTGTTACTGATAAAGGATATTATACTAATAGTTTCCATCTGGATGTCGAAAAACAGGTCAATCCTTACGATAAAATTGACTTTGAAGCACCTTACCCAGCGTTAGCTAATGGTGGTTTTATCTGCTACGGTGAATATCCAAACTTACAACATAACTTAAAAGCATTAGAAGATGTCTGGGATTACAGCTATCATCATATTCCCTATTATGGTACCAATACCCCGATTGACGAGTGCTATGAATGTGGATTTACCGGTGAATTTGCCTGTACTAGTAAAGGGTTTGTCTGCCCATCTTGCGATAATCATGATCCAACCCGCGTTTCGGTTATTCGCCGTGTTTGTGGTTATCTTGGTAGCCCCGATGCCAGACCATTCAATAGCGGTAAACAAGAAGAAGTTAAACGACGCGTTAAACACTTAAAAAATGGTCAACTTGGATAACATTATGAATTATCATCGATATTACCCGGTTGATGTGGTTAATGGCCCAGGAACACGTTGTACGTTATTTGTCGCAGGTTGCCTTCATCAATGTAGAGGTTGTTACAATAAAAGCACCTGGAAAATTGACTCAGGTAAACCGTTTACCCAAGCAATAGAAAATCAAATTATCACTGATCTGCAAGATCAAAGGATCGTTCGCCAAGGACTTTCTCTCTCTGGCGGCGACCCACTGCATCCACAAAATGTAGCAGCAGTTTTACAACTGGTTAAACGCATCAAATTTGAATGCCCAGATAAAGATATTTGGCTCTGGACCGGTTATACCCTTGACCAATTAACCGCTAATCAACGCGCCGTCGTTAACTATCTTGATGTATTAGTCGATGGTAAATTCATTCAAGCGCTTCATGAACCCAATCTATTATGGCGAGGTAGTCATAATCAAGTGATCCATAAATTAGGTTAAGTGTCACGATGCCAAATCAGTTTAGTGCCAAAACCTAACTTATTATTGACCATTTTGATCTGTTGTAAAGATAATTGCCAGATAGGAATACTGGCCGCCATAGCAACCGGAAATCGCCGATTATAATTTTGCCTGGCGTGCTGTTCTTGTTTGCCAGTCAGCGAATGGACTTTACCAATAAATTGTATCCCTTGAATGTTGGCTATGGTTTTGCTTTGACAACAAATAGTTCCGGCTACAATTGGGTTTTTAAGCATTAACTCACCATGACGAGTAGTCGTTTCGGTCAGAAAATATAATGACATCGTTTGAGCTTTGAAGGTATAAAAACAGATGGCCGGCCAACTATCTGATTGAAAAGAGGTGAATAGTGAAAAAACATGCTGACGAGAAAGGTATTGTTGCATAATAGCCATTGATGATTGATCAGCAAACATAGTGGATAATATCTCTCCTTAAGTAAAAACACGCTGAAAAAATAATTATTCAGCGTGTTTTTATCAAAAATTAAAGCTGCTATCATCATCCGATAATTTATACTGCCAATTATCTATAGACAGGCGCAGTAGTTTGGCTATTACCATAGATTCTAGCATTAGCTTGTACTTTATTTTGTGTATAAGCTAAAAAGGTAACACGATAAATAGTTGCTCCTTTTTTGGTGGCTTCTTCAGCTAACTGCTGAACGGCACTAGTAGGCGTTTCTCCCGCAGCTACTGAGACAATTCCTATTGACTGCTGAGCAGGGGTTTCTATTACTTCTTTTGCCTGATCTGCCATTGCACCAAATGACAACGTACCTAAAACCAAAATTAAAGCAGCGGGTAATTTTTTCATCATAAACTCCTTAATTGATTATTATCATTCAGAAATATTATTGGTTATTCCTGTGATATAGATCATAGTATAGGCACTACTTAAAATTTTGGATTAGTTTTTTTTGTTGCTATCTTTCAAAAAAAATGAATAACATACAAAAATAATTGTTTTAACTTGGTTAAAATAGCGTTTATACGCCTTATTAGGGTAAACCATCACGACAAAATCAGTAGAGAATTTTTTATTAACTTAATTAAAAATCTAATTTAATCAATCCAATATGACGAAAAAGCCTTGGTCAATTTACCTGATCAGAAATAGACAAAATGCACTTTATACTGGCATCACCACAGATATTACGCGCCGCCTGCAACAACATCACTTAGGCAAAGGCGCTAAAGCGTTAAGAGGAAAATCGCCTCTTTTGTTAGTATACCAATGCCAGCTAGCCTGCCATTCAGACGCCTTGTCCCTAGAATACCAAATAAAACAATTAACCAAAGTACAAAAAGAACAACTTGTCGCAGACCAGCCTTTAGATTTGGCTAGTTACCTTGCCCCATTAGCACTCATCAAAATAAGACGAAAAATTAACTAGCCCTGCATAATCGGCTAACTTACCATTATCTAACGCATAAACTTGAAAATAGGCCTCCATTCCAGGCCATTTACATACAAGCCCATGCGGCTTAGCAAGCGTAAAACCAAAACGACGGTAATAATTAGGATCGCCAACCACCACTACCGCTTTATAGCCAAATTCATTTAGACTATCTAATCCGTCATAAACCAATTTTGCCCCAATACCTTGTTGCTGATAAGCGCTATCAACGGCTAATGGCGCTAATCCGACCCATTGACACTGCTTATCACCGTTGACATCGACTAAAGTAAAGCCGATATAACCAATAATTTTTCCTTTATCATCAGTAGCCACCATTCCCAATACGAATAAACCGTCCTCACGCAATTTTTGTACCAAATCAGCTTCAGCACCGGTGGGAAATGTTTGACGTAATAATTTATCAATGCCTGGCGCATCAACCGGAATTTCAACACGAATTAGCATGATAATGCACGCTCTTTATAATCAATATTTTCATTTTGTACTAGTTTAATCAAATCAGCTAATTGCAATAAACCAAAGCGTAAAATTGCTGGCATTGTCTCTAATTCAAAGGCATCCAACAGGTTTTTTACATACAGACCAAGCTCTGTATCTCCTTCTATGCGTAAGCGACGTTGGAAAAATAAGGTATCAGGATCTTCTTTCCGCGCAGCAATTAAAACTAAATCATTCGCTCCACTGCAAAAACTGACATCTGCATGTTGATCTTTACTGACGATGATCTTACCTGCCTGCTGGCTAATATACCAAACAAGCTGCACATCAATAACCTCAACTTTAAGCCATTTATTGTGCAAAAAATCCAGTTCACCATCGTTTAGTGCCTGCTGAAATTGCCAGCTTAATAATTGCTCCAGAATTTGACGTTCTAAGATAAAAGGCGTAACTTTTAAAGGTAAACACATCAATTTAGGTCCTTGCTGGATAAGCTGCTGGCGAATTTTCTTTAACACGATCCAAATTCCTCTTACACTTTTATGATATATCTTTAAGCATTAATGACAATTATCCATTCTGCCAAATTATTAATTAATATCTTTGAACCCACATCAAAATTTAACCAACAATCGATTAATACCATTCAGTTTTATGCTCCATCTAGCAAAATCAATTCACAAAAGAAAGTAATCTGGTTTAAGTCAAAACAACAATATTACACCTTGACTACAATCGATAGACATCTAACTATACGCTAGGATCTCCTATGGAATTATTATGTCCGGCAGGCAATCTACCTGCTTTAAAAATAGCTGTCGATAATGGCGCTGATGCAGTCTATATTGGATTTAAAGACGATACTAATGCACGTCATTTTGCTGGTTTAAATTTTAGCGAAAAAAAATTAGTTGAAGCAGTCAAATATGCTCATGATCATGCTTGCAAATTACATGTTGCTATCAATACTTTTGCTCACCCTAACGGTTTTAGTCGCTGGCTATCCGCCGTTGATATGGCTGCGGAAATCGGTGTTGATGCCTTGATCCTAGCTGATCTGGCTATCTTAGAATATGCTGCTAATAAATATCCCCATATTGAACGTCATGTTTCTGTTCAAGCTTCAGTGACAAATATTGCGGCGATTCAATTTTATCAGCGTAATTTTGCCGTCCAACGAATTGTTCTTCCTCGTGTTCTATCATTACATCAAGTCAGACAGTTAGCCCAAACTAGTCCTGTCGCATTGGAAGTTTTTGCTTTCGGCAGCCTTTGTATTATGGCAGAAGGACGCTGTTATCTTTCGTCTTACCTGACAGGAGAATCACCAAATACCGTAGGTGCTTGTTCACCTGCCCGATTTGTACGTTGGCAACAAACCGATAAAGGTATGGAGTCACGTTTAAATGATATTTTAATCGATTGCTATTCGAATAATGAAAATGCGAGTTACCCAACTCTTTGTAAAGGAAGATACTGTCTCAATGGAAAAAAATATCATGTATTAGAGGAGCCTACCAGCCTAAATACACTGGAATTGTTACCAGAACTGATGCTGGCAAATATTGCCGCTGTCAAAATTGAAGGCCGCCAACGCAGCCCAACTTATGTTGGCGATGTGACCCATATCTGGCGACAAGCTATTGATCATTGCAAAAATGATCCTAAAAAATTCATCACCAATCAAAAATGGATAAATGTATTGGAAAATCTTTCCGAAGGTCAACAAACCACCTTAGGTGCTTATCATCGTAAATGGCAGTAGGATAAGGCGAAAAAATGAAATATTCCTTAGGTTCAGTACTTTATTATTGGTCAAAAGAGACATTAATTCAGTTTTAACAACAAGCGATTAATAGTAGCGCCGATATTATTTATCTCGGTGAAACGGTTTGTAATAAGCGTCGGCAAATGCAAGTAGCTGACTGGCTTGAACTGGCAAAAGAAATCACTTTGCATGGCAAACAAGTGGTAATTTCTAGCTTGTCTTTATTACAAAACGCGGCCGAACTTAGACAAATCGCTAAATTGGTCGATAATGGTGAATTTTTAGTGGAAGCGCACGATTTTGGTGTGGTTAATCAGCTTATTGAGCAAAAAATACCCTTTATGGCAGGTTATGGGCTCAATTGCTACAATGCTTATGCATTACGACTACTCTATCGCCAAGGCATGATACGCTGGTGCTTACCAATTGAACTTTCTCGTGATTGGTTACAAGATCTGCTTTATCAATGTGAACAGCTAGGATTTCGCCACAAGTTTGAAGTCGAAGTATTTGGCTATGGGCATTTACCACTGGCACTATCAGCTCGCTGTTTTACTGCCCGCTCAGAAAATCGCCATAAAGATAATTGTGAGACTTGTTGTGAAAAATATCCCCAGGGCAGAAAAGTTTTTTCCCAGGAAAATCAATTGCTCTTTACCCTTAATGGTATTCAGGCGCAAAGTGGCTACTGTTATAATCTAGGCAATGAACAAACTTCAATGAGCGGATTAGTCGATATTGTCCGCATCTCTGCCGAAAATCTAGATTCACTCACCATTTTGGAACAATTCAGAGCTAATCAACAGGGTGAGTATCCACTAACATTAACTAATGATTTAGATTGCAACGGTTATTGGCGACGTGCAGCCGGTTTATCTCTTATAGCATAAAAATTAAGAACGTTTTTTTCTTCTCAATAAACAACGGACATGGTGGCTGAACTGGCGCAGTTCACCACTACGTAGCATATTGATCAATATGCCCAGTAATGCATAAATTGTGCCTAATATTAGCATCATCACAATATCAATACCCACGTCAGATAAACTTAAATCAAGTTGCTTAATACCTGCTATCGCTTTTATTGCCCATGTTGAAGGTAAAGAATAAGCCACCATTCTTACCCAATCCGGCATTGCATGTAATGGCCAAATAGCGCCTGAAATATAAAATACCGGCGTAGTTAGAAAAGCCAGTGTCAGATAAATCATTTCGACACTACGTAAAAATTCGGTAACAAACTTACCTAACCCCAAAACCGCCAATAAAAACGGTAAGGTGACGATCAAAAGCTGATAAAGTGGCGCTTCTTGTCGGTAACCTAATACCCAGGGCCAGAGCGCAAAAAAGATGGCCGACAGAAATAACCAAATGGGCAACAATGCTGACCATGCACCTAGATAAACAGCAGCAGAGACTTTGCCGTTTGCCACTTTGTGAACGTCAATATAGGCTTTCACACAAGCGACTAACAGTGAGTGTTGTAATAACATGACCAATAAACCTGGAAAAACAATTGCAGCGAAGCTCGGGCCTGGATTGAATAGAGGTTCTGTTATTCCTTTAATGGGTGTTAATAATGTACTAGCCTGTTGATCAGTGAACCCTGCATTTCTTAGCCGTTGGATATTATACTCGTTTAACAGTTGAAGATAAGCGGAGGAAATTTCTTGCTGTATTTGTCCACTAGCAAGTCGATTAGTACCATCACCATAAACCGGTACGGTAATATTTTTACCATTTAGTAAACTTTTCTCAAAATCGATAGGAATAAGAATAATGGCAAACAATTTTCGTTCTCGCATATCAGCTCTGGCGCTGGCCAAATTATCATAACTGTGTAATTTTATTTTCGGTATTGTATCTAATCGGTCCATTAGTAAGCGACTAGCAGCGCTATGATCTTGATTAATAATCGCTACCGGCAAACCCCACAATACTGGCCGAATGTAAACCAAACTCATAATTGATAACGAAACCAACAACAATAACCACATAGGCTTTGCCAACATGCCAAGTAATACCCGATAAAAGGTTATCAAATATTGCTTTATCAAAATGCCTCCTGCACTCTTAGCCTTGTTAACAGGCGATTACGAATCAAAAAAGCGCAAATAACAGGATAAAGGAGCAATATTAAACAGACTTGTATGACACGTAGCAAAGAAACTTCTCGTAGAAAAATATCAAACATCACATTTAATGCATGGGTAAGCGGTTGAATATTTGCAACGATCTGCGCGGGCCAAGCCATTGCCATTATTGGCATGGCAAAACCGGAAAAAGCCAATGCAATACTGACTAACATGCCAATCAAACTATAAGCAGTAAAAATACTTTTGGTAAAAACAAACAGCAGCATACCGATACTTTGAGCAGCCGTTACATAAAAAAAGCCTACCAAAAAAAGGTAAAATGGGTTACCGGCAACCCTGGCGTCGAAGAAAAAAGAGAGTGCAGCAATTTCAATTAATAATAAGGTGGTAAAAAAAAGGGTGTAAGGCGCCAATTTGCCTAATAACGCACTGATAAATGTTTTGTGGGTTAATAATGCCGTTCCCCGCGACATAACATAGATAGTACAAGTGATAACAAACAGTTGTAACATATGGATGGTAGCGGCAAATTGCTGATAATAGATATAGTTTCCACTAGGATTAAACAAACTATCATAAGATAGCGTCACTCTGGCTAGGGGAGGTATATTACGCCCCATTGAAGAGGCTAATATCGGACGATATTTTGCATTCAGTTCAGCGATTACCCCTCTAAAATCTTGAATGGCATAACTACCAGAAGCATAAAATAAGGCATTATAATACATTCTGACTGTCGGTTGCCGACCTGTAAGAACATCCTTTTCAAAATGATAAGGAATGTAGAGTAAAGCATAATCTTTAGCGCTGCCTAAACGTAATAACAAAGTATTAAGTGTGCCATCAATCGCTTTAATATCAGCATGTGGCGCTGCATTTAAATGACGAATTAACTTTTTTGACAATAGACTATGGTCATGATCAACGACTGAAACTGGAAGATTTAACAAGGTTCCTTCATAAAAGTTAGCGCTTACTAATATAAATAGCAGTAATGGGAATATCCAACTTAGCCAATGTAGGATCGGGCTACGAATAGCAATCTGGATTTCTTGATTAAAAGCAAACCTAAAATTAGGCCATATCGCTTTTATGGTCATAAAAACACCTATTTATCCCAAGCCCATAGAGCGCTCATTCCAGGACGCAACCCTTCAACAGCCTCTAGTGGATAAAGGCGTACTTCAAATGTTCTTAAATCAAAATCTCCTGTTGCTCGTGTTGCACGTTTAGTTGCATAGTCTCCCATCGGGGCAATATAGCGTACCTCCGCTGTAATAATTTTGTCTTGCAAAGCAGGAACACGTATCGATACCTTATCGCCTTTACGAACATAAGCCATAATATCTTCGCGTAAATTATAGATAAAGTAGGCCTGCGGTAAACGAACAAGTGTTAGCAATGGGCTATTGGCATTAAATAATTCACCAACTTCAGCCGGTATGGGGCCAACTTCACCATCAACCGGCGCTTTAACATGTAAATTATCTACTTGCACCTGTAACTCGATCATTTGTTGCTCGGTTTGTCGTAATGCAGCGGCATATTTATTCCGCAATTCAATACGATCACCATTTTTCGCTTCATCTAATTGCGCCTGAGCGCTATTTACCTGATGAAAAGCAACATCTTTAGCCCGACGTGCTTTATCTAATTCATTAGCCGAAACATAGCCTTTACCCGATAAATTATTCAATCTTATATATTCGTTATTTGCATTGGTATACTGAGATTGAGCCTGTTTTAATGCCGCTTGAACATTGCGAATGGTCTCTTCGCGAGTACCATTTAAGGATAAATCAAGTTGCGCTTTAGCTTGATCACGTACTGCGCTCAATGCCGCTAGTTGCGCTTGCAATTCCGGGCTTTCTAAGGTGATCAATAATTGGCCTTTTTTTACCATGTCACCGCGTTCAATATGATGCTCAATTACGCGTCCCCTTGCTTTAGAGGTCACGATGACTTCAGGCGCATCCACTTCCCCTTGTAATAACAGGTGCTTATTTTGTGTATAAAGTAACACTGCAATCGCAACAACGATCAGCATGATTAGCACTAAAAATGATATTCTTCTTTTCATATTAACTTTAATATACCTTAACTATTTTATGTGCAACTATACTGTTTGCAATTAACAAACAATTTAGTATGCGCTTTTAAAATGTAAGTTGTTAATAAATTCGTGCGCTAAATAGCATTAAAACAGACGATATACCTTTACCACAGCACAATCTAATCTTTACCCTAGGCATATTTTGGCTGGTAACCATTCAATTTTAGTCCCGCTCATGCAGTTATGCGATACCATGAAATGTGTTTTTTACAGGATTAACTAGGTATGTTTTTGATTTATTACTATTATTACTCCAACAAATATGTGTTTTATTTAATTATTGCCTGGATACCGGAATCATTGATTTTAAAAACACGATGCTAACTGTTTTGCCCGTAACAACAGAGCGAGCACCAAGAAGTAAGATGTAAAACAGATGCGGCGACCTGTGTTGGAGTACGGAACCACCGCTCACCACAGAAACTATGAGGTGTATAGTCACGATGGCCTAGAGGCAATTGTGGAGTAAAAACCCAAACAGCTAAAGATAAAGCGGCAAAATCCAGACACTATACAGTGGGTTATTCACCTAACCGCGGTAAACCCAACCCCAGTCCACAGATGGTAATTAGCGGTAACTGGCTGAATAAATTAGGGTTTACTGTCGGTAACCACTACACCCTCACCCGCCAGGCCGGACAACTTATTATCCAGCTGGCTGAGGGGGAGTGAGGGCGGTTAAGGGAGAGCCCAGTGTGCGTTGGGTCTCCTACCATTAATAAAAGTTATCATCTAATTGCCCTTCAGATTTTAATATATCTAAAAATCTTTTATAGGCAGTTTCATCTAGCTCAAGTAAATCATCTAATAATGACTCTTGGATTAAAGCCCAATGATACACACCAGAACCAGCCCCTTCATTTTGGAAGTAAACCAACTCACCATTCAGTGTTGGTTCAATTAAATTAACTTCTGACAAGTCATAAACAGATAATCCTCCATACCCTTTGGGTAAGCCAAGACATAGTGATTTATTATTTATCCAATAAATAGCAAACACATCAATAAATTCACCACTTGGTTCTTGTATTTTCATTTAACTTTATCCCTTATTGTATCTGCAACTTGTTTCGGATCTTGTTGAATCCTTTGAGATGTAATGATTTTCATATCATATGCTTTACCAGTAGTTGAATTGTACTGATAGTGTATAGTTATTGTTTGACCATCAGGAAGTCTATGTTTTGCCTCCATTTTTTGGAAACCTGCTGATGTTGGAAAACGAGGATCATTATTTAATCCAGGTAACTCTTTACCTTGCAATGGCTTAGATTGAACTGATTTCCAAAATGTTTGTTCATTTAGATCTCTCGGTACTGCTGTTTGCTGACCGGGTTTAGCCGTTGAGATTTTGTCTGCATTCTTAATCAACTGTTTATTATAAACAGAGTTAGCTTCCTTTTGACTGAGATCTTTTGCGTTTTTAGAGTTTCCACCTATTTTTTCTAAAGCTTTTTTCTCTGCTTCCACTTTAGAAGTATTGGTTTGTTTACCGGTTGTTCCCTTACCACCTTTTCCACTTCCTCCATTTATCATAGCCGGAAGTGTTGTTGCTATCATTTGTGCCGTTTCAGCATCGAACCCCATTGCTTCAAAACGCTTTGTCCAGCCATATTCAACAGTGATACCTTCCGCTTCCATGCCCAACATATAGGCTGCAGGTATATAATTACGAAACTCATCAGCCAACGATTTATCTTTTGCAAGGTTCTTAATCGTTGTATCAAAGGCTTCCCATTGCTCAACCAGGTAACCATATTTTTGCTGGCACTGTTCAGGTGATGTCGAACAAACAGCCTTGATTTCTTCCTGTTGACGAACATTGGTATCCACCATGTCTCGAATAACTTTCTGACATTCATCACCAACACAAGTCCTTGCTTTATGAGCAAAGTTTTCTAATTGATTGGTGCTTAAAAAGTTATTCTCAACCGACGCCTTCCCCGCCTGAGCTGAGTTTACTGCACTTTGGCTATCTCCTCCAATCAAACCGCCGGCAATAGCTGCCGATAGGCTGGCAAATGCGCTGACGGTCGATTTTTCGTCTTCTGTCAGTTGGCTAACCTGTTTCTTATACAGGGCGACCGACAACATACCAACCGCTTCCGCTGTCATTGCGCCCAGGGACTGGGCGCCTGCATTTTCATTTTTTGCCAACGCTAATGCAACGTTAGCAATTCCATGGGCGGCCAAACGACCGGCTTTGTTATCTTCTCCAATATGCTGGCCGATTTGATTGGCAATATAAGGGGCACTGGCATTCGCCACCGCTTGGCTCACATCACCATTGGCCAGGCCTTGAATTAAGGCGGTGCCCGCCTCCACGATGCGGCGGTTAGTGCCGCCGACACCCCAGCCTGAACTATTGATTGTTGCCTGGATCGCCTGCTCATGAAGGTAGTTATCAATTGCACTATCACTGACCGTTTTGCCTTGCTGTTCGAGCGCCTGTTTAGCCTCATTACGCTGCTCTTTTGTCGGCGGGCTGGTATTTTCATTCACCGCTTGCGTCGCCCGAATAGTGGCTTCCGTCACCGCGATATCGGTGATCTGCTGACCTAACTCTCCTAGCAGCTGATTTCGTTCGATCCGTTTTTGCGCTTGCTGTTTGTCAAAAATCGGTTTCAGTTTTACATGCGCCTTGTCCACATCACGGCTTAAATCCGCCACTTCCTGTTGCTGCTTGTCCTGGTCACGAATAATGAGTTGGCCTTCCGACACCGCTGAGTGGGTGGTATTGCTCGCTTTGCCTTGGTTATTCATATTGGTCAGCAACGAACCCGCTGCATTGGTGACAAACTGCTCACCCAGCGTGGCACCACCTGAACTAAAGCCGCCACTTTGGCTATCCACCTTATATTCAGCGCGGTTTTTGCTAGCGCCAAAGCCCAATGTGCCGGTGTCGAGTTTATTTTTAGCCACCTCGGCCGTGCTGCCAATCACCGCACCATCCAATTGCGTGTGCTTGCCCACCCTAATAACAAAGCCGCCTTGACCGGCATTGATAGCGGTTTGTTTATCAACCGATTGGTAATCACTGTGCAGCTCGCTTTTGTTGGCATACACATTCAGTGAGCCGCCGCCGCCCTGGCGAATACTCGCGCCCAGGCTTGAACGGGTCTGTTGGGCAGCATATTTATCGATAAGTTGTTGGCTAGTTAACCTCAGGTTACCACCAACATCCACTTTAACCGTTTCACCGCTCACTTGCGCACCGGTTAATTTAGTGTCCTGACCACTTTCAATCGTCAGCTGCTGGCCGGCATTGAGTTGACTATCAGTGAAAAACTGGCTATTTCCTTTTTCAAACCCTTGGCTTTTATTAGCCCCAACGTTAGCACTCCAACCGTCTGTGCCATAGCCAATACCCATCGACAGCCCTTGACTGGCGTTTTTACTATTTACTTTTTGCCGATTGCTGGCACTTTTCAGGTCGATATCATTTTTGGCCATCAGGCTAATGTTTTTATCCGCAGCCAACTGACTGCCTTCAACCATTAAGTGCCCTTGGCTGTTTTCTTTCCTACCCGTTGCCGTCAGTGTAAGATTGTCACCCGCACTTAAACGGCTACCCGACGCCGTGTTTTGCTCTGTTATGGTGGTGGATTGTGACGAGTGGCGACCATAAGACAGATTGATAGCCACAGCAGGCATTTTACCTTGTGCTGCCGCCAGGCGAGCCGCTTGTCCGGCCTGAATGCCTTGTAACCCTGCTTTCATCGCTTTAAGGGCAGCCAGTTGGCTATCCTCTTCCTGTTTAGCCGATTTTGCCGTGCGCACCATGCTATCAAGGGCACTGCCAGTTGTCCCCCCCAATGAAAGTGTTAAACCACTGGCTTGAGTAGTTAGCCGGCTGATATCGGTGCGGCTATTTTCTGCCGCAGTGATAGTTACATCGCTGCCGGTGACAGTGATATCTTTTGCTGCCATCAGTTCACTGCCTGCAATCGTCCCTTGCGCGCCCGCAGTTAAGCTTACATTACCGGCCATACTGCCTATCACGCTGCCTTTTTTCTGCGTGCTATCCGTATCGTGAGTGATTTTTTGCCGGTTTGCGCCTAAAGTAAAACCCATCCCCCCAGTGCTCATTAAACCTGAGTTGTGGGTTTTCGATATATCGGTTTCATGCAACGTTTCATCTGACGTGCTCACATTGAGTTGAGCACCCGCCTTTAGCGTGACGCTGTTGGTGCCAAATAGATTGCTAGCATGAATATTTATCTCATTGCCCGCCGTCGCATTGATAGAATGACCACTAAAACGGCTACTAATGGCGCGGCGTTCAGTCAGTTGATGGTGCTTTTCGGTGGTGGTGCTCGATAAAAATCCTTTATCGGTATGTTTACTGTGCTTGGCATAGTCGCTGCTTGCAATACCTGAGGTGATATGGATATCGCGCCCGATATTGAAAGAGAGCGCTCCACCGCTCGATAGATTGGCAGCACGTGCTGATAAATCCTGCCCGGCCGATAAGGCTAAATCGCCTTGCGTTTGGATATGGGTGCCAATTTCCGTGGCGTTTTCACCCCGGTAATAGTTGTTGGAATTGCGCGTATAATCGAAAGCTGAACGCACATTACGGGTAGCTAACTGAATATTTTGCCCGGCCTGAATATCCGTTTTGCCATCCGCGCCCAAATTAGCAATTTGGCTGGCAGTCAGCTTGATGTCCTGGCGGGCTTTTAACGTCAGCTGACCATTATCACCCGTTACATAAATACTGGCTGGGCGATCTAACCATGACGATTGGCCATCGCCAAGCTGCGCTGTTTCACTACGAATATCACCGCCGGCAGCTAATGAAACGCGGTCTGCGGCGCCAATTTGGCCGCCCAGGTTGTGAATATCTTTCAATGCCTTAAGCTGAACTGTTTTAGCCTGCATACGCCCACTGTGATGGATAGTTTCACTTTGCAGATCAGTCAATTGACGACTAGCAATTTCACCACTATTTAGCAGCTTAGCGGTGATATCGGCAGAAACATTGCCTCCTGACAGCAGTGCTCCATTGCCATTTAAATCCCCCTGGCGAGCGCGCACATACAGCTGTGGAACACTGACCTTCTCAATACGTCCATCTGGCAACAGCACCTCTTTATTAACCATCCACACCATGTCACTGGTGAGATTAGCCATTTGCGCTGACGATAAGACAATATCCGGTGTCAAATTATACTGCTTACCATAAGTCACCCCGCTGGTCAGGAGCGCTCGGTATTGCTGTTCATCACTTTGGTAGTTAGCCAGTCGCCGTTGACCGGTAAGTTCCATCAGTTGCTCGCGCACTAAACGCTGCTCATAATAACCATCGGCTAACCGCTTATGCAGCTGCGAGTGAGTAACAACCTCGATACTCGATAACCATTTTTATGGTGGGTAAAACGGGGATCAGTTTCAATCAGATATTGGCTGTCGCTATCGGGTGTCAGCTTAAACAGGCTGTTATCTGGCAGTTTTATATTTGGCTCTATGGTTTTGATCACACTAGCCAAAATCGTTGGTGATGAGTCAACGGATTTATCAGTAGTAAAATCAACTTTGCTGCTGATTGCTGGCAACTGAATGACGGCTGTCTGCTGAGCCGGCAGATCCAACGGTCTGTTTGGCTGATCTTTTAAGGCTTGCTGAGCAATATTAGCAACAAAATGCGGCGGCAGATCGGCATCAGCAGTCGCATCTGTTTGTTCAGTCAGTTTATTTACCTTAACGGCATCTAGCTGGGGCTTGTTAATCTCTCCGGCCTGTTCCGTCACTTCAATTAGATTGAATGATAAACTTTGTTCGCTATTGACACCTTGATATTGAGAGCGATTACTGCGCGTTTTCCATTTACCGCCACCTTTATAACGATAGATAGTATCACCCTTTTCAGCGATGCGAAGCACACCCTGTGTTTCTTGGTTATTGAGTTCTTCACCGGTTAAAATCAAATTTTGCCCAGCCACTACTCGTGAATTTTCATTGTTAAGTTGCTGGCCATCCACGGTGAGATGCTTGCCACTTGTGATCAACGCAGGATCACGGTTAATAAGCTGCGTTTTATCAGTGATACGCTGATAGTCATATTCATAGAAATACTTGGTCCAGTTACCATTTTCAAACATGCGCCAGCGGTTAGAACTTTCATAATCAATCCCCACATCTGGGTTTAATGTGCCATCATCATTAATAGCATGACGAGTTTGATTACCATTACGTGGCGCAATTTTGTAACGTCGGCCATTACCAAAATCAAACCAATTAAAATGTTCACGACTCACTTCAAGCGGTTGATCAGAAAATTGTAAATGGATATCTTTATTTTCCAGCCGCTCAGTGGCTAATATCAGATCACCGGCGGCTTCAATATTAGCACTGTGGTTTTTGACACTCTGCGCGCGGCCGGTAGCCTGCAGTTGGTCATCTAATGCCTGGCCAATCACCAGATCACCATCGCTATAAATCAGCGCATGGTCGCGGTTTAATAAGTCAACAACCGCAATATTGACTGCATTGCGTCCGGCAATGACAGCAGATTTGTCTGCCTGTTTATCATTAATCAGGCGCGAAACAGCAAGCGCGAGCAAATCACCGTAAATTCTACCGCTGCCGATGTTATCGAGGGATTGGGCGCTGATATGGATTAATCCACCATCAATTAAGCCGCTATTACGCATATTGCCACTCACGCTAATATGGCTCTTTTGCCCATTGATTTCGCCTGACAGGTTATTAATCACCATTGGGCTGGTAAGCAGTAAATCACCTAAGCTGGATAATAAGCCATGGTTGCTAAAACCTTGTTTAAAGTTGGCCACCAGGCGCTCACCGGCTTGAATATAGCCTTGATTTTCAAACCATTGACTTAGGGAAAGGGATAACTCTTTTTGCGCGCTAAGCTTACCCGCGCCGGCTAATTGGTTAGCGATGATGGTTGCCGAGCCATCACTCACCATGACGCCTCGCTGATTGGCTAAGCGCAATTTTTGACCCTTGCCATCATCACTGATATTCAGTTGGCTACCGACCGATAGCATGCCTTGGCTATTGTCCAGCTGTTGGCGGATAATAGCATCTAGCGTTTGAGCAGCACGCACTACACCATCTTGGTTATGCAAACTATCGCTATCGAGTGATATTTGCTGGCCTTCGATCCCTTTGCCCGCCTGGGCTGTGGCTAGGTTAGTTATTTTTTGACTGCTGATAAGCAATTTTTTATTCGCTTTGAGCCAACCCTGGCTATTATCAATCTGCGTTTGTGCCCATAACGCCACATGATTAAGCCCCTGGATCACCCCTTGAATGTTGTTTATCGCTTGCCCATGAATAGTTAAATCTGCAGCAGATAAGATTTGGCCTTGCTGGTTGTCGATATTCTGCTTGATGGATAGCGCTGTATTTTGCTGTGACTTGAGCAGCCCTTGGCTATTATTTAGCGCTATCCCGTTTATATTCATTATTGATTGGCTCAACAGGGTGCCGTTTTGGTTATCAATACGCAGTGCATCAATTTTCAGTCCCTCCTTGCCCTGAGTAATTGCCTGTGAATTGATAAAATCACCCAATTGCAATTCAACCTGTCCTTTCCCCTCCAGAATGCCTTTTTAGTTCAATAGCGGTTGTTGTTGCGTATCGATTGAAAATGCATTGGCAGAAAAGATTTGCCCCTGTTGGTTATCAAGCAGTAAGGTAATTAACTTCGTGGTCTGTGCGCCTTGGATCTGTCCATGCTGATTGCTCAATTTGCCACTTTCGAGCGATAAACTACCACCACTTAAGATCCCGCCGGTTGCCTGGCTATGGTTATTATTAATTAGTTGTCCGTGACTATTAAGCCGCAATTTTTTAGCCGCTTGTATTCGCCCTTGTACATTTTGGAGCTCACCGATTTTGGCATCCAAGGTATTGTCGGCGATAATTTCTCCCTGGCGATTATCAACCCGCTTTTGCTGCGTATCTAACGCGATGTCATGAGCCTGAATATGTCCTTGATAATTGATTAATTCGCCGATCTTTAAGGCTAGTCGTTGGCTGGCAAAGATACCTTGCTCATCTGTTTTAGCCAGATTGGTTAAGGAATGCCCATGGGTATCAAGAGTGATTAATTGCCCTTTAATAGTACCTTGACTGTTGTCAAACTGGGTCGTGTTCAGCTTGATGTCTGACTGACTAGTCACCAGACCTTGGCGGTTATCTAACCCTTGACTGTCTATATTCAGCCGTTGCCGGGCAAAAATGCGGCCTTGTTGGTTTTTTAACACGCCACTATAAATAGATAAGCTGCCTTGGGCATCAATACCTTGCTGATCACCCGTTTGGCTATTGCTCAGTTGCTGACCGTGGGTATCAATCAGCATGTTACTGCCTGACTGAATAACACCTCGCTGATTTGCAAGCTTACCCGAGTGTAAGGTGAGTTTTTGCAGAGCATGCAACGTGCCTTCACTATTATCAAGCTGTTGTTGATGAGTATTAATATCAATGTTGGTTGCTTGTAGATGCCCCTGGTGGTTGAACAGTGCTTGATTACTCATCATCAATAACTGTTCAGCAGTAATCAAACCAGCCTGGTTATTGATATCCTCATTAATGATAAGCTGCAAGTCCTCCCGCTTAGTGATCAATTTACCTTGCAGGTTATCCAGCTGTTTGGCTTTAATCACAAATGAACCATTAGCACTGATATCCCCAGCACGATTGGTCAACTGCTGAGCAACCTGAATTAAACCTTGCTGTTCGCCCAGTTGGGTTAAGCTCGCTCGGTTATGGTTCAGGCTATTGACTATAAATTGGATATTATCAGCCTGAGTATTCGCTTCGGTCAGATCAACCTCTGTAGCAGTTAACCGCAGCTGCCCGCTGGATGAAATTTTACTACGCCGTCCTTGCAGTACCTGAGTCTGAATTAGCATGTCTGCTTGTTTGCTAATTAATTTTCCATCATCGTGAGTCAGCGCCAGGGTATTTAAAAAAACATTTTTTTCACCAATCAAGCTGCCTTGGCGATTATCAATACTTTGTCGAGCAACCACGCTTAATGCAGCCGTTTTTGCAGCAATGATTGTCCCTTGCTGGTTTTCAAGTTTATTAATATTAAGCGTTAGATCACCTTGGCTGCTGATATTGCCTGATTGATTATTTAAGGTTTGGCTCAGTGTGATCTGTCCTGTTTCTGCACCTGTTTGCCGCATCTTCCCAGCTTGATGTGACAGGTTTTGCCCTTGAATAGCAATATTTTTAGCTTGCGTTATTGCTTGATCGAGGTTAATTGATTGGCCGTTTAATTTTAGTGCGCCATTCGTTTGGAGCTCACCCTGTTGGCCGGTAAGCAGGTTGGCTTTAATGTGAGTAGCATCCTTGCCAGTAGCAATTAGGTGGCCATGCTGGTTATTCAGTATTTGGCTATCAATATCCAACTTACTAGCACGGATCAACAGACGACCCGATTGATTATTCAGTTCATTAACTACTATATTGGTGTCGCCTGCCAGACTGATTTCCCCCTGCTGGTTGTGCAAGGTACGGGTGTGCCACCGATTATCAAATCTGCGTTGTTGAATTAATTTACCTTGTCGGTTGTTGATAAACTCAGGGCTAATTAACACTATTTGCTTGGCAACAAGCTGACCTTTTTGATTATCAAGCCCTTTTTTCGCCGTCAATAGCGCTTTATTATCAACCAAAATATTGGCTTGTTTTGTGTCAATATTTGCTTCGGTTGCAGTCAATATCATTGCTTTCGCTTTGATAGCGGAGCCAGATAAATCAACTGAGCTGCCAGTCAGCACAATATTTTGTTTAGCAACGATAGTACCTTGTAGTGCAACTGTTTTTGGGCCTTTAACCATCAGTGAGCCCGCGGTGGTTAATTTCCCTTTGCTATCCACACCGGCAGCAACGAATGTGCCATAATCGCTGTTGATCCACTCAGCATGGGCAACAATATTTTCACCCGCGACGATTTGGCCTTTCTCTATGTTGTTAATCGCATTTTTAGCGGTTAAATTAATATGTTGCTCAGCCATTAGTGTGCCGCCGTTAGCAACAATTTGCTGGCTTTTGATCGCTAAATGTTGGTTGCCGATGATAGCCCCCACATTAGTAATTTTACCATCAGCAGATAAGGAAATATCGCCCGCCTGAGCAGCAATATGGCCGGCATTACGCACTCCAACGCCATGCTCTGTGCCGCGCATGGTTATCTGGTTAGCATACATACCCCCGAGTGCGGAGACATCGAGAGCAAATTTAGGTCGTTCATCCTGCGCTGAATGATCGGTTTTAAGGATCGTTTTGCCATCAGCAGCGAGCTGATTTTTACCTGTGGTGATCACCAGATCTTTAGCGTGTAATTTGGCATTAATTTTTACTGAGCGAGCAATTAAGGCGGTGTAGTTAATATCATTGCCGTTATAACCTTTTCCAGCAATATTTATATTGCCTTTATCAACTGCGAAACCTTTAACTTTGCCATTTTCTATCAGAGTCTTACCCGCTGATAGTAAGGCTTGGTCGGCGTTGATAAAACCACAGCCATTACAGGTAATCCCTGCCGGGTTAGCAATAATGACATCCGCTTTTTTACCCGCAACTTCAATAAAACCATTGAGCTGGCTTGGATCACGGCTATTGACTTCATTCAAGATGATTTTAGCTTGCCCTTTTGCCAACCAATCATTACCTTGAATGATGCCAGTAAGCTGAGTATTCACATTGGTACTGCTGTTATTGAGGATCGCACCTTTATGGTCAACATCAAATTGACGGTATTGGTTGCGTGAAACGCCATCACGGTTGGGTGTCTGGATGTTGATTTGCGGTAAGCCATTTTGGCTGTTGACAATCGTTGGCTGCTGGTTATCCGGTGCATTACCATCTGCTTGAATAGTAGAGGATTGCACATTAAAACTCACCATGCCGAAAGTTAACCATAATGAGGTGGTGATGGATTTAATGACCCAACGCAGACGGCTACTTGTGGCTTTTTCGATGGAATTTTCTGTTTGGTTTACCGGATCGGTACGGTGACCAGTGATAATGTCAGCAACGACCATCACCATTTGGCGCGCGACATTAAAAATTAAACGATAAAATAATTTATTCATCCTAATTAGCCTTAGTAATTCCAGTTTACAGAGAAAGCCAATGTCGCCGGATCGGTTTTAAATCCATCCGGTTTAGAAAATGGTATACCAACAGAGAAGTCATAGCTCAAATTGGCAGGGCTTATCGCGCCACGCAAACCGATAACGCCTCCTGCAAGGTGTGTACCGAGGTTGAGATCAACCCCTTTTCCTCCAATTTCACCATAATCAGCTCCTAGATAGAGCTCCTGATCCGGTATTGGTCTTACCCAAGACAGGCTGTTACGTATTGTCCAACCCCTATCCGCACTCAACGTGCGCTCACCATCAAAACCGCGAACTGTCCAGCGGTTACCGATGTTAAACTGGTCTTGTGGGGTGAGTGGGGTGTAACTAATTTGGCGTAAATATTGGCTGTCAAAGCGCAAGGAGTGGCGGGCAAGCTTAAAGGGGACACTGGCTGACGCTGAAAATTGCATGACTTTAGCGAGTGCCGTTGCATAATCCTTTGAATCACGCTCACGAGACTCTTCAAACGCCGGCATGGCGCCAAACCAGCGTATGCCATGTTGATAGTTCACACTCGCCGTTAATGTCGCTTGCCCAACATATTGCTGATGATTAAATGCCAATTTCCACCAAGTCGTCCGGCGTTTTTGGTTTTCAATTTCGGTATCATAAATCAAGTTACGCGTTTCGCGTAAATTCACATCATACGTCACTGTCGTTTTGGCAGTGGCATCGCGATAGAGCACATTGCTTAATTGCAGGCTGAGGCTTTTGCTTTTACCCCGATATTGAATATCATCACTGGATCCGGCAATTGTTTGGGTATATTTATAGTCACTCACGGTGGTGGCAAACTGCCAATAACCAAATGGTAGCGAGTAATGAGCGCTGTAGTTAGTGCTGTCTTTACTGCTCGAAAAGCTTAAATCACGCGTTGCCGCAATATAGAAAAGATCACTTAGCGATGTTGGATTATTGAGCGCCAACATCACACCAGCCTGGTGTTTGCCCGTGCTTTTTGCCCCCGTGTTATCCATCCATGCACTGGCATGCCAGAAACGTGATTGCTGACGCCTGATGACAATTTGAGTTTCTCCAGGCCCATCGCCCGGCACCATTTCCAGTGTAGCTTGTACGGTCGATAGACGTTGCAAGTTTTCTAAACCTTGCTCCATGTCACGTAAATCCAATAAATTACCTCGACGGGCAGGCATCGCCGTATATAAGTTGGTGTATTTTGATGAGTCTTCTGTCAATAGAATCTTTTGTACTTTCCCTGGCATCACCACCAGTTTCAATACACCAGAGGATAAATCTTGTTCTGTCACCAGTACCCGAGTGGTTATCCAACCATGGCTGATTAAGCGATTTTGGATATTAGTGACAAGTAAATTAATACCCTTCACGCCGAGACAATGGCCGATAGCTTGATCCGCTAAACGTTGCACGGGAACCCAATGCGGTAACGCCGCTTGCCCTGTCACGCTGACTTGTTCAAGCCTGAAGCACGGTTTTTCATCTGGAAACAGTAATGTGGTTTTAACCATCGGCACAGACAAATGTAGATCCGGTGCCCTGGCTGCCAATTGCTGTTGTTGAGCTTGTTGCTGCTGCGCCTGCTGTTGCAACAACCTATCTGCATTCTCAGGCTTTAGGTGTGAAGCTGACGCGGCGAAAGGGGGTAAAACAACGAGAGAAAAAAGGCGATATTTCAATAAATTCCGTTTCATAGCTTCCTATATTCGCTTTATTCAATTGTAACGTTATTTTTAACATCCTGTTAAGTTGATAAGAATAATATAACGAAATAATATTTATCAATAGATGATATTTAATTTCATCTATAAAGATAAAATTGACATCTTTTAGCATAAGTCTCTTAATACCCTTTACCATTATAACGCTTTGCGTTAACGACGCCCTGATAAGCATTTGTTCAGAAAACGGAATTTAAAACATGCTAACGCCTTTGCCTGGTAAGTGGCTGCTTTGTCAATTACCTTGCAATCGTCGGGGGATATACATGAAAAGTCGGGCTATCGCTGCTGCTGTTTTTTGACCACGACACTTTTGCTGAAAATGGTCAGGCAAAATTAGTATTATGTAATGGTCAACCTATTCCGATCAGTCGTTGCTATCTAAAAAGCCTTTAAAGAGGGATTAGAATTATGTTGATTTGGTTGATGTCGTTTTAATAAACAAAAAAGCTGAATTCAATTGAATTCAGCTTTTGGCGTCACATAAGATATTAATCTTATTACATTAGATATTGTGATTACTACGACGACGTAATCCAGCGTTATTATGTCCTTCATTACGTCCACGGAACTGTTCACGCTCACTACGACGTTCGTTACCAAAGCGACGTCCTCGCTCACGTAATTCACCACCATTGCGTTGTCCATTACCACGACGTTCAAATGGTTGTGCTTCACCTAACAATTGCATTTGCATTGGCTTATTCAAAATACGTGTACGTGTCAAATGATTAAGTAGTTCATTTGGCATTCCTTTTGGTAACTCAATCGTTGAGTGCGAGGCAAACAACTTAATATTACCAATATAACGACTACTAATATCCGCTTCGTTAGCAATTGCACCGACAATGTGGCGAACTTCTACGCCATCATCACGACCAACTTCAATACGGTACAATTCCATATCACCAACATCACGACGCTCCCGACGCGGACTACGCTCCGAAGTACCATTACTATTACTGCGACGACGCTCATCACGCGAATTAAATTCACGTTTTGCGCGACGCACAGGATCAGGTGGCAATATTAACGGCCGATCCCCTTGCGCCATTTTTAATAGCGCAGAAGCTAAAGTTTCCATATCCAGTTCATCATTAGCAACTAATTTAGTCAGTAACGCTCGATATTTCTCTAAATCACCACTTTCTAGTTGCTTTTGAATATTTTCAGCAAATTTAGCTTGGCGACGTTCACTTAAAACCGCCGCACTGGGTAACTCAACTTCGGTAATTGGCTGCTTCATGGTACGTTCTATATTACGTAATAGTCGACGTTCACGATTATCCACAAACAAAATAGCGCGCCCAGCTCGACCTGCCCGACCAGTACGACCAATTCGATGCACATAAGACTCAGCATCCATTGGTATGTCATAATTGACAACTAAACTAATACGTTCAACATCTAGACCACGTGCTGCAACATCAGTGGCAATTAATATATCAAGGCGACCATCTTTTAAACGCTCTAATGTTTGCTCACGTAGCGCTTGATTCATATCGCCATTTAGCGCTGAACTGTTATAGCCACTACGTTCAAGCGCTTCAGCAACCTCTAATGTGGCATTTTTAGTGCGCACAAAAATAATTGCCGCATCAAAATCTTCTGCTTCCAAAAAACGAACCAATGCTTCATTTTTACGCATACCATAGACAGACCAGTAACTTTGGGTAATGTCTGGGCGCGTCGTCACACTGGATTGAATGCTGATCTCTTTTGGAGATTTCATAAAGCGACGGGTAATACGACGGATCGCTTCCGGCATGGTGGCAGAAAACAGCGCCGTTTGATGCTCGCTTGGGATCTGGCTCATGATATTTTCAACGTCTTCAATGAACCCCATACGTAACATTTCATCCGCTTCATCAAGAACCAAACCACGTAAATGGGATAAATTTAATGTCCCTCTTTTCAAGTGATCTAATAAGCGACCTGGTGTTCCCACTACAATTTGTGGGCCTTGTCTTAGTGCGCGTAACTGCGAATCGTAACGCTGCCCACCATAGAGTGCGACCACATTGACTGAACGCATGTGTTTGGAAAATTCACCCATGGCTTCCGCAACTTGTACGGCTAACTCCCGCGTTGGTGCCAACACTAAGATTTGTGGGGCTTTCAATGTGATATCTATATTATGTAAGAGCGGTAAACTAAAAGCTGCTGTTTTACCACTACCGGTTTGTGCCATACCTAATACGTCACACCCATCTAATAAATAGGGGATACATTGCTGCTGGATTGGCGATGGTTTTTCATAACCAAGGTCATTTAGTGCAGAAAGAATTGGTGTTGATAAACCTAAATCAGCAAAAGAGATTTCAGTCTCATTAGTCATGTAAAAGTGCCTCATTCATTATGGCGGCCAGTTTACATAACTCTGCGAAAAAAATTTCGGTCATTTTCATTTAAAATGTGAACTGGCTCAAATTATGTTATTAAACGAACAACAAGCCCTCATCACAATCGATGAAGACTTAAAAAAAGCAGTGATGATATGTTCGTCGCTACTGTTAGCCTGATTCTGAAAGGTCGTCTTGTGCCTGACCTAACAAAGCCAGTTCCAACAGAGCATAGCGGTGCTCAACAAAGCTATGTGCATTGCTAGCTACCGTAAGCTTGAATAACGCTATAGCGCTATCATTATCCCCCAGACTTAGGTAATGTTTACCTAAATAGAAGTTAGTTTCACTAAGATGCTCAGCGAGCGAAGTGTTATCTGTTGAATTCTCTTTTAGACGAACCATCAATGTTTTTTCACTGATTTTGCCTAAATAGAATTCAACTACATTCCAGCCCCATTGCACTTTTTCCGCTTGGTTATAACGAGATAACAAATTGGCTAATGCCATTTTTGGTTCTATCTCTTTCTCCACTAAATAAAGCCATAAGCTGCGGAAAGGATCATTTGGATCTTGTCGATAATACGCCAGCAGATCACCCTGCGCCAATCGATATCTTCCACCATAATAGAGTGCAATACCTCGATTCATGCGCGCGAAATTGTAAGTTGGATCAAGCTCTAAAACAGAATCAAACGCTTCATAGGCAGCATCAAAATTGCCTGCCTGTGTAAAATATATTCCAAGGAAATTAAAAACTTCCGGAATATCAGGACGTATAGCTAGCGCCATAGTAAAATCATTGCGCGCTAACGCCCTTAATCCGAGACTATCATACAATACACCGCGTTCATATAAAAGCTGTGCGTATTCATCATCGGATAATGACCGGCTTGCAAGGATCTGCTCCATACGAGCCAATATTACTTCTTGTTGCAATGTGGGTTGCAACGGGATAGCAAAGACTTCATTTTTACGCCAGTTTCCGCTGCTACAACCGACAATAAAAACAATAGCAGCAGTATAGAGCCAGCGCAGAAAAGAATTCATTACCTTCTCCCAAAGACAGAAACTAATCAATATATCCCGTCAATCCCCACAATTACCGGAGACTCAGTTAGCAAAAAACTGAGTAGGTGCTCTTTTTACAGGACACCGAGCCTTACGTCAAATTATTCTGCAGAAATTTGTGTTTCTGTTTCAGTCGGCTTTTCAGTAGAAACCGCCTCTTTAATACTAAGGCGAATACGACCCTGCCGATCAATTTCCAGTACTTTAACCGGTACTTCCTGACCTAACTGTAAGTAATCAGTAACTTTTTCAACACGTTTTTCTGCTATCTGAGAGATATGCACCAATCCTTCTTTGCCACCACCAATGGCAACAAAAGCACCAAAGTCAACAATACGTGTGACTTTGCCCTGATAGACACGACCAACTTCAACTTCTGCGGTAATATCTTCAATACGGCGAATAGCCGCTTCTGCTTTAGAACTATCAGTTGCCGCAATTTTTACCGTACCATCATCATCAATTTCAATCGTAGTACCGGTCTCTTCAGTTAATGCTCTAATGACAGAACCACCTTTTCCTATCACATCTTTAATCTTATCAGGATTAATGTGGATGGTATGAATTCGTGGAGCAAACTCAGAAATTTCCTCACGGGGACGATTAATCGCTTCTTCCATAACCGTTAAAATGTGTAAACGAGCCCCTTTTGCCTGATTTAATGCAACTTGCATAATCTCACGCGTAATGCCCTCAATTTTGATGTCCATTTGCAGAGCACTAATACCTTCACGGCTACCTGCGACTTTAAAATCCATATCGCCTAAATGATCTTCATCACCTAAGATATCGGAAAGCACAACATAATCATCGTTTTCTTTCACCAATCCCATGGCAATACCAGCCACTGCAGCTTTAATTGGAACACCGGCATCCATCAATGCTAGTGATGCCCCACAAACGGAAGCCATAGAAGAAGAGCCATTAGATTCGGTAATTTCAGACACCACACGTACAGTATAGGGAAACTCTGATTGGTTCGGCATAACCGCCAATACGCCACGCTTAGCCAAACGCCCATGGCCAATTTCACGACGTTTTGGCGAACCGACCATGCCCGTTTCTCCCACTGAATAAGGAGGAAAATTATAATGGAATAAGAAACGATCGGTATATTCACCCATAAGTTCATCAATAACTTGCGCATCACGCTCAGTACCGAGCGTAGCCGTGACCAATGCCTGAGTTTCTCCGCGCGTAAATAACGCTGAACCATGGGTACGAGGTAATACGCCAGTACGTACATCAAGAGCACGTACCATGTCTTTTTCTCGACCATCAATCCGCGGTTCGCCTTTTAACACCCGAGTACGGACAACTTTTTTCTCTAAACCGGAGAGAATGTCGTTTATTTCAGCAACATCTAAAGATTCATTTTCTGCCAAAAGTGTATTAGCAACATCTTCTTTGATCGCATCAACGTTAGTGTAACGTTCTAGTTTTTCAGTAATACGATAAGCATCACCCAACCGCTGTTCAGCTAATTCAGCAATACGGCGATGTAATTCTTCATTAATCGCTTCTGGCTGCCAATCCCATTTTTCTTTACCCGTTTCGGCCGCCAAGGCATTGATATTCTCAATCACGATTTGTTGCTGTTCGTGACCAAAAACCACCGCACCTAGCATCTGCTCTTCCGTCAATAAATCAGCTTCAGACTCTACCATTAGTACCGCACTCGACGTGCCGGCTACCACTAAATCTAAGCGACTGCTTTTCAATTCATCAACGGTGGGATTTAAAACATATTGGTCATCAATATAACCAACGCGCGCTGCACCAATTGGACCATTAAATGGAATACCTGAAATAGATAAAGCAGCAGATGCGCCAATCATAGCAACAATATCTGGATTCACTTGTGGATTAATGGAGACAACCGTAGCAATAATTTGTATCTCATTGACAAATCCCTCTGGAAACAAGGGACGAAGTGGACGATCAATCAGTCGGGCAATCAGTGTTTCACCTTCACCAGGACGACCTTCGCGACGAAAAAAACTACCGGGAATTCGACCGGCAGCATAAGATCGTTCCTGATAGTTAACGGTCAGTGGAAAGAAATCCTGCCCTTCTTTCACTTTTTTCTGTCCAACAACAGTGACAAATACGGCTGTATCATCCATATTAACCATAACCGCAGCAGTCGCTTGACGCGCCATCATACCCGTTTCAATTGTGACGGTATGCTGGCCATATTGAAATTTACGAACAATAGGATTAAGCAAAATAATACCCTTTTAATAGCTGTTTATTTATATAACAACACCAATATTTCCCTTCTTGCTACATCCTCACGACTAATGACAATACTGAATATTTTTATTCATCTTGTGAATATCAGCATTCTCATTAGCCGCGCGAACCGGTTGTAGCTAAAGAAGCTCACTTTATTTAGAAATAAATTGGCAAAAATCTATTTCCTAAAATTATTTTGTAAGTGTAAACCAATTCTAAAATTTTTTACGCTTTCTAGCAGAAAAGGGGCCTCTGGCCCCTTTTCTTTTGAAACCAACTAATCAGCGACGTAATCCTAAGCGCTCAATAAGTCCGGTATAACGAGCAACATCTTTACGCTTCAGATAGTTCAATTGCTTACGACGCTGAGCAACCATTCGCAACAGGCCTCGACGGCTATGGTGATCTTTCTTATGCTCTGCAAAGTGATCTTGCAAATGATTGATTTGTGCAGTCAATAGAGCAACTTGAACTTCACTAGAACCCGTATCATTTTTATCACGGCCATAGTCCGCAATAATTTGCGCTTTTGCTTCAGTACTTAGAGACATAAAATAACTCCAGATTTTCCATTAAACATAAGGAAAGCCGATCTCTAATTCAGCCTTCCCGAACAAATGCTCACCTATTTTACGCTTCAATCAATCATAACGCAAGATAACATCTAAATCCTAGCAGACACTTTCCACGACTAAACGACGAGGCGCGATCCTATTTTGTTCATCGATCTCAGCAATACCAATAAATTTATGGATATTACCTTCTGTTACTCGAACTTTATTACCTTCGGGAAGCTGATGATTAGCAACAACCGCTTGCCCTTGTTTAAAATAGGTTGCAACAAGCGATGAAATATTGACTACCGGAAAATGACTAACCGCTGTATCGATAGGTAGTAATAAAGGATCTAATTGTTCCTCCAGAGAAGTTGTTCCTAATTCCACTTGCTGCTTAAGCGTATATAATTGCTCTAACGTTACCATACGTTCACTAGGATAAGTAGCTACCTGTAAGCGCCTTAGATAAATCACATGAGCACCACAACCCAACAATTCACCTAAATCATCAATAATAGTCCGTATATAAGTCCCTTTTGAACAATGAATGGTTAATTCCAGTTCATTCTCTTGCCAGCGCTCAAATTGTAAATCATAAACAGTAATCGGGCGGCCTTGACGTTCAATAGTAATACCTTGACGGGCATATTCGTAAAGCGGTTTACCCTGATATTTAAGCGCAGAATACATAGACGGTACTTGGATTAAATTACCACGAAATTTATCTAATGCCTTATCAAGTTGCCGCTGGGTTATTTCGATCGGACGTTGACAAATTATTTTGCCATGCGCATCTGAAGTATCAGTACGCTGCCCTAAACGAGCAACAACACGATAGCGTTTATCCGAATCAAGTAAAAATTGTGAAAATTTTGTTGCCTCACCCAGACAAATCGGTAACATGCCGGTTGCTAAAGGATCAAGTGCTCCGGTATGACCTGCTTTTTTAGCATTAAATAACCGACGTACTTTTTGCAAAGCATCATTAGATGAAAGTTCTGCCGGTTTATCTAATAACAATACCCCGTGAACTTCGCGACCTCGACGACGCCTCATTACTTCCTCTCTTTATCTTTAGCGGTATGACGGCGCTTTTCATCATCACGGATCACGTTGCTAACTAAATTAGACATACGCATACCTTCAACCAAAGAGTTATCATAAAAAAAAGTTAATTCAGGAACAATACGTAAACGCATTGCTTTACCGAGCAAAGAACGAATATGTTTCGCCATATCGCCATTCAATACTTTGATACCATTTTTAACCATATCTATTTCATGTTCTTGATCTGATATGTTTAAAAAAGTCACGAACACTTTGGCATAAGCCAGATCACGAGAAACCTCCACTCCTGAAACAGTAGCCATTTTAACGCGTGGATCTTTAATTTCTCGATGCAAAATAATGGCGATCTCTTTTTGTATTTCCTGGGCAACACGCTGAGCACGACCAAACTCTCTTGCCATTATGACATCTCCTCACAGGGTAAAACTAAAATATAATAACCATTCATTATTATATATATATCAGAAAAATAAAATTCAATAGTTATATCTATTTGATTTTTATATAAAATAAATAATAACTGTTAAACATTATTTATCATCATAAGAATTAATGCCACCGCAACTTTCGATAACCAATATGCACTATTTGAATGCTTATCTATAACTCTTTAGTTAAAAGGCCATAACTGATGTTATGGCCTTTTAATAAGCAACAGTAAAGGAGGTATTAATTATCAATAGAACGTTTCACTTCAATGACTTCAAATACCTCTATCATATCACCAACACGGACATCATTGTAATTCTTCACACCAATACCACATTCCATACCATTGCGAACTTCGTTAACATCATCTTTAAAGCGACGTAATGATTCTAATTCACCTTCATAAATAACCACATTATCCCGTAATACACGGATAGGGTTATTACGCTTAATTATACCTTCAACAACCATACAACCAGCAATTGCACCAAATTTAGGTGATTTAAAGACATCACGCACTTCCGCTAAGCCGATAATTTGCTGTTTATATTCAGGCGCCAACATACCACTCATCGCCTGCTTGATCTCATCAATAAGACTATAAATAACAGAGTAATAGCGCAGATCTAAATTTTCACTTTCAACGATACGTCTTGCTGCAGCATCGGCGCGGACATTAAAGCCAATGATAATCGCATTAGAAGCAGCAGCCAATGTAACATCCGTTTCTGTAATACCACCAACACCTGAACCAATAATTTTTACTTTCACTTCATCAGTTGACAGTTTTTGCAACGAATCAATTATAGCTTCACAACTACCTTGTACATCGGTTTTTAATACAATATTTAACTCAGAAATCTTACCATCTTCCATGTCAGCAAACATGTTTTCTAGTTTTGACTTCTGCTGGCGTGCCAATTTCACTTCCCGGAATTTACCTTGACGATAAAGTGCAACCTCACGCGCTTTCTTTTCATCACGGACAACCGTTGCTTCATCACCTGCTGAAGGTACATTTGATAAGCCCAGAATTTCAACCGGAATTGATGGCCCTGCAGACTGAATATCTTCACCTAATTCATTACGCATTGCACGAATACGGCCATACTCAAAACCACATAGGACAATATCACCTTTATTAAGAGTGCCTTCCTGAACTAAAATAGTCGCAACCGAACCACGCCCCTTATCCAAATAAGACTCGATAACAACACCACTTGCCATGCCGGTACGAACCGCTTTGAGTTCTAATACTTCAGCTTGCAATAAGATAGCTTCTAATAATTCATCAATACCTGTCCCTTTTTTGGCAGATACATTGATAAATTGGTTTTCACCACCCCACTCTTCAGCCACTATACCATATTGAGATAGCTCATTTTTAACGCGATCAGGATCAGCTTCGTGTTTATCAATTTTATTAACTGCAACAACAACGGGAACATTAGCGGCCTTAGCATGCTGAATAGCTTCTATCGTCTGGGGCATCACACCATCATCCGCTGCAACGACCAAAACAACAATATCAGTTGCTTTAGCACCACGAGCACGCATCGAAGTAAATGCAGCATGCCCTGGTGTATCTAAAAAGGTAATCATGCCTTTATCTGTTTCAACATGATAAGCACCTATGTGCTGTGTGATCCCGCCAGCTTCACCCGATGCCACTTTAGTCGAACGAATATAGTCAAGTAATGACGTTTTACCATGGTCAACATGCCCCATGATCGTTACAACTGGTGCTCGTGGTTCTGCGATTGCTTCACCAGTATCACGATCACTTAAAATTGCTTCTTCCAACTCATTTTCACGACGCAAGATGACTTTATGCCCCATCTCTTCTGCCACAAGTTGCGCTGTTTCTTGATCAACCACCTGATTGATGGTCACCATGGCGCCCATTTTCATCATAGTCTTGACAACTTGGGAGCCTTTGACTGCCATCTTATTTGCTAATTCAGCAACCGAGATGGTTTCGCCAATAACAACATCACGGTTAATAACCGCAACTGGTTTTGTGAAACTTTGCTGTAATGAACTGGTTTTCTTCTGTTTACCTTTAGTTTTATTCGTACGACCAACCGCTCGCTCTTCTTCGCGATCAGCTTTCTCAGAATGTTTATTATTTTTTTTCTGCCGAGTAGCCTTTCCGCCTCGATTTCGGGCGCGACGGCCTTCTTCTTGGGCATCATTTTCGTCTTCTGCTTCACGAGCATGACGAGAAGTCGTGGTATGATAATCTACATTATCTTCTACTTCATCAGCACTACTCCAACTATTGGAGTTTTCCTCTGCCATACGTCGAGCTTCTTCAGCAACTCGTTTAGCTTCAGCTTCTACCTTACGTCGCATCTCTTCTTCAGCTTTCCGCTTGAGCTCTGCTGCTTCAGCTTCGCGACGCTGTTTTTCCGTATAAGTAGCCGAATCTTGATTCGATTTAGCCGTTTTTTGATTATTTTTACTTTGTTTCACTTTCTCTTTTTCCGCTGCTTCGCGCTTGGCTTTTTCAGCTGCTTCACGTTTCGCTTTTTTCTCTTCGGCTTCACGTTTTGCTTTTTTTTCTGCTTCGCGCTTTGCTTGCTCTTCAGCTTCATGCTTCACTTGCTCTTCAGCTTTCGCTTTTTCCAATGCATCGCGGTCAACATATGTGCGCTTTTTACGGACTTCAATATTGACTGATTTACTTTTTCCGCCCGTACTCGGAACACTTAGAGTGCTGCGAGTTTTTCGCTGTAGTGTTAATTTGCCAGTCTGGTTACCTTTAGTCCCATCTTCACGATTTAAGTATGCAAGTAAAGTTTCTTTTTCATTTTGAGTAACAGCGTCATTTTCAGTTTTCTTTATCCCGGCATCAGCAAACTGCTGTACCAGGCGTTCAACTGAAGTTTGAATCTCTGCTGCCAATGATTTTACAGTTTCATCTGCCATTCTGTTCCTTCCTGCTACAAATTATTTTGGATCGTTGCCAAACCAGCAAATATTGCGCGCAGCCATAATAATTTCACCAGCCTGTTCATCATTCAGCCCTTCTTCAATATCTCTCAGATCGTCGATCCC
Organism: Bombus cullumanus; assembly: GCA_014737535.1. Classification (NCBI taxonomy): domain Eukaryota; kingdom Metazoa; phylum Arthropoda; class Insecta; order Hymenoptera; family Apidae; genus Bombus; species Bombus cullumanus. The sequence goes on along the minus strand of JACXIX010000123.1, from coordinate 117,083 downwards.
CTGTTCGGCAAGATCTTCCAATGTACAAATACCATGAGCAGCTAGGTTCATTGCTAAAGCATGATTCATACCTGGTAGATTTAACAGATCCTCAGTTGGCTGATTATCCCCCATACTCTCTTTTTGAGCCAATTCTAATGTCGTCAGCGCCGCTTTCGCTCTTTCACGCAAAACTTCAATCGTTGTCTCATCAAGACCTTCAATTTCTAATAGTTCGTTGATTGGTACATAAGCTAATTCTTCTAATGTAGAAAAACCCTCTTCAACGAGAGCAGTAGCGAATTCTTCATCAATATCAAGATGCTTAACAAAAGAATTAATAGATGCATGTGCCTCTGCTTGATGTTTAGCTTCAAGTTCTTCTGCAGTCATGACATTTAATTCCCATCTGTCATCTCCACGATGTTTTTTTAGTAATTGAGAAGCTAAGCGAACATTTTGTCCATTACGACCAATTGCCTGAGCCAAATTACTACTCTCAACGGCAACATCCATCGTACATTTATCTTCATCAACGACAATAGAAGCCACATCAGCTGGCGCCATCGCATTAATCACAAATTGTGCAGGATTATCATCCCACAGAACAATATCAATACGCTCACCACCAAGTTCACTTGATACTGCTTGCACCCTTGCACCACGCATGCCAACACAGGCGCCTACTGGATCAATACGTTTATCATTCGTTTTTACGGCAATTTTTGCCCGCGAGCCTGGGTCACGGGCAGCAGCTTTAATTTCGATAATTTCTTCACCAATTTCAGGTACTTCTATGCGAAATAATTCCACTAACATTTCAGGACGAGAACGACTAACAAATAGCTGAGCCCCACGCGCTTCTGGACGTACATCATATAATACACCACGCACACGGTCACCTGGACGAAAGTTTTCACGTGGTAACATATCTTCCCGCAAAATTACCGCTTCGGCATTATTTCCTAAATCTAATGTAATATTTTCACGATTTACTTTTTTTACTACCCCGGTAATGATTTCACCTTGCTGCTCACGAAATTGTTCGACAACCATCGCTCTCTCAGCTTCACGTACCTTTTGAACAATAACCTGTTTTGCAGTTTGAGTAGTAATGCGGTCAAACGTAACAGACTCTATTTGATCCTCTACATAATCGCCTAATTTAATCTCTGAGTCTTCAAATTTTGCCGCATCTAAGGTAATTTCACGTGTTGGCTGCGTTACTTCTTCAACTACTAACCAACGCCGAAATGTATCAAAATCTCCCGTTTTACGATCAATATTAACGCGAACATCAATCTCTTGTTCATATTTTTTCTTAGTAGCTGTTGCTAATGCGGTTTCAAGCGCTTCAAAGATTTTTTCGCGAGGAAGAGATTTTTCATTAGAAACCGCTTCCACAACAGCCAGAATTTCTTTATTCATCCTAGTTGCCTCATTGAACTTTATTAAAAGTGGGGTACCAGGTTAGCTTTCTGGATGTTTTTTAGTGCAAACACTTCGTCCTTGCCATCCACAGTAACCGTAATCATTTCGTCATTAACAGCTTTAATTATACCTTGCCATTTACGACGGTTCTGCATTGCTATTCTTAATATTAAATTCACTTCTTTACCAATAAAACGCTGATAGTGTGCAACAGTAAAGAGTGGACGCTCAAGTCCTGGTGAAGATATCTCCAGGTTATAGAGCACTGAGATCGGATCTTCAACATCCAGTACTGCACTGACCTGGTGGCTAACATCGGCACAATCATCAACAGTAACACCATGTTCATTATCAATATAAACGCGTAATGTCGAAACACGTGCTCGAATAAACTCCAGCCCAACAAATTCAAAACCTAACGCTTCTACCGGCACTGAAATCATCGATGTTAATTTTTGCTCTAATGTGGACAAACCCCACCCCCAGACATAAAAAAAGGGCTAAAAGCCCAGTAATTCTGTTTTAAATAACAAAAAACCCCGAAACCCGGGGCTTTATGCAACTGGACCCTATACACTGCCAGTAGGTTTAACCCCTGACTCAGCACTCTTCCAAACGAAAAATAATTCAACGAGACGCCTGAAATAGATCATATGCTAAGAAGTGGTTGCGGGAGCCGGATTTGAACCGACGACCTTCGGGTTATGAGCCCGACGAGCTACCAAGCTGCTCCATCCCGCGTTCGAAAACTTCGCAAATTTTACGCTGATAATATACGAAACGCAAGTTATCTTTTAAAATGGTGCCGAGGACGGGACTTGAACCCGTACGCCTGTTTTATAGGCACTACCACCTCAAGGTAGCGTGTATACCAATTTCACCACCTCGGCACACCAGTAAGACAATTTTTTGCCAAAACCGCCTCACTACACAAACTGTTGTTTAATTAATGAGGAATATCACTTGTTGGTGCAACAGGCGCGGTAGGTACTCCAACTGGTTTCTCAACTTTAACCGGTTCACCAATGTTTTCCCATTTGCTTCCAGTCACACTTTTATTGGAAGTTAAATTCCCTAAAATTAAACTGATAACAAAGAATAATGTTGCAAAGATAGCCGTCATCCGCGTCATAAAATTACCTGACCCTGATGAACCAAATAATGTTGCAGAAGCGCCAGCACCGAATGAAGCTCCCATATCAGCACCTTTCCCTTGTTGCAGCATGACCATAGCAATCAGCACAATTGAGACTAACAAAAAGATAACCAAAAGGGTTATGTACATAGCTAACTACCTATTTAACAATAAAGTTTGGGAAAACCTATCTATTGCAGCTCGCTCCTTACGTCGTTACTCTAAGGAGCGGTTTTGAATACTAACCAAAGCTTAGCTGACAAGCAAGATTATTTTTATTTCATTGTACTATTTGTAGAAAAAAACAACAAAAGTCGTTACCTGAAGTCAGCGGGTAAAAAATAACACAATACTTATACAACCATATGATTTTTTCTAAAAATATTATGATCTATTTTACTTGCTTAACCACTTCGGCAATACGATTAGCCATTGCAGTAACCTGTTTTTCATTCTCACCTTCTACCATAATACGAATTAAAGGCTCGGTTCCTGATTTACGTAATAAAACCCGTCCTCTACCTGCTAGGTCATTTTCCACTTGTTTTACCACATTTAAAACATCTTCTGTAACCAATGGATTATGGCTACCAGAAAAACGCACATTTACCAATACTTGAGGCATCAATTTCACCTCTCGGCAAAGATCATAAAGACTGGTATTATTACGGATCATGGCACTTAGAACTTGTAAACCAGCGATAATACCATCACCTGTTGTTGTTTTATCTAACAATATAATGTGACCTGAATTTTCAGCACCAAGCCGCCATCCTTGTTCTTGTAATTTTTCGAGAACATAACGATCGCCGACTTTTGCCCGGATAAAAGGTATATCCAACTGTTGCAAGGCTAATTCCAATCCCATATTACTCATTAAAGTGCCAACAACACCACCATGCAATTGACCTTGTCGAAGTGCATCACGAGCAATAATATAAAGAATTTGATCGCCATCAATTCTATTGCCCCGATGATCAACCATTATTAGCCGATCACCATCACCATCAAACGCAAGGCCAATATCCGCTTTTTCAGCTACCACACGTTTTTGCAATAGCACGACGTCAGTCGCCCCACAGCCTTGATTAATATTCAGTCCATTTGGTTCACAGCCAATTGCGATGACTTCCGCGCCAAGCTCAGTTAATACATTCGGCGCAATATGATATGTTGCACCATTAGCACAATCTAAAACTATTTTTAAACCACTTAGACTTTGGTCACTCGGAAACGTCCCTTTGCAAAATTCTATATAACGCCCAGCAGCATCAACAATACGACTTGCTCGTCCTAATTCGGCAGACTCTACACAAGTAAGAGGCTTCTCCATCTCAGCTTCTATTGCTTCTTCTACGTCATCAGGTAACTTAGTGCCATCAATCGAAAAGAATTTAATACCATTATCATAATAGGGATTATGAGAAGCAGAAATGACAATACCCGCCTCAGCACGGTATGTGCGTGTTAAATAAGCAATTGCTGGTGTCGGCATAGGACCTGTAAATGCAGCAGATAGTCCAGCTGCTGCAAGACCCGCTTCTAAAGATGACTCCAACATATAACCTGAAATGCGTGTATCTTTACCTATGATTATTTTACGAGAACCATGCCGCGCTAAAACCTTACCCGCTGCCCAACCCAATTTCAAAACAAAATCAGGGGTAATTGGGTTTTCTCCTACTTTGCCACGAATACCATCGGTGCCAAAATATTTGCGCTTACTCATAATCATCTGTTTCCTTTACTGAAAGGGTTGCTTGAACAATATTCATAGCCTGTACAGTTTCTTTTACATCATGCGCACGAATAATCTGTGCTCCCTGCATAGCTGCGATAACAGCGCATGCAATACTGCCAATAAGCCGTTCCTCTAGTGGCACATCTAATAATTCACCAATCATAGATTTACGTGACATACCAACTAGCAGCGGCACTTCTAGAGCATGAAATTCATTCAATTTCGCTAATAATTGATAATTATGCGCCAAATTTTTACCAAAACCGAAACCTGGATCAATAATCAAACGATTTTTCGCAATGCCTGCCGCTTCACAGCGGTCAATTTCATCTGATAAATACTGTTTTACTTCTGCAACCACATTTTTATAAACGGGTGTTTGTTGCATTGTCTTAGGTTGACCTAACATATGCATAATACAGATAGGTAACCCTGTTTCAGCTGCGGCTTCTAATGCACCCGGCTCATGTAACGACCGAACATCATTAATAATATGCGCACCGGCTCTGGCTGCCTCTGTCATGACAACAGCTTTCGATGTATCAACAGAAACCCAAACCTCAAAACGATCAGTTACGGCTTCAATTATTGGGATAACCCGGTCAAGTTCTTGCTGTAAAGTCACTTCACTAGCACCCGGGCGGGTTGATTCACCACCAATATCGATAATTGCCGCACCATGGTCAACCATACTAGCTGCATGCTTGAGCGCATAGTCGTAACGATTGTATATACCACCATCAGAAAAAGAGTCTGGAGTAACATTTAATATTCCCATAACAATAGGACGATTAAGATCAAGCTCTATTTTTCGGGCAGTAATTTTCATAATCACCTTACTCAACCAAACAAAACCCCAGGCTATCCTGGGGTTTTAATTATTAATTCATTTCACATAGAAAACCGATGAGCATTAACGATTCTCTGTGTTACTACCATTATCATTTCCATTCACACTATCTTCACCCTGAGCGGCAGAAATATTCTTTTCTGGCTCGCCTTGTGATGAGGATGTTGCAGTAGGATTACTACTATCATTATCATCCCAGCCAGCTGGCGCTCTAACTGGACGGCGATTCATTAAATCATCTATTTGAGGTGCATCAATGGTTTCATATTTCATTAATGCATCCTTCATCGCATGCAGGATATCCATGTGATCATTCAAAATCTGACGAGCTCGTTTATAATTACGATCAATAATTGCCTTGATCTCTTCATCAATTGCTCGCGCAGTTTCGTCTGACATATGATTCGCCTTAGCAACCGAACGGCCTAGGAAAACCTCACCCTCTTCCTCTGCATAGAGCAATGGCCCTAATTTCTCAGAAAAACCCCATTGCGTCACCATATTACGAGCAAGATTAGTTGCTACTTTAATATCGTTTGAGGCACCAGTAGATACCTTTTCTGAACCGTAAATAATTTCTTCCGCTAACCTACCACCATAAAGGGTGGAAATTTGACTTTCTAGCTTTTGCCGGCTCGCACTAATTTGATCGCCTTCTGGCAAGAAGAATGTAACACCTAACGCACGACCACGCGGGATAATTGTCACTTTGTGAACAGGATCATGCTCTGGAACAATCCGGCCTATAATTGCATGACCAGCCTCATGATAAGCAGTAGATTCTTTTTGTTCTTCTGTCATGACCATAGAGCGACGTTCAGCACCCATCATGATCTTGTCTTTTGCCTTTTCAAATTCCACCATAGTGACAACACGCTTATTGCCGCGCGCCGCAAAAAGGGCAGCTTCATTAACTAAATTAGCTAAATCAGCACCAGAAAAACCAGGGGTGCCTCGTGCCAATACCGAAGCATCAACACTAGGATCTAAAGGTACACGGCGCATATGAACTTTCAAAATCTGTTCACGACCACGTACATCAGGTAGACCCACAACAACCTGCCGATCAAAACGTCCAGGACGCAATAATGCCGGATCTAACACATCGGGACGGTTGGTAGCAGCAATAACAATAATACCTTCATTACCTTCAAATCCATCCATCTCTACCAGCATCTGGTTAAGAGTCTGTTCACGTTCATCGTGCCCTCCTCCCAAACCGGCACCACGTTGGCGGCCAACAGCATCTATTTCGTCAATAAAAATGATACAAGGCGCTGCTTTCTTGGCTTGCTCAAACATATCACGTACGCGAGAAGCACCAACACCAACGAACATTTCTACAAAATCTGAACCGGAGATAGTAAAAAAGGGAACCTTTGCTTCACCAGCAATGGCTTTTGCCAACAAGGTTTTACCTGTTCCCGGTGGTCCTACCATCAAAATTCCCTTAGGAATTTTACCACCTAATTTTTGAAAACGTCCAGGTTCACGCAAATATTCAACTAACTCACCCACTTCTTCTTTCGCTTCATCACAACCGGCAACATCAGCAAAAGTTGTTTTAATTTGATCTTCTGTCAGCATGCGAGCCTTACTCTTACCAAAGGACATAGCACCTTTGCCACCTCCTCCTTGCATCTGACGCATAAAAAAGATCCAAACCCCAATCAGTAATAACATTGGGAACCAGGAAATGAAAATAGTTGCTAAGAAACTTTGCTCTTGAGGTGGTTCACCAATGACGGTGACATGTCTTTCAAGCAAGGTATCCAACAATCTTGGATCCTCTCTCACTGGAATATAAGTCGTATAACGACTGTTATCCGTTTTCTTAACACTAATTTCACGATCAGAAATACGCACTTCACGTATCTGATCCTGAGTTAACTCATTCATAAAGGTAGAATAATCCACCCTGCGACTATTCGAATCGCTAGGACCAAAACTCTGGAATAGAGACATCAGGACTACCGCAATGACTACCCAGAGAATCAGGTTTTTCGCCATGTCACTCAAGGGATGAACCTCTTCATTACAACTATGTTAAATAAATAACGTACAGGGTACTATATATTGCGTCCTGTCGCTACAATGTACACTTCACGTGAACGTGACCGCGAAGCATCTGGTTTACGAATTTTAACTTTTAAAAATAGAGAGCGAATTTCCCTCAGATATTCATCAAAGCCTTCTCCCTGAAATACTTTAACAATAAAACTTCCGCCGGAAGCCAGTACATCACGACACATATCCAACGCTAGCTCAACCAGATACATGGAGCGAGGAATATCGACTGCAGGGGTCCCACTCATATTGGGAGCCATATCCGACATAACGACCTGGACTTTTTTATCTCCAACGCGTTCAAGCAATGCCTTTAATATCTGCTCATCTCGAAAATCTCCTTGCAAGAAATCAACACCAACGATGGGATCCATTAGCAATAAATCACATGCAATAACCCGCCCCGTCTGGCCAACTTTACTTGCTGCATATTGAGACCAACCGCCAGGCGCTGCACCTAAATCAACAACGGTCATACCAGGTTTAAATATTTTATCACTCTGCTGGATCTCATCCAATTTAAACCATGCGCGTGAGCGAAACCCTTTTTTTTGTGCTTGAAGAACGTATTTATCACTAAAATGTTCCTGCAACCAACGATTAGAGCTTGCTGAACGCTTTTTATTAGCCATTGTTTTTCCAACTATACTTATAAAATAACATCTATCTTTGCCATTTCGATATACCAAAATTATAGAATTTATGGTGATAACTAAAAGATGGCGGTAGAATGTACCGTTTTCAATCCCACTAAAGCAAAAAACAATGACTCTTAATAAAAAGCAAATACAATATCTAAAAAGCCTTGCTCATCATCTAAACCCTGTTGTAATGATAGGTAACAATGGTTTAACTGAAGGTGTTTTAGCTGAAATAGAACAATCTTTGTCATATCATGAACTTATCAAAATCAAAATAGCGAGTGAAGACCGTGAGACCAAAAATTTGATAGCAAACGCTATTGTTAGAGAAACCGATGCTATCAATGTGCAAATTATTGGTAAAATCTTGATACTCTATCGTCCTTCTGAAACACACAAGATTATTTTACCTAAATAAGTCTTCTACATTTATACAAAAATGCCATCTCACTGCAGGGTAAAAAAGGCCATATTGGCCTCTTTTACTTTAAAATTAACTCAAGAATATAACGCTTTAAGATAAAATGAAAATCAAATATATTCCACTTTCAAAATTTCATATTCAACTTCACCGCCAGGGGTGGTGATAACTGCCACATCATCCATAGTCTTACCGATCAAACCTCGAGCTATTGGTGAATTAACAGAAATGAGATTTTCTTTGATATCAGCTTCATCATCACCCACAATACGATAAATCTGATCTTCATTTGTGGTTACATTAAATACCGTGACTGTCGCACCAAATATTACACGACCCTCATTTTTCATTTTTGTTACATCAATAACTTGCGCATGAGACAATTTAGCCTCAATTTCTTGGATACGCCCTTCGCAAAACCCTTGCTGCTCACGCGCTGCATGATATTCTGCATTTTCTTTCAAATCACCATGTTCACGTGCTTCTGCAATAGCAGCAATAATTTCAGGACGGCGGATATTCTTTAAAAATTCTAACTCTTTACGCAACTTTTCTGCGCCACGTACCGTCATTGGAATCTGTTTCATTAATAAATGCCTCTGATTCTTTCCTAAATAAAAATTAAATATCTTCCTGATTTTTCTGTCATTAAAGCAAATTAGCACTTCTGACAAAACAACATTCTAGGCAAACAAAAAAGGGGTAAACCTTGTTAACTATTAATTTGCGACTTTATTATTCTATCATTTAATTAACCATTCTAACGCACACTTAATGCTAGGTCACCGTTTACTTTTTTCTGCATTAAACTTTAGTATGTCTATTATGTCTACTTTTATATACTGCACTTATGGCTTTTTTAAAAAAAATGGGAAGATCATATTGGTTATTTAACCTACTTTTCATATTCAATCAGGCGCTATCAGCACCCATTGAAACCTATATCAATTATCTGCCCACAGGCACAAATCTCGCTTTTATCGCGCAAAAAGTGGGGAGTGATACGCCGTTGATCGATTACCATAGCCAACAAATGGCGCTGCCTGCAAGTACTCAAAAAATTATTACCGCATTAGCCGCCTTACTTCAATTAGGTAGCGATTATCAATTTGTCACCTATTTCGAAACCGAAGGAAAAATTATCGGTCATCGTTTAAAAGGTGATTTGGTTGTACGCTTTACTGGTGATCCAACCTTAACACGCCAACAAATTCGCAATATGGTAGCTGAATTAAAGCAGCTAGGCATTGAGCAAATTGATGGCGACTTAATTATTGATATATCAGCCTTCGCTGGCCAAGATAAGGCTCCTGGGTGGGTATGGAATGATATGACACAATGTTTTAGTGCTCCACCAAGCGCTGCGATTATCGATAAAAACTGTTTCTCAGTCACTTTACATAGTGGTCAAAAACCTGGCGATATTGCTTATATCCATACTGCCCCTTTTTACCCTGTTAATATGTTCAGCCAAGTTATTACGCTAGCAAAAGGTTCTACTGATGCACGTTATTGTGCATTAGATGTTATACCAGGAGAACTAAACCGTTATATACTAACTGGTTGCTTAATTCAACGCACTGAACCGTTACCATTAGCATTTGCCATTCAAAATGGCGCAAGCTATGCAGGAGCCATAATAAAAACTAGCCTGACAAATGCCCAGATTGCGATTACTGGGCACATTAAACGGCGCCATATGCCTACCATAGCAGGAAATATCCTAGCTACAACAAAATCTAAGCCATTACATCATTTGCTAACAATAATGTTAAAAAAATCTGATAATATGATAGCTGATGCGATCTTTAAAACCATAGGCCGTGAATATTATGGTGTCCCTGGCACCTGGTCTTCTGGCTCCGATGCTATCCGCCAGATTTTAAAACAAAAAGCCAATATTAACTTAGCTAATACAATTATGGTAGATGGTTCAGGGCTATCTCGTCACAATTTAATTACACCAGCGGCTATGATGTCTATTTTGCAATATATTGCTAAACATGATGGTCAACTAAACTTTATTGCTATGTTACCCTTAGCAGGCCATGACGGCACTCTACGTTATCGTGGCGGCTTAGACAATGCCGGAGTTAATGGTAAGGTCTCAGCTAAAACCGGTGCTTTGCAAGGAGTATATAATCTCGTCGGCTTCATTACTGCACAAAGTGGTCAGCGTATCGCTTTCGTACAGTTTATTTCAGCTTATAGCTTACCGCCAGCACAATATAATAGTCGCCGTATTCCACTTGTCCGTTTTGAGGGCCATCTCTACAAAGATCTTTATCGTAATAACTAAAAAAACAAAAGGGTATCTACTCGATACCCGCTAAAAATAATTCGTATTAATTAACGCTTATAAATGAAGTCGATTCCCTCTTCATCGTCTTCATCCCAATCGTCATCATCTAGATCCGTTTTATTATCAAATAGTTGCTCTTTATGATAATCATCCCACATAAATTCAGCTTTATCTGATCCGTTACTATTATCTAGTGATATATTTTGCGGATGGGCTTGCATAAATGTCATAATATCCCAACAAAGTGCTTTAACGCCTAGCTGATTTACCGCAGAAATCTGATAATACTTATCTTGCCATTTTAAAGTTTCAATAATAGCTTTTGCACGATCATTTGCCTCTTCAGTAGTCAAAAGATCAACTTTGTTAAACACTAACCACCGCGGTTTTTGGGCTAACTTTTCACTATATTTTTCCAGTTCGGCATCAATTATTTTGACATTCTCAACCGGATCAGAACCATCAATAGGGCAAATATCAATAAGGTGTAGAAGTATCGTGCAGCGTTCCAAATGCTTTAAGAAACGAATGCCAAGACCTGCACCTTCTGCTGCTCCCTCAATTAAACCAGGAATATCTGCAATAACAAAGCTTTGCTCACTATCCACACGTACTACCCCCAAACTCGGTACCAATGTAGTAAAGGGATAATCAGCAACTTTGGGTTTTGCTGCAGAAACTGAACGAATGAAAGTCGATTTACCTGCATTTGGCATACCTAACATGCCTACATCAGCAAGTAACATCAATTCAAGTAGCAACTCTCTTGTTTCTCCTTTCGTTCCCATCGTTTTTTGACGAGGCGCACGGTTGACTGATGATTTAAATCGAGTATTACCTAAACCATGAAATCCACCTTTTGCAACCATTAAGCGCTGCCCGTGACGCGTCATATCACCGACGATTTCACTGGTTGAAAAATCGCGTATCCGTGTACCAACTGGCACTTTAATGGTGTTATCTTGACCACGTTTACCTGTACAATCACGACTTTGACCATTCTGTCCTCGTTCAGCTCGAAAGATGGTTTCAAATCGATAATCAATTAACGTATTAAGATTTTCATCAGCCAACAGATAGACATCTCCACCATCTCCACCATCTCCACCATCAGGCCCACCCTTAGGAATATATTTTTCACGGCGGAAGCTAACGCAACCATTGCCACCATCGCCAGCTATAACTAATATTTTGGCTTCATCAACAAATTTCATTATCTTTTCTCCGCATACTAGACATTATATGCTAGATGGTAGTTTTACTCAGAGATGGTATTACATAAGGTAATATAAAAAGCCCCGCATATTTGCAGGGCTTTTTTAAACTCTATTTAAAGATCAAAAAAACTTATTCAGCTTCAATACTGACATATTTACGATTTTTTGGTCCTTTAATTTCAAATTTAACTTTTCCGTCAGCCAATGCAAATAGGGTATGATCGCGACCACAACCAACATTAATACCAGCATGGAATTTAGTACCACGCTGACGAACAATAATGCTACCTGCCAATACAGATTCACCACCAAAACGTTTTACACCTAGGCGTTTTGCTTCGGAATCGCGACCATTACGCGTTGAGCCGCCAGCCTTTTTATGTGCCATTAATCTGCTCTCCTAATTCTTAAGCAATACCAGTGATCTTAACATCAGTAAACCACTGACGGTGGCCCTGTTGTTTACGGCTATGTTTACGGCGACGAAATTTAACAATTTTAATTTTCTCACCGCGACCATGCGCAATAACTTCAGCTTTAACTTTGATGCCTTCAACGACAGGCGCACCGATTTTAATATCATCACCGTCGGCGATCATCAATACTTGATCGAACTCAACAGTTTCACCTGTCGCAATGTCTAGCTTTTCCAGGCGAACTGTTTGGCCTTCGCTGACTCGGTGTTGTTTACCACCACTTTGGAAAACCGCGTACATATAAACTCCGCTTAACACACTCCCTTAGCATATTTGATTTCAGAGTGCGTTTTATAAATATTCACAATAGGGCGCGAATTCTACGCAAAAAAGCATCAGAAGACAAGCCTAGAATTCAATCTAATAATAAAAAATCTACTTTATAAAGTGTATTTATTCTGTAGCCGTTCATTTGCAATTAATTTTACAGTACAATCGGTGACAGATTAACAGTACAAGATCACATGACTAAATATTATGTTTAGGTAAAACCAAATTGATGTAAGAATTTATAAAATGAATTTAGAATCAATTATCAATCTAACCGCAAAAGACATGGAAGCGGTTAATAAAGCAATCTTGAATCAATTAAATTCAGATGTCTACCTCATTAATCAACTAGGTCACTATATTATCAGTGGTGGCGGAAAAAAAATTCGGCCTATGATTGCTATTCTGGTTGGAAGAGCGCTAGGTTATCAAGGCGAAAAGCACATTAATGTAGCAGCATTGGTTGAATTTATTCATACCGCAACATTACTACATGATGATGTTGTTGATGAGTCAACCTTGCGGCGCGGGAAAAAAACAGCAAATTCTGTTTTCGGTAATGCCGCCAGTGTATTAGTAGGAGACTTTATTTATACCCGCTCATTTCAAATGATGACAGCACTTGATTCAATGCCTGTTTTAAAACTGATGTCTGATGCAACAAATGTCATTGCAGAAGGTGAAGTTTCACAACTAATCAATTGTAATAATCCAGACATCACCGAAAGCATCTATATGCAAGTAATATATAGTAAAACTGCACGCCTATTTGAAGCTGCGACACATGCATCAGCGATTGTATCTGGTGCCAATGAGACCCAGCAACAAGCCTTACGAGATTATGGTCGTTTTCTTGGTACGGCCTTCCAACTGATTGATGATCTTCTAGATTATGACGCGGATAGTACCACTATTGGCAAAAATATCGGCGATGATTTAAATGAGGGAAAGTTAACATTACCGCTACTTCATGCAATGAAAAAAGGCACCGCAGAAGAATCCGCACTTATTCGTAACGCAATAGAAAAAGGTAATGGGCGCCATTTACTTAGTACTATATTAATTACCATGAAACGCTGTGGCTCTCTTGAATATACCCGTGACCGAGCTAGAGAGGAAGCCGATAAAGCAATTAAAACGCTAGATATCTTACCTGACACATCTTATAAGGATGCTCTGATCAGCTTGGCTTGCATTTCCGTGCAACGCCCCTCGTGACAAAAACTTCTTTGGAACAGCTCATCCTGTTCCAGAGTTATCTTCTTCCACTAATATCGCTTCACAACAATTGATATAACCAATTAACTTTTCCAATCCTTCCCGTAAAATAAATTTAATAATTTTTTCACGCTCTTTTTTTGTTAATTGTTTATAAGCTTCGACCCAAATTAAAAAAGCATCTTGTCGTTTTCCTTTGCCGCGATAATCAATAGAGTTATCATTTAGCGATAATACATTAAATACATCTTCAGGCAGACTACTGACATGATATTCAACAGCTTTGCCTTGGACTCCACGTTTTCGACGTTGCTCCCAACCTTCCCTGCGAGCCATTAGGTTGATACCTTGTGGTGATGAAGGCAAACCAACCAATCCAGCGAGTTCTTTCGCGGTATGCCATTCTTTTTTCATAATTTTCTCGCATCACTTTTGGTATTAATACATAACCTAATTCTGCAAATCTAATTGTTAAAAATGGTGGCCTTCTTGATTATTTTTTTCTTTTAAAACCCTCCAAATTTCTTAAACATAGAAAAATCATTGAATAAAATTGCAGGGTTATTTCTTTTTTTATCTCTTGCAAATATTGTTCTCCTTTTTACTATCATTATTAACTAATTTTTTTTCTATTAATATCGGACAAATTATTTTATAACTATTAATTTTAAGGAATTAATATGAATTAAAGATTTTTATTTTTTTCACTCTATTATACTGAATTAATATAACTAGAATTAATTATTTACACTCCTAATAAATTGAAGAGAACCTCACTATATTTCTTAAAATATCTGTAAAATTTCTCTATTTTTTGCAATCAAGTTCAAAAAAGAGATTTTTAAGAAAAAAATAAGAAACTATTAAAGAAAAAAAATGTTATTTTATTTCTAATAACAAGTTCTAGTTCGAAATACATGTGAGAACTATCTGTTATTTATACCACTAATACAGCAATATATTTAATAGAAAAAGGATTAAAAATGATTTCACAGAAATCTGATTGGCATCCTGCGGATATTATTGCAGCGCTAAGAAAACGCGGAACAACATTAGCAGCTATATCAAGACAAGCAGGTTTAAGCTCTTCTACCCTAGCCAATGCTTTATCTCGGCCCTGGCCAAAAGGAGAATGGATAATTGCAAACTTTTTAAACCTTCATCCCTCTGAAATATGGCCTAGCCGTTATTACGATTTCAATACAGGAGAATTATTAGAACGAAATATTCGTCAGCCTACTAATAAAAATAACGAATAAATTATAAAAAAACCGCAGACTCATATCTGCGGTTTATTATTTAATTAAGTTAATAATATTATTTATTAATAAAATCTTCGCCTAATTTAATATCTTTATTGAGTGTCTCTAACATATTTTCCAATTTATTTTTTTCAAAGGTATTCATAATATTTATAGGTAATCTTTCTTCAATACCATTTTTACCTAAACGTATTGGCTGAGCAAAAAAACGCGCATATTCACCATCACCTTCCACATATGCACATTCGATTATATTTTCTTTACCATTTAAAGCGTGTATTAATGATAAACCAAATCGTGCAGCGGCTTGTCCCATAGAAAGTGTTGCGGATCCACCACCGGCTTTTGCTTCTACAACTTCAGTTCCCGCATTTTGGATACGTTTAGTTAGCTCCTCAGCTTCCTGTTCGGTAAAGCTAACAGCTGGAATTTGAGAGAGTAGCGGTAGAATCGTTACGCCAGAATGACCTCCAATAACCGTCACTTCAATTTCTTGCGGTTTTTTACCTTTTAATTCAGCAACAAAAGTGTTAGAACGGATAATATCTAAGGTTGTTACACCAAATAGTCGATTTCTATCATACACACCGGCCTTTTTTAATACCTCTGCTGCTATCGGAACCGTGGTATTGACCGGATTAGTAATAATACCAATTAACGCCTTTGGACAGCTCTGAGCAACTTTTTCAATCAGACTACGTACGATACCGGCATTTATATTAAACAAATCTGAACGATCCATTCCCGGTTTCCTGGCAACACCTGCCGAAATTAATACTACATCAGCACCGTCAAGTGCAGGTGTTGGATCTTCACCAGCAAAACCAATTACTTTTACATCCGTTGGAATATGGCTTAAATCTTTGGCAACACCAGGGGTCACAGGAGCAATATCATAAAGAGAAAGCTCTGAGCCTGATGGAAGCTGGTTTTTAAGAAGAAGTGCAAGCGCTTGACCAATACCACCTGCTGCCCCAAGAATAGCTAATTTCATGCTGATACTCCTTTAAATGATGACACTTCGAAATAGCTTAAAACTTTCAATCTATTACATACATTATTCATATGACAGTCTATTAATTACGATTAATTGTTGTTAATAGATAAGTCCGATAAATTTTTTGCTTTCATTTTAAATAAAATCCTTATCGACTAATGCGATAAGGGGCACTTTTTTAATATTGATTAGGTAGCAGCATAAGGTAGAGTCACAAAGGTTATTTTTACAATTAACATTATTTTTTAAACAAAAATTTATCTTCAATTTCCACAAAACAGACAAATAACTAACAAATAATTTCTATTATTGCTTTTTTTATTATTTTCATAGCACTATGGCTAGACTCCTTGTTGCATAAAAATTCACCTTTATACATAATATCGCTCTACTTAACGTCTTGAAAAAGGTGATTTATGTATGCTTCTTCTAAACAAGAAGATCTCGTGAAAGCTTTTAAAGCGCTGCTCAAAGAAGAAAAATTTAGTTCACAAAGTGAGATCGTTATAGCACTTCAAGAGCAAGGCTTTGAAAATATAAACCAATCAAAAATTTCTAGAATGCTGACTAAGTTTGGCGCAGTGCGTAACCGTAATGCGAAAATGGAAATGGTTTATTGCCTACCCGCTGAACTGGTTGTTCCTACAACAACTAGCCCACTAAAAAATTTGGTATTAGATGTTAATTACAATGAATCAATTGTGGTTATTCGTACTAGCCCTGGGGCTGCACAGCTGATTGCTCGTTTATTAGATTCTTTAGGAACTTCAGAAGGAATTTTAGGTAGTATCGCCGGCGATGATACCATTTTTTCTACTCCAACTCTGGGATTTTCCACCAAACGACTTTATGAAGCCATTTTGAATTTATTTGAACAATAGTTGTAAAAATCACAGTTATCGCGCTGATCAGCGCGATAATATGAAATGAATCGTTATCTTGATTAACAAAAATAATCCAACTATTAATCTTGCCCTAATTTGGCTAAACTGCACGCACACAAGGAACTACAGTTCCTTAAAAAACCTCTATAAAATTTGACTCAGGACCTTGGTCATGAAAACATTAGACGAATTTATCGTTGAAAAACAACATGATTTTCCTCATGCTACTGGTGAACTTACTGCATTATTGTCAGCCATTAAATTAGGTGCAAAAATCATTCACCGCGATATTAATAAAGCCGGTTTGGTGGATATTTTAGGCGCAAGTGGTGCTTCTAATGTTCAAGGTGAAGTTCAAATGAAACTTGACCTCTACGCGAATGAAAAATTAAAAGCCGCTTTGAAAGCGCGAGGAGAGGTTGCTGGCATTGCCTCTGAAGAAGAAGACGAAATCGTTATTTTTGATGGTGATCGGGCAGAAAATGCCAAATATGTCGTATTAATGGATCCATTAGATGGTTCATCAAATATTGATGTAAATGTTTCGGTAGGAACTATTTTCTCTATTTATCGCCGCATTACACCGATTGGACAACCTGTTACCAAAGCAGATTTTTTACAACCGGGCCATCAACAAGTCGCAGCCGGCTACGTTGTATATGGCTCTTCAACCATGCTGGTCTATACAACCGGTTATGGTGTGCATGCCTTTACCTATGATCCTTCTCTGGGAGTTTTCTGTTTATCTCACGAAAAAGTGATGTTCCCGACCCAAGGCAACATGTATTCAATCAATGAAGGAAATTATAGTAAATTTCCATTAGGGGTAAAAAAATATATAAAATATTGCCAGGAGCAAGATCCCGCTACACTTCGCCCTTATACTACCCGTTATATTGGCTCTCTGGTGGCAGATTTTCATCGAAATTTACTAAAAGGTGGTATTTATATTTATCCAAGCACAGCAAGCCATCCTAAAGGTAAATTACGCTTACTATATGAATGCAATCCGATTGCCTTTTTAGCCGAACAGGCGGGAGGTAAAGCAAGTGATGGTAGTCATCGCATTTTAGATATTGTTCCAGAACAACTACATCAACGTGTACCATTCTTCGTTGGAACAAAATCTATGGTAGAGAAAGCCGAAAGCTTTATGCTTGAATTTTCAGTTAATGAATAACGTCCTATCGTACACAATAAAGGCAACCAATCTGGCCTTTATTGTTAAGCTTATTTTTATAATAAGATCCTATCTGATAGTGAGTTTTTCTTTCGTTTACGGCTATAATAACCGCTACTCAATTTATAGCTTTAAATAAAGGACATTTTTTATGAGCCTAAATAACGTACCGGCAGGGAAAGAACTGCCTGAAGATATCTATGTCATTATAGAAATTCCAGCCAATGCTGATCCGATAAAATATGAAGTAGATAAAAAATCCGGCGCCATCTTTGTCGATCGTTTTATGTCTACTGCTATGTTTTATCCCTGTAATTATGGTTATATCAACCATACTCTCTCCCTAGATGGCGATCCTGTTGATGTTTTAGTTCCAACACCTTATCCGCTACAACCAGGAGCAGTGATCCGTTGTCGCCCAATCGGTGTCTTAAAAATGACCGATGAATCCGGTGAAGATGCAAAATTAGTTGCTGTGCCTCATTCTAAATTGACTAAAGAATACGATCATATTAAGGATATTCACGATTTACCTGAATTATTACGTGCTCAAATTAAACATTTCTTTGAACACTATAAAGATTTAGAACAAGGCAAATGGGTAAAGGTGGAAGGTTGGGAAAATGTTGATGCGGCAAAAGCTGAAATTCTTTCTTCTTTTGAACGCGCGGCTAAAAAATAATCATCATATAGATTTAACAGATCCCCTTTATTATTAATAAATGGGATCTAGTTAGAAAAATTTATTTGCTTTTCCCATTACGTTTTAGCCAATCACCACTTTCAATTCGCCGTAAACCATCTACCGGAAGTTTATAAAGATAAATCCATGCATTACCATAAGGTGTCGATATCAACTCTCTTTCATAATCCTGGGAATTCCTTTTTAATTCATCAAGCTCAGTTAAAATTGAAGGTGTAATACGATAAACTTCACATTCTATCGTCCCTTTACCACGTATTACTGCAGGGTAATGACCTAAGTCATAAATTTCATAACCTTCCAACCGATACTCTCCTAATAGCTGAGCATAGGTCATCCAATGATGATTTCCCTGTTTACGTCTTAAACTACCATAAACAATTATACGCATAATTAAAACTCAAACTGATAAAGCAGATCTAGTGCCTGATCAACACCAGACACAGCTTCTAGATACAATTTTGGCATCAAACGATAGCGTAGCGTTAATGTAGCAAGAGAATTAAATATCCCGACACCATATTTAACTTGCAAATCATTAGTAATCTTACCACTCACTACAACCTGAGATTTGTCACCAACTCCCTGAGTATCTAATGCTAAGTCGGAAACACCAAATGTTTCACCAATACTTCCCAATAATTTTCCACTTTTGGAAACTCCCATACTAATCAGCAAAGCAGCCATATGGGTACTATCTGCGCCACTACTATCTAACCCTTCACCTCTAAGTAAATAAGACAGCGCTTCCTGCTGCGATTTAACTGGCTCGGAGAAAATCGTTGCTTTTGGTTTATCCGCCAAGCCGGTAACCCTGACACCCGCAATCACATTATCATTGGTACTCTCCGGATTACGGATCGCTTCTACATTCAAGAATGGCTGATCAACGGGGCCTGAAAATAAAATTTGTCCTTTCCGGACAATAAGATCTTGTCCATATGCATGAAATCGTCCTTCAGGAATATTAATCTGGCCATTTAAACCCAATCCTTGTTTATCTTGGATAACTTTTAATATTCCTGTTAATCGAGCTTTTAAACCAAATGCGTCCAGACGAACATCATTGCCAATTTTAATTTGTAGATTGGTTAAGATTGGTATTGATATACCTTTTTTCTCAATTGGCTGCAAATTTGCATCTAACATCACTTCATCTGATGAAACGCCTACTGCTGATTCCGGTAATTCTTGTACTGTTATACGCGCCCAGGGAATATTTACATTACCATTAAGACTTAATAAATTAGGTGTAGCTTCAAAAACAATATCCGGCTCCACATCAATACGAACCATTGGCGGTAATGTTATCCGCAGTTTGTTACCGGTGGCCGAAATTCTCGCTTGCCAGGCTTTAATGTTACGCCAATCCGCCTCTCCGGTTAATTTTAAATAACCTTCTGGTGTATTTATACGTCCGGTTAATTGAGAATGTGTTCCCATAAAATTCAGTTTGAGGAAACCCTGATTGATATCAAATGGAAACCAGTGTCCTTTTGCTGCCACATTAGAAAGTGCCAAATTACCATTTAATAGTGGCTGCTTCATATTGCCAGCTAACCTTAAATCGGCATTCAAATCGCCATCTAACTTTTCACCTTTACTTAGAACTGGACGAATTAATGCTAATGAAATATTTTCAATGTTAACACTACCTGATAATTTACGGTTTTGTTGCAGATCGTCAATCCGTATATTGCCTGAAAATTTGCCATTATTGTTAATTTGTATTAACCACTGTAAGACCGCCTTACCATTACTCATATCTGCATTTAATGTTAGCGTTTGAAATTCAACTGGTAACACCGATCCTTCAATTAATTGCTTAATTTTCACACTATTACCAAGCAAATTTACTTTTGCCTGTGGTGAACGGCCATCCGCATACCAGCTCACTTTTGCATCACCATCAAAACTGCCTGTGAGCTGAGTTTCAGCAGGCAAAAAAGGTTTGAGCAGTGCTAAATCAAACTGTTGTAATAGAATATCTGCATTACCGGACTTACCAATTTTAGCCGTTTTAGACAGACAAAAACGCCCTTTAGCATTTATCCAGCAATGAGGGGACAAAGTGACTTCCTGTTGTTGATTAGCATACTCAATCGCAACTGGCCGACTTAATTGCCATTCACCGATCGGTGAATTAAATAAAGTATTATCTAACACGCCTTGCCATAACGCTTTCTGTCGATCAAAACGGCCTTTCAGTGTTAAATGACCAAAAATGGGTTTTCCATCGATATTCATTTTAACACTATGCTGTTGTTCATTACCTTTAGCATCTAAGTTGAAATTGTGCACAACTAAATCGGACTGTTTCAACTGATGAATAGCAACGGTTAACTGACCATGGATCTGTTTATCAGAACGGATATCACCTTGAATAATAGCTTTATCAATAGCTAAGTTTTTTTGCCATTTAACTTTACGAGCTGCCAGATCAACCATTAATTGTGGTGACTTTAAATCACCTCGTAATTTTAATTGTCCCTTAATGACACCCGCTAAACCAGGTAATACACCATCGAGACCGGGGGCATCTATTATTCCATCTAGTTGCCATTTGTCACTCACATGTCCATTAATAGCTAATTTATTGCGCCCGAGTAAGATATTGAAATCGGAAATGTTCCATTGACCTGCGGCATTTCCGTTTATCTGTCCGCGGGTTTGTAATAAATTACCTTTTACCTTACCATCCAAGGTAATTTCAGGGATTTTTAATTGCCAGCTACCACCATGTAAACTGCCTGTCGTGACGATTTTACCCTGTAATTTAGCTGGCCATTGTGGCCACTGTTTTGCAGTATTAATATTGGATAAAGTTAATAACCCATTCCAACTTATCGCTTTACTCCAATCAATAATTCCGCTTAATTCAGTGTGTCCTTGCAACGCATTCAATCGCAGACGAGTTAAACGAAACTGTTCTTCATTCCCTTTAGCATCAAGCGTTAATAAGGCCGGTGGCACATCCCGTCCATCCATTTGGGTTCTTAATGAGAGGTCATAATTCATCACCTTACCATTCAAA
The DNA here is from genome assembly GCA_014737535.1 of Bombus cullumanus. Lineage (NCBI taxonomy): Eukaryota > Metazoa > Arthropoda > Insecta > Hymenoptera > Apidae > Bombus > Bombus cullumanus. Next base: position 95,275 of record JACXIX010000123.1, on the reverse strand, counting down.
CGTAAACGCAGATCCTTTAAACGATATTCGGGTTCACCTTGCAGTGGCCAATTAAGCTGCTGACTTTCTAGGGTTAATTGAATTGGCAATCCTGCTTGTGATAGGGCTGCTTCAGCAACCAAATTAGCCTTGATGGGCCCCGTAAAACTTAACATTAATTTAAGCTGTTGTAATAAAGCCCCTTCTAATTTCAAATCAACTTGTTGCCCTTTAAGATCATTAAGATAGGATACGGCTTGAACAGCAATATTGACCGGCCACTGCTGAGCCAAATTAGCATCACCAGTGAGAGTGATCTTGCCTTCAGGCGCCACAACATCAAATTGCTTGATAGCTATCTGCTGATTTTGTACGCTAGCTATTAATGTCAAATTAGCAACGAATAGCTTAGTATCTCCAGCTAAATGCCAGTTTATCCCTCGGATCTGCTCAATATTAATATCGATAGGCAACACGACTTCAGGTAATTTAGCCAATAAGGGCTCAGCAAACAGGGCTTTTAATGTTTCAGCAGGTGATTTATCTGCTATCCCATTAGTAGTTTTTATTACTGTTTTTTCTGTCTCTTTATTTGCTTCTATTGTTGTTTTTGGCAAATTAACTGCTAATCCATTAATTGTCGTCGGTTTAATTGTTAATAGATTAGCTTGCCAATCAGCCGCCATTGTTAATTCAGCCAGCAAAACCTGGGTGTTATCAAGCTGGATACTGATATTTTTGAGGGTTAACTGATTTAACAAAATAGGATAAGGGGTCGACAATTTAGTTAAGGGTTTTGAGCTAGCTTGCTCTTCGGCAGATTGAAAGGCTTTGCTATCAATCTTAACATCGACGCCTTCAGTTGAAATATTATTAACGCACAATTGAAAACGTTTTAAACAGTTAACTTGGAGTGAAAGATTAAATTTATCAACATCAACATTAATACCCTTGGTTCGATAACGAACTCCTTGCAAATTCAAATCACTCCAGCCGCCGGACATGGTCGCAATTTCTAATCCTGGCAACCAACGCACGGCTGTATTAAGGGCAAAATGTAAGCCTGATTGCGTGGTAACTATCCAACCAATTATCGTTAATAATATTAATAACAAAAACAATAAAGCCAGACTAATTCGTTTTATCCATTTCATAGCTCAGCACCTAACCCAATATAAAATTGTACTTTGCTATGATCAGGATCACCAACCGGTGCAGCAATATCCAGTTTAATTGGCCCAACTGGTGAAACCCAGCGAATACCAACGCCAGCGCCAACTTTAAAATCATCCTTATTAAAATCATTGACCGCCTCACCACCATCAACAAATATGGCACCCCACCAGTTGCCCGTCACATTATATTGATATTCCAGTGAGCCGACGGCTAATTTGGAAGCACCGGTTAATTTTCCTTGGTCATTGGTAGGGGAAATTTTTTGATAACCATAACCTCTGATACTGCGATCACCACCAGCAAAAAAACGCAGATCGGGAGGGACTTTGTCAAATCGATTAGCTTCTATCCAACCCAGATGACCTCTTACAACAAAACGATGCCCTTTCCAGGGGGTTCTTATCCAAACATTTTGCGCTTGTAATACAATAAAATCGATATCTGAACCCCAGGTAGTATTAGAAATATCAATAGTATATCGTTGGCTATCCCCCCAATAGGGCATGGCGCCACCTCGTTGTCGCATGCGGCTGAGACTGACGCCAGGATACAGAAGCATAGTCGTATTGGTTACATTTGCCTGGGTAAAATGGCTAAGACTCCAACGCAAATTAACGCCATATTGCCAACCTTTATAATAATCCCAATTCCTTAATAAATTGAGGGTTGTCGTATCAGACTGGGTATCATTTAAGTCAGTACGTTTGAAACCGGCCTGAACGGCATAGTATTGTTCTAAGGGGCTCTTTTTTAGTGGAATTTTATAGCTTGCATCAATAATTTGTTCAGGTTGCGAAAGACTGAGGCTGGAAGTAAAACTCTGTCCTCTCGAATTAATCCAGGGCTTATTCCAAGTAGCCTTGACTCGAGGGCCGACATCAGTGGAATAACCACCACCTAATTCAACATGATTTCGCGCACGTGGCGTTAATACCGCGTCCATTGGCAGAATATGGGTGCCTTTCTGACGCGCTTTATTGATATCAGGTGTCACAATGGCGGAATTGAACCAACCCGTACTGACTAACCGTTGATTGAATTCAGCCAATTGCTCAGAAGCGTAATAGTCTCCCTGTTTAAAGGGAACAATATTATTTAAATAATCTTCGCGAATTTGAGCGCCTTCATATTTGATAGCGCCGAAACGATAACGCTCACCACTATTGAAATCAAATACCCAATAAGAAGCTAGATGAGCTAATGAGACGCCTAACTGACTTTTTTCCATTTCTGCATCAAAATAACCTTTACGAACCGCCAGCCGACTAAATCCCTGTTTCAAATCTTCATAATCGCCATGATTAAGAATAATTCCTTTTGGGGGCGTATTGCGGGCTATCATTTCCGCATAGTCTTTATCATATTTGGCCGCTCCCTTTAGTGTTATCTTTACATCTGCCACATGAACCGGTTTTCCAGGATCAACTTTCGCGGTTAAAACGGGTCGAGAAGGTGGTTGAAATTCCTGATAAGAAAATTCAATAGTGGGTTCATAATAACCTAACGGCCTTAACCCTAAACGAATTGCCTTATCAACTCTCACGCGAAAACGACCATCTGTGGCAATTTCATCCTGAGTGATACTTGAGAGCTGAATACGAACGTTTTTTTCAAGTTCTCCTGTCAAACCCTCAACTTTTAAACGAAGATTGGCACCATTGGCAATAGGCACTACCATCGACATACAAAGAAAACAAAGCAAAGAATATCTTGGCACGCCAACTCCTAATGGAAAATAACGATAAAAACTCACTCATTTTGGTTAAATTAAACAAGATATACAAGATATTAATAATAAATAATGCAATCTTTCACTCTCGATTTTGGCTCAATAACAGTAGTTGAATAGCATGCTAAAACATTTTTAACTAATAGCACTATTGGTTATTTATTTTTATACCGTTAAGCCAAAATTTATGTACCAAATACCTTATTAAAAATAGCAACTTTCTTTCGAAAAAACGAAATGGAAAAATTTTCTTACCATAAAAAGTTTAGATAGGGATATAAATAGAGGGTAGGCTGAAAAAATAATTACCAAATAACCACAAATTTTGGTAATTATATCACTGTTTAAACAGCTACATGCGATCAAGTGGATATATTAGAATTCATCATTACATCTGTTCAGATAATAGTCTGAATATGCTAATTAGCCTGAATTTCCTCACTCCCTGGTAATGCAATCTGTTTTGTATCATTTAGGACAGTATAAGAAGCCATTTTAGTTGTTAACGGACGATTAGCCGCAGGGTTAAACAGTAAACAAGTCACGTCTGGACGTGAATAATGGCCGACCGGATCAGCAATTGCTTTGGCGTAGGTAATTGCGGCAGGTTCAAGCGTAGCCAACAGTAATCCTTCCTCATTTTCTGCCAACGGTGCTGTTAGCTCACTGCCATCTGGGCCAAATATACGCGCATAACCACCACCTGCTTTTAACAAGTTCCGCTTAGTCTCATCTGTACATAACTGTTCAATCATCTGCTCTGACACAGTGGCACATGGCGCAATAACAAAACACTGCCCTTCTACTGCATAGGAGCGTGAAAGCGCGATATTAACTTCAGGGCTCAAAGCAGCTGTTGCATCGCGATAAATACTAAAACTAGGCCAAGACCCAATATGAATTTGCTCATGCTGAGCATACATAACATAACGCGTTAACGGTTGAATGTGTTCCCAACAACACAACGCACCTATTATGCCTAACGGAGTAGTAAATGTTTTTAGCGATGAACCATCACTTTCACCAAATAGAGTGCGCTCAACATGGGTCGGTTTAAGTTTTCGCCGCACACCGATCGTTTCACCCGTATTACTGATAAGCCATTGAGCCATATAAAGGGTACCATGATCTTTTTCACTCAGACCCAATAGCAGCCAAATATTATTCTCTCTAGCCACCGAAGCGATACGCTTTGCCTGATCACTGTCTAATACTAAAGAATTTTGATAATATTGATAAACCAGTGGGGTTAATGCTGCGGGTGAGTCCAACCAAAGAAACCAGGGATAGCCAGGTAGCCAATTTTCCGGAAAAGCAATTAATTCCGCCCCCTTACTTGCCGCTTCTTTTATTAAATCGATAGTTTTATCGATAGTTCCTGCCAAATCCATAAATACCGGAGCTGCCTGTACACAGGCAACGGTGATTGATTTATCCATTATTAATTCACCTCATTGTTGAATGTCGCATATAATTTATGTTCGCGATTATACAAATGAAGTGCTTACTAATGTTATTACCCAAAAGCAGCAAGTTTATCAGGCTCTATACTATAGAGCCTGATATTGAAGTCTACCAGATATGGATCCTCTCTTTAGGCGCCAGATAAAGCTTATGCTCCTTTTCTACCTTAAAGGCTGTATACCAATCATCCATATTACGTACCACGCCGTTGGCACGATAAGGATTCGGACTATGGGGATCAGTCATAATCTTATTACGCTCGGACTCTTTATTGGCTAACTCCCGCCAAGTTCTTGCCCAGGCAATAAAGAAGCGTTGTAAACCCGTCATTCCATCGATAATCGGTGGTTCACCATTGGGATAATGTTCTTTAGAAAATTGCTTATAAGCATTGAGGGCAATATTTAACCCACCGAGATCACCAATATTCTCACCTAGGGTCAGTTTACCGTTAACCGTTAAACCATCAATTTTAAACCCATTATACTGTTTAATAAGGTTGGCAGTTTTTTCTTTAAAATGCAGTTGTGAAGCTGCTGACCACCAGTTTCTTAATTGCCCGCTTCCGTCATAAAGACGACCTTGATCGTCAAAGCCATGTCCCATTTCATGCCCAATCACCGCACCAATGGCACCATAGTTATAAGCAGGATCAACATTTTGATCAAAAAATGGCGCTTGCAAAATAGCAGCCGGGAAAACAATTTCATTCTGAACGGGATAATAGTAAGCATTAATTGTTTGTGGCGTCATCCCCCATTCCCACTTCCTGACTTTTTCTCCGATCCGACTCATATTATCTTGATAGAGCCAGTTTTGTACTTGCAAATAATTGTCGAATAATGTATCTGGTTGCAAGTGTAACGTACTAAAATCATGCCATTTTTCTGGGTAGCCAATTTTGACTGTAAATTGGTTAAGTTTTTTTAGTGCTTCCTGACGGGTTTGTTTATCCATCCAGTCATTATTTTGCAAACGGGTTTTAAAAGTCCCTTTAACATAGCTCACCAAATTTTGGATCTTATTTTTAGCATCAGGATCAAAATAAGTTGCAACATAAAGCTGCCCCAATGGCTCCCCTTGTAGTTTATTAACGACTTCTAATGCCCGTTCTTTACGTGACCGCTGCTGTTTAATACCATTTAATCGGCTTGAATAAAAATTAAATCGAGCATCAGAAAAAGCTTGATTCAAGTAATTGGCTGTACTACTCAGATAGTGGAAAAATAAGTAGTCTTGCAGGGTAGATATCGGTGTATGCGCCAATATTTTTGCAAATTGCTCAACTGCACTGTCATTTTCTACGATAACTTTCGCTAGCTGTTCATCTGACAGTTTCCATTGTTGAATAAAACCCTGCCATTGATAATCTGGCGTAAACTTTTTTAGTTGACTAAGCGACATTGGATGATAATTTTTCAACGTGTCACGTTCAGCCTCTGGTGTCCAATGTACTTTTGCCAACGATTTTTCTAATGCAAAAATTTGCTTAGCCTTTAACTGCGTTTCTTTTTCTCCCGCTAATTGTAAAATAGTGGCAATATAAGCGACATAATCCTGACGGATAGTCTCCATCTGTTTAGTGTTATCCAGATAGTAATTTCTATTAGGTAAGCCTAAGCCGCCTTGCCCCAGATAAAGAACGTAAGTATCAGGTACTTTTGCATCCAATCCTACCCAATAGGAAATAAATGGCATATAACCTGGTTTTGCCATTAGATTAGTAATGTCAGCATGAGTTTTTGCCTGCTTGATAGCATTAAGTGCATTTTGTACCGGCGTTAAACCTGCTTTTTCAACGGCTGTTTCATTTAAATAGCTACGATAAAGATTACGAATATTGCGTTGATTATGATTAAGCTCACTTTGCGGTTGAACTTCAAGTTTATTTATCAGTGCTTGCAACTGTTTTTCTGTTTTGAGATATAACTCAACAAAGGAATTAATTCGTGACATTCCAGCTGGGATTTCTGCATGGGTTATCCAATCCTGATTAACATACTGATAAAAATCATTACCCGGAGAAATGGAATCAGACAATGTGATTTTTTGTTCGCCGTAAGTAACGCCTTTGGCAACAACAAAGGAAGAGCCTGTCAGAGCAGACAGACTAATAAGTAGTGCTAACACAGTTTTTTGCATAGGAGAAAACCTTTCTCTTCTTTGAGATTGATATGTTCCATCAACTAGTGTTGATAAGCTGATAAGTTGTATATACTACTTCAATTTTTTAACAAAAATGTACACTTAAATTTAATTTTATACAAAATTGTAATCTTTATCGTAATTAAAACATCGCTGCTCGCATAGCCAACACCAAATTATCAAATACCGGTCACAAAATGAAATGCCATACGTAAACATCAAATCTAACATGCAGCGAGTAAAGTGAGGAGGTATGTTAAAATATTTTTTGCTAATCCGAGCTATAGCAAAACTTATTTATTAAAACCAGTTAGGTCATGATGAGTTGATATTTTTATTTGCGCCACTGAGGATGTGGCGCACAATTTATCAGACGGGTTAACCTATTTCTGTCTGGAGGATAAGGACTTCTTTATTGATTTCATTCATTATGTGGAAATGCCGCTTATCTTTAATTCTAGGGGGTAATATCTTTCCTTTGTCAAATTCAAATACTCCCATATCTTTGATATACAATCGACCACGAAATAATATTTTGACGTAACGCGCAATCTTCAGTGGGTTGTAACGGTGAAAAATCTTCATTCAACTTTTTCCTCCCCTTTGTTGATCTTGAAGTCACAAAAATGTGATTCATGACACATTTTATAGTCATAGACTCTCGTGACAAGCTTTAGTTCTCCTTTTCCAATAAGATTTAACGATTTTACATAACATGATAACTGATAAAATAGCTTTGAATAATCATTACAATATTTTTCATTTGATGTCTTAACAACTTTTGTTGTATGTGCTATAGCAGCTTTTTGTAGCAAAGACATTATATTTAAGATTGACTATGCTAATAAACGATGACAATCATCAATAACCAGTTTAGAAAAAATTAATGAGGAGCACTATGTTAAAAAAGATCATAGCAATAGTAATTTTGTTAATTCTCCCTATCTCTGCATTAACTGCTACATTAGAAGTCAATAAGCCAGTGCCTACCGTAACTGTTACCGATCGAGGTGAACTTCTGTTGAACGAAAATGGTAAATTGATTTATCAAGATTGGAGTAGCAAAGAACTTGTTGGCAAAGTAAGAACGATTCTACATATTGCCGGGCGTCTTTCCGCTAAAGAACTCAATGAGTCATTAATAGAGGCAATTAAACAAAAGAAATTTGATCAGAAAAAATATCAGACAACGACAATAATAAATACTGATGATACAATTCTTGGAACCGGTTTTTTTGTCCGCAGTAGTATTGAAGACAGCAAGCGTGAATTCCCGTTTTCTCAAATCATTGTTGATAATAATGGTGTAGTTAAAAAAACCTGGCAGCTAAAACCCAAGAGTTCTACTATCATCGTATTAAATAAAAATGGTAACGTATTATTTGCTAAAGATGGCGCACTAACATCTGAAGAGACAAACAAAGTTATCAAAGTGATTGAGGAACAATTAAAAAATAATTAATTAAACCATCAGAATATTGATACTCTAAATCCCGGATTAATAAATGATTCTCTGGGAGAATAGTTTAGTGTTCTACCATACCAATCTGTCACTTTAGCGCCTGCCGCCTGGGCGATCGCATGTCCGGCAGCAGTATCCCAGATATGAGTGGGTCCAAATCGCGGATAAAGCTGTGCTTTACCTTCAGCGATGAGGCAGAATTTTAATGAAGAACCCATCTCCATAACTTCATGCTGCCCCATTTGCGCTAAATAATCGATTAATTCTTTATCCTGATAAGAGCGGCTAATCACAATCAGCGGGGGATAGCCATTAGCAACATGAAGTGATTGTTTTACACCCTCTTCTATTTTCCACGCTGTACCTTGCTCACTAGCATAAAGTATATTTTTTGCTGGCGCATAAATAATCCCCATAACAGGAGAACCAGATTTGATCAAAGCAATATTGACGGTAAATTCACCATTCCTTTGAATAAACTCTTTTGTTCCGTCAAGTGGATCCACTAACCAATAGCACTCCCAATGACAACGCTCGTGCCAAGCCGGAGGAGCTTCTTCAGAGAGTAACGGAATGTGCGGTGTTATTCTTGCCAATCCAGTTTTAATAATTTGGTGGGCAATGAGGTCGGCTTCAGTCACCGGTGAACTATCTTTTTTATGCTTAACAGAAAGCTGTTGTCCACTTTCATAGATAGTCATAATTGCTCTACCCGCTTCTTTTGCCAAATCACATAGTTGCTCAAGCATAATATATCTCGGAAAACGGCATAGATTATTTATCGAATTAGCTTGTTTATCAACCAACTAATTCGATGAAAAGTAAAACTTAATTATATAATCTCGAGTAATTCAACTTCGAAAATCAACGTGCTAAAAGGCGGAATAGCGGCGCCAGCACCACGTTCACCATAAGCCAAATTATGCGGAATAAAAAGTTCCCATTTTGATCCGATAGGCATCAATGTCAACGCTTCAATCCAGCCAGGAATAACACCGTTAACAGGGAATTCTGCTGGTTGTTCTCGTTCTCTTGAGCAATCAAAAATCGTACCATCAATTAACCGACCAGTATAATGAACACGAACCCGATCTGCTTTAGCCGGGATCGGTCCTTCACCTTGTTTTAATATAATAAATTGTAATCCTGATTCTGTCGTCTTGACTTCTTCACGTTGCTGGTTGTTATCCAAAAACTGTTGTCCCTCTACTGCCGCCGCTTGCTGAAATTTACGCCGTTGCGCTTCCGCGCGCTCATGGATCTCACGTAATGCTCTATGCAGAGCTTGAATGGGAACAACCGGCGTTTTACTATGTAATGCATCACATAAGCCCGCAAGTAAAGCTTCTGGCTGAATGCCTTCCAGGCCTGATTCTAAAAGCTGTTGACCAACTTGAAGGCCAATACCATAACTTGCCTGAGTTTCAATTGAATCAAATGCCTGATCTGTCATAACAGCACCTATTTATTAAATAATAATAAAGAATATCAGTCACAAATAAACGGGTAAATAACCGTATAAAATAAATTTAGTTAAAAATAATATTATAATTTTATATCAATTCATTAATTTTATAATACTAAAAACCTACAGATTGGACTTTAATTTGAAAAAAAGGCTTTATTCCTAAAATAATATTTATAAATGATAATAGATTAACAGTGACAGTTGCATGAATTAAAATTATCTACAACCAGCTAAAATTTCTTTAACTGAAATAGATATACTAAAGTAAAGTTGTTAATTTTATACGATTAATTGATCGCAGCGCTGATTTAAACAGCAAAAATAGAAATAAAAACACCAGCCAATGCTGGTGTTTTTATTTGTGCTTAATAATCGGAAAGCAATTATTCAGCAATAATATTCACATTCAGTTTTGCAAATACATCACTATGCACTTGGAAATGAACTTCGTGTTCACCAACAGTACGTAATACACCATTTGGTAAGCGAACTTCGCTTTTCGCAACCTCGGCACCGGCAGCAGTGACTGCCTGAGCAATATCACGAGTCCCGATCGAACCAAACAGTTTACCTTCATCACCAGCTTTAGAAGCGATGGTTACTGTTGCTAATGAATTAATTTTCTCGGCGCGCGCTTTTGCAGTGTCCAAAACGTCGGCTAATTTAGCCTCTAATTCGGCACGACGTGCTTCAAAAAATTCAACATTCTTTTTAGTTGCAGGAACAGCTTTTTGCTGAGGAACTAAATAGTTACGAGCATAGCCCGCTTTAACATCAACTTTATCACCCAGGCTACCCAGGTTTGCTACTTTATCCAGTAGAATAATTTCCATTACCTTATCCTCTCTAAGTCGTTAATGGACCATACCAATTACTGATGACGATCAGTATATGGCAACAGAGACAGGTAACGCGCGCGCTTGATCGCACGAGCGAGCTGACGCTGGTATTTTGCTCGAGTACCAGTGATACGACTCGGTACAATTTTACCACTTTCAGTGATATAGTTTTTTAGCGTTGCGATATCTTTATAATCAATCTCTTGAACGCCTTCCGCTGTGAAACGGCAGAACTTACGACGACGGAAATAACGTGCCATTTGGCTAGTCTCCAGAATCTATCAATTCAATCTGCTCGGCGTGAAGCACTAATTTATTCAAGCCATTAGCGCCCTGATGGCTACTAATGAAACCTATAACAGTGATCCGACTACCGACCGTTATACTGTGAGTAAACTGTTGTAATTTTTGTCCGCTGGCGATGATAGTTATTCTACACCATACTTGCCGATCAAAATCGGCCTCCTGCTGCTGTGAACGATGTTCGAGCACAAACTGACAGTGAGGAATTCCAGCTGGACTGACTTTTCTTATCGGTGCATTACAGATTTTGCCTGACAGCACCAAGCGGTTAGTATTCACAACCAAAATTACTCTTCAGAATCCTCAGCTCCCTCAATTCCTTCCAGGTCTTCATCAACCAAATCACGACTGCGACGATCGTCTTTGGCTTTAACCATTGGAGAAGCTTCAGTAACCGCATGCTTAACACGCATAATCATGCTGCGGACAACGGCATCATTGAAGCGGAAGTTTGTTTCTAACTCATCAATCACTTCTTGCGGCGCTTCAACATTCATCAGAACATAGTGTGCTTTGTGCAATTTATTGATTGGATAAGCCAATTGACGGCGACCCCAGTCTTCCAAGCGATGGATTTGACCTTGCGCTTCGGTAATAGAACTACTATAACGCTCAATCATACCTGCAACTTGCTCGCTTTGGTCCGGGTGAACCATAAAAACGATTTCGTAATGACGCATGAGTTTTGCTCCTTACGGATTAATCAGCCTCCTGTCAGGGTCAACCGCATCCCATGGAGGCAAGGAACTTATTTAATTGCGGCTGAAAAATTGACGCGTAACTATACCTATCCTTTAGTTAAAACTCAAGCATTAGATTAAATCATCATCTATCCTACATTGAATTGAGGACTGTAATCTGAGCAATATTATCAATGATCTCATTTTTTTCACTGACGACGCCGTTGACGCACTGCTTCAAATAAACAAACCCCCGTCGCAACAGAAACATTTAAAGACGAAACCACTCCTGCCAATGGAATACTAATCAGCTCATCACAATGTTCCCTTGTTAATCGACGCATACCTTCACCTTCTGCCCCCATCACTAATGCAATAGCGCCGGTTAATTTACTGTCATATAGCGTATGATCGGCTTCACCTGCGGTACCAACAATCCAGATATGCTGCTGCTGCAGTTGACGTAATGTCCGCGCAAGATTGGTAACCCGAATTAATGGCATACTCTCTGCTGCGCCACAGGCAACTTTTTTAGCGGTAGCATTAAGCTGAGCAGATTTATCCTTTGGCACAATAACCGCATCAATACCGGCGGCTTCTGCACTACGTAAACAAGCACCTAGGTTATGTGGATCGGTAATACCATCCAATATAAGCAAAAAGGGTGATTGCACCTGAGAAATAATAATATCTAAATCACTTTCTTGATATTGCCGTCCAGGTTTTACCTGAGCAATAATACCCTGATGAACAGCGTTTTCTGTCTGCCGATCCATCCATTGACGATTAGCTAACTGGATAATAACGCCCAACTTTTCAAGTTGATGGATAATTGGCAATAAACGTTTATCTGCACGCCCTTTGAGTACATAAACTTGTTTTAAACGCGAAGGATCGCGTTCCAGCAGTGCTTGCACTGCATGAATACCATAAATAATTTCACTCATAAATTTATCGATTAGTTAATAACGGTTAAAGATAGTCAACCATTGCCGATGAAAAGGATCATTAATAAAAATAGCTAAGATTTTTTTTGTGCTTTTTTGAGTGCCTTTTTTACTTTCAATTTTGCAGCAATTTTTTTGCTTTTATCAGAAATTTTTTTCCCTTTCTTATCTGCTTTTTTAGCGTTCTTGCTGCCGTTCTTATTAGGTTTAACCAATACACTATTGGGGTCAAAATTTTTGTCTTGGCTGTGATTTAGTTGGCTATTAGTTGAAATTGCTTTTTTAAATTGCTTTTTGGCTTTTTCTTTTGCTGTCTTACCTGGATTTTTCGCCTTACGTAAAGTTGATATCAACGCGAAATCGATCTTGCGTTCATCCATATGTACCGCTTCAACACTAATTTCAACCTCATCACCAAGACGATAAACCATGCCCGAAGAGTCACCAATAAGTCGTTGTCCTACATTATCGTAACGATAGTAATCATTATTCAGTGAAGAGACATGCACTAGACCATCAATAAAAAGATCTTTTAAACGGACAAAAAAGCCAAAACCTGTAACACTGGTGATAATGCCAGTAAATACATTGCCAACTTGATCTTGCATAAAATCACATTTCAACCAATCAGCAACATCTCTCGTTGCTTCATCAGCCCGCCGTTCTGTCATTGAACAATGCTCACCTAATTGCAACATTTCATGGGTATCAGCATGCCAACCACCGGTTGGCGTCGAACGATGTTGATTGTTTCCATGTTGTGAAGATAAAAGATATTTAATCGAACGATGTAGGGCTAAATCAGGATAACGACGAATCGGTGAAGTGAAATGGGCATAAGATTTCAATGCTAAGCCAAAATGTCCTCTATTTTCAGGATCATAAATAGCCTGTTTCATTGAACGCAAAATCATCGTTTGCAGCAATTCATGATCCGGACGTTCAGCTACTTCGTCCATGATTTTAGCATAATCAGCCGGCTGTGGTTTCATACCCCCTGGTAATGTTAAGCCCAATTCACTAAATACCGTTCGTAAGTTTACAATGCTCTCTTGTTTGGGCCTATCATGGACACGGTACAAGCTAGGTTCTTTATTCCGCTCAACAAAACGTGCAGCAGCGATATTTGCTAAAATCATACATTCTTCAATTAATTTATGCGCATCATTCCGTTCAATCGGCTCTATCCGCTCAATGCGTTTTTCTGCATTAAAAATAAATTTTGCTTCTTCAGATTCAAAGGAGATAGCCCCTCGTTTCACACGCGCGTTATCTAACGCTTTATATAGTTGATGAAGTTGTTCTAGATGTGGCACTAGATCTTGATAATGTTGACGTAATTGTTCATCACCCTGTAAAATTTTCCAGACTTTGGTATAAGTCAACCTGGCATGGGAACGCATCACCGCTTCATAGAATTTAGATGAGGTAATTTGTCCTTGCGGCGATAACTGTATTTCACATACCATGCAAAGCCTTTCGACTTCAGGGTTTAATGAACATAATCCATTAGAAAGAATTTCAGGCAACATGGGGATCACCCGTGATGGAAAATAGACTGAGTTTCCTCGACTAACCGCTTCATTATCCAACGCCGTTTGTGGCCTTACATAATAACTAACATCTGCAATTGCGACCCATAAGCACCAACCACCGTCTTCTTTCGGCATACAATAAACTGCATCATCAAAATCCCGGGCATCTTCACCATCAATCGTGACTAAAGGTAGATGGCATAAATCTACTCGCCCTTTTTTTGCCGACGCAGGGATCTGTTCCGACAAATCAGCAACTTGTTTCTCAACTTGTGGCGGCCAACGATAAGGAATTTCATAGGTTATTAATGCAATCTCTACCGCCATGTTAGTACCCATGCTTTCGCCTAATACTTCGACAATATTGCCTACTGCCTGAGTATGCCGTGCTGGCCGGGTTGTCATCTCAACGACAACCACATTTCCCATCCTAGCACCGTTAACCTGTTCTTTAGGGATCAAAATATCAAAAGATAGACGACTATCATCAGGGACTACATATCCCATGCCAGATTCTAAAAAATAACGTCCTACAATATGATTATTGCGTGGAACGAGTACTCGAACAATGCGAACCTCTGTACGTCCTCGCCGATCTTTGCCCAATGGTTGGACAAGCACAACATCCCCATGCAGCGCTTTTTTCATTTCTTCCAAAGAAAGGTAAAAATCCTCTTTTTGACCTTCTACACGTAAAAAACCAAAACCATCACGATGGCCAATAACAGTACCTTTGAGTAAATCAAGACGTTCAGGTAAGGCATAACATTGGCGGCGAGTAAATACCAATTGTCCATCACGTTCCATAGCACGTAAACGGCGCCGCAAGGCCTCTAACTCTTCTTCTTTGGTTAACTTTAATATTCGGGCAATTTCCTGTCGACTCACAGGCGTGGTAAATTTTGCTAATACCTCTAAGATATATTCACGACTTGCAATTGGTGAATGATATTTCTCTGCCTCTCGGTCTTTATATGGATCTTTTGCCATCATCCACCTCCGCTACCATATCGATTAATATAGCTACAAATACATTAGGTCTATTGTTTATTTTAACAGTAACTTATACAGTGGCTCGTTATTTTTTATTAGATCAGCCAGTGTATATTTATCTAATTCACTTAAAAAATGATCAATCGCTTGATTTAATATCTGTTTTAATCGACAAGCAGAAGTAATATGGCAATAATCACTACAGCAATTGACTAATGCTAGGGGCTCTAACAGACGAACAACCTCTCCAATTCGGATCTGTTCAGCTGGCTTGCCCAAATAAATACCCCCATTTTTCCCTCTCACCGCAGCAACAAGTCCAACTCGGCTTAATTGATTAATAATTTTTACCATATGGTTACGTGAGACACCGTAAACATTAGTGACTTCAGTAATATTAGTCATTTTATCCTTAGGTAATGACCCCATATAAATCAATGCTCTTAAGCCATAATCTGTAAAACTTGTTAACTGCACATCAACCTCTAGTTATAAAACAAAAATGAAAGGACACTTTTTTTACATTAATTCATTAAGTTATATCTATTATGTAAATTTTTATCCTATTAAGCAAAATTGATCAGTAATTTTGGTAACATGAATTAGTAGATATAAAAATAACGCCTGAATGTTCAGGCGTCACTCATTGAGCGATAGTATTTAGGGGTAAAATTATGCATCAAAAGGATCTTGTAATATCATTGTTTCAGCACGATCAGGCCCGGTGGAAATAATATCTATCGGGATGCCGGTTAATTCCTCAATCCGTTTAATATAATCAATTGCTGCTTTAGGTAATTGATTATATTCTTTTACCCTAAAAGTACTTTCACTCCAGCCTGGTAATGTCTCATATATTGGCTCTAAACCTTCCCATTCCTCTGCCGCTAATGGTGTTATTGTCAATTCAGTTCCATCTGGTTTGCGATATGCAATACAAAGTTTCACTTCATCTAAACCATCTAATACATCTAATTTAGTTAAACAGAAACCAGAAAGCGAATTGATTTGAACAGCTCGATTAATAGCAACAATATCTAACCAGCCGGTACGGCGGCAACGACCGGTTGTTGCACCAAATTCCTGCCCTTTTTCACGCAGGTATTCGCCCGTTTCATCGGATAATTCGGTTGGGAAAGGACCACCACCAACACGGGTAGAATAAGCTTTCAATATGCCTAAAACATAATCAATATAGCGCGGACCTAAGCCAGAGCCAGTAGCTACGCCCCCCGCCGTTGTGTTTGATGAAGTCACATAGGGATAAGTACCATGATCAATATCCAGTAATGTCCCCTGTGCCCCTTCATACATCACTAATTCACCTTTTCGATGTGCTTTATATAACAAATCAGCAACATCAACGGTCATCGCCGTCAAAATATCGGCAATAACCATAATATCATCTAATGTTTTTTGGTAATCGATTGCAGGCGCTTTATAATAATTCACTAATTGAAAATTATGGTAATCAACAATTTCTTTAAGTTTGGCTGGAAATGTTTTTTTATTAAACAAATCACCGACACGTATTCCACGGCGGGCAACTTTATCTTCATATGCAGGTCCAATGCCCCGGCCTGTCGTGCCTATCGCTTTTGCGCCGCGCGCTTTCTCACGCGCATTATCTAAAGCAACATGATAGGGCAAGATTAATGGACAAGCCGCTGAAATTTTGAGACGTTCACGCACTGGCACGCCACGCGCTTCCAACTTTTTCATTTCATCCATTAATGCATCAGGTGCTAACACTACACCATTGCCAATGACACTTATAACATTTTCACGCAGAATACCTGATGGGATAAGATGGAGTACAGTTTTTTTACCATTTACCACAAGCGTATGACCAGCATTATGGCCACCTTGATAACGAACAACATACTTAGCGCGTTCAGTTAGTAAATCGACTATTTTGCCTTTACCTTCGTCACCCCACTGAGTACCTAATACGACAACGTTTTTACCCATTTCAAAATTCACTCGATTGCTTAAAAAAGAATTCTACCATTTCAAACATTAGCTGCCAGCAATTTTTATAATACCAATACCTCTTTTCATCACAATCTTAACACATTAAAGCCCGCCTAATGCGGGCTTATCCAGAGTCATTTGGCAATCATTTTGCTTATCTTTTAAATGATCACTGTACCGCTCTTTGTTTAGTTGGTGCTCGCATGTAGCGGAAAAAATCTGTATCTGGACTTAATACCATCACATCATCACCATTTTTACTAAAACTCTTCTCGTATGCCCGCAAGCTACGAATGAAAGCATAGAAATCAGGATCTTGATTAAATGCATCAGCAAATAGCTTGGTCGCCATCGCATCACCTTCACCGCGTAATCTCAACGCAGTGCGCTCCGCTTCTGCCAATGTTTCAGTCACAGTTTTATCTGCTGCTGCACGGATCTTCACTGCCTCTTCTTGACCTTGTGAACGATGCTGACGCGCTACCGCCTCTCGTTCAGCACGCATACGCTGATATATCGCTTCCGAAACTTCACTTGGCAATTCAATACGTTTGATACGAACATCAACCACTTCAATCCCTAATGCCGCCATACTGTTTGGATTCACAACTGGCGAATTACCTTTGATCTCTTTATCAAAACGGGCTGCTGCCGAGGCAATAGCCTGATCAGCCTCTTTTGTCGCTTCAGTATCTGAACCTTTATTAAGTGCATCACGTACATCGACAGTCAAGCGCCCGCGAGAATCAGTAATAATATCTTTCACATTTAAACGGCCAAATTCTGAACGCAGGCGATCACTAAATTTACGTTTCAGTAAGGTTTCAGCTTGATAAGGATTACCGCCACCGGTCGCAACATAGTAACGACTAAAATCAGTAATTCGCCATTTTAAATAAGAATCAACCATTAAATCTTTATTTTCTCTAGTCAGATAGCGATCTGCCTGAACATCCAATGTCTGAATACGAGCATCCAACATTTTTACCGTTTCAATAAATGGTATTTTGAGATGCAAGCCTGGCTCATAAATAATAGGTTTATTATCACCATCACGTACAACCTTACCAAAGCGTAAAATGATGCCTCTTTCGGTCTGTTGAACTGTGAAAATTGACATATACAACACAACTAATGCAGCAACAATAATAACAATCACTGATTTACGCATGATTATTGTCTCCCTACACGAGCTGAATTACTGCCCCGAGCATTATCCCGCGTACCATAGCTATACGAATAAGGCGATTCAGTAGAAATATCCGATTGCTGAATAACTTTTGGTGGCGTTATTTTTTGTACATCTGCTACTTTATTTTGGTTGCTATTGCGTAGAATTTGTTCTAACGGTAACACTAACATACTATTACTCTTGTCGTTAACAATAACCTTACGCGTATTACCTAGCACTCGCTCCATTGTCTCAATATATAAACGCTCACGAGTAATTTGAGGAGCTGCTCGATATTCCGGCAACATTTTAGCAAAACTGGCCACTTCACCTTCAGCCTTGAAAACCACACTGGACTTATAAGCTGTTGCCTCTTCAATCAATTTCTGCGCATTACCTTTTGCTAATGGCAGGACTTCATTACGATAAGCTTGCGCTTCACGAATGGTCTTCTGTTCTTCTTCTCGTGCTGCAATAACATCATCAAATGCCGCTTTAACCGCTTCCGGTGGACGAGCAGCCTGGAAGTTAACATCTAATATTGTTATACCCATATTATAAGGTCTTATCGTATTTTCTAACTCTTTTTGTGTTTCATCACGGATAAAGGCGCGTTTCGTTGTCAACACCTGTTCCATTGCTGATTGACCGATAATTCCACGTACTGCGCTATCTATTGCCTGACGTAAACTGTTATCCGGGTTAGTAACATTAAATAAATATTGAGCCGGATCTGTGACTCGATACTGGACGTTCATTTCAACTTGGATAACATTTTCATCCGAAGTTAACATCATACCGCTAGTCGCTTGTTCACGTATGGTTTCAACATTAACCGGAATGACTTTTTCAATAAAATTCGGCTTCCAATTTAAACCCGGTTCAACAGTATGACTATATTTACCAAAACGGAAAACAACGCCACGATCACTCTCTTTTATCGTATAAAAACCACTTGCAGCCCAAATAATAACCATTGCTGCAATAATAATAGCGATAAAACGGCCGTTTATATTGACGCCATTTTGATTACTCGAACCATTTCTACCTTTATTATTCCCACCTAAACCACCAAGTTTGCGACTTAACTTGCGGAACAGATCATCAAGATCAACTGTTCCTTTTTTCCGATTACCTTTATTACCACTGGAGTTGCCGCTATTGCCGCTTCCCCACGGGTCGCGGTCCTGTCCGTTATTACCGGGCTGATTCCACGCCATGTTATAGCTCCATTCGTTATGATTGGTTTTTCAGGGCTAAGAGCAAATATATTTACTCTTAATTTGTTCAATCTATTGACCACATTTAATGTGTTGACTTAACAATGTACTCAAGTAAAGGTTGTTCTTGCTTACAAAGCCTTTGCCAGTCAACAATCGGCAGCTTCACTTCAAGCATGATACTGCCATCTTTATCCATTTCTTCATATTCGATTGCCTGAAGTTGATAAAACCGACTGCGCAAACGACCCGCTTCTGGCGGTAAACGCAATTCATAGTGTGCAATTTCACCAGAAAGACGTTCTGTCAGCGCCTGTAATAATAATGGAATTCCTTCACCTGTTTGGGCTGAGAGCCAGACCCGAATAGGGACATTATTCTCATTGCGATCAATACGGGGGGTAAATCCATTCAACATATCAATTTTATTCATGACTAACAGTGCTGGAATTTCATTAGCCTCAATTTCCTCTAATAGACTTTCAACTGCTTGGATATTTTCTTCCATACGGTTATCCGCAGCATCGACAACATGTAATAATAAACTGGCTTCACGTGTTTCCTGCAATGTTGCTTTAAATGCCGCAACAAGATCGTGAGGAAGATGACGAATAAAACCGACAGTATCAGCCAACACTACCGCTCCAACATCATCTATATCAATACGCCGTAATGTAGGATCTAACGTCGCAAATAATTGATCTGCCGCATACACTTCAGACTTTGTCATTTGATTAAACAGACTAGACTTACCTGCATTAGTGTAACCTACCAATGATATGGTGGGAATACCCGCTTTACTTCTAGCTTGTCTACCCTGCTCTCTCTGTTTTTCAACCTTAGCCAACCGAGAAAGGATTTGCCGAATTTTACCTCGGATCAATCGACGATCCGTTTCAAGTTGAGTTTCACCAGGTCCACGCAGGCCGATCCCGCCTTTTTGTCGTTCAAGATGAGTCCAGCCACGGACCAAACGGGTAGAAATATGCCTTAACTGAGCTAATTCAACTTGTAGTTTACCTTCATGGGTTCGAGCGCGCTGTGCAAATATATCTAAAATTAAACCCGTACGATCAATAACTCGACACTGACATAATCGCTCAAGATTTCTTTCCTGGGCAGGGCTTAAAGTATGATCAAAAAGAACCACATCGGCATTACTAACTTTAACCGCTGCCGCAATTTCTTCCGCTTTACCTTCGCCAACAAAATATTTAGCCTGTGGTGATTTGCGATTACCTGTGATTATCTGTACTGGCTTGATGCCCGCAGAGATGACTAATGATTCAAATTCAATGAGGTTTTCAGTATCTTTTTCATTAGAGAAAAAAACATGCACAAGAACAGCTAATTCCCCACCTTCATGTCTGTCAAACAAAAGCACAACTCCTTAGACTTAAAAAATACCAAACAGGCAAAATACAGATAAAGTTCCCTTTATCTGTATTTTTTTGTTCAGACAATTAACTGAATTATTCAGTCGCATCACTATCCTGTGGAACTGCCACATTACCTGTATTGTAATTACCTAGGCCTGTATTACCCCCTTGGTTACTATGGTGAGATACAGGACGAGAAGGTACTACAGTAGAAATAGCATGCTTATATACCATTTGGCTTACTGTGTTTTTCAGTAAAATAACAAATTGATCAAATGATTCGATTTGACCTTGTAATTTGATGCCATTGACCAAATAAATGGAAACCGGAACCCTTTCACGACGTAACGCGTTTAGGAACGGATCTTGCAAAGATTGCCCCTTAGCCATTCTCTATTTTCCTTATTTTGTTGTTTTTAACTAAGAACCTTTATGGTTCGAAAAAATTAACTACTCAAAAAATTGTGCCTTTACCATCAATTGTACATAAATAGCAAACCTATGCACTAATAAGATGCAATATTGTGTTAAGAGCTCCCTTAATATCATCGCTATCAAGTCTATGCACGTTTTTCCATCCTTTTAACCATGTAATTTGACGTTTAGCCAATTGACGTGTTGCACATATACCACGATAAACCATTTCATCATAGTTGATTTCACCAGACAAATATGACCACATCTGACGATAACCAACGGAACGAATCGCAGGTAGATCCTGATGGAGATCCCCCCTAGCATAAAGAGCACTAACTTCATCCTCAAAACCTGCATTCAACATTTGTAGAAAACGCATCTCGATACGTTGATGAAGAATTTTACGTTCTTGTGGTGAAATCGCAAACTGTAACACATTATAAGGTAATTCTGCCTCTACAATTTTAGTCAATTCTGTCAGGTTCTTTCCAGAAACTAAGAAAACCTCCAAGGCTCGAGACAAGCGCTGCGGATCATTAGGATGGATTCTAGCTGCCGATATAGGATCAACCTCTTGCAAACGTTTATGAATTGCCTTCCAACCAGATTGCTTCGCTTGCATTTCAATTTCTGCCCGAATTGTAACATCGGCTGCGGGTAAGGGTGACAACCCCTCTAGCAACGCTTTAAAATATAGCATAGTCCCTCCAACGAGTAAGGGAATACGACCTGAAGCAACAATTTTTTCCATTTCTGTTAAAGCATCACGGCGAAAATCTGCCGCAGAATAAGATTGTGAAGGATCCAAAATGTCAATTAATCGGTGTGGAGCAATTTGTTGCTCTTCCAGTGTTGGTTTCGCTGTTCCTATATCCATGCCGCGATATATTAACGCAGAATCTACACTAATTATTTCAACAGGTAATTTTTGACGCAATGCCATTGCCAATGCTGTCTTTCCCGACGCCGTTGGTCCCATTATAAAAATCGCTTGCGGTTTAGGTTGAAAAATCTGTTTACTCATGGGTTAAAGCCGTTATCACCGATTCAAAATCAATTAGTTGTAGTAATGTTTTCGGTGGTTCTTTAACTAATTCAGGGTGAACTCGCTCAAGATCCGCTAGTAACTGTACCCCTTGTGCAACCGTCCACACTTGCTTTTCATTTACTAAATGATCTGCTAACCAAACAACTAATTCCTTAACCTGACAAGAAGAATTTTGAGCAAGATATTCCAACAGCTTTGGAAATAATTCAGCCAAATTTTGCGATCTCAAGGGACAAGATACAGCCCTAATTGTTGCTTTGTTATGAGAAATATTAATGTCAAAACCTAATGTAGTTAATAATACCTTTACTCGATAAAAAGTTTCAATTTCCTTTTCTGTTAATGCAAGTTTTATTGGTATAAGTAAAGGTTGAGATTTTAATCCTTGGTCAGTAGGAATTAATTGACTTCGTTTCAAATATCGCTCAGCTTCCGCTAATGATAACAAACCTATGCCAAATGATGATTCAATAAATGCGAAATTTTTAGAATAAATCGTTAATATTTTACCAAATGTATAATTTCTATCATTTTTTTCAACAACAATCGATTTTACTGCTAATTTTTCAGTTTCTATGGGGTTTCGTTCTGGAAAAAGTGGGATTTTTTCTTGTTTACATGGCTCATTTTGCATCAATTGCTGATAAAGCTCGCCCTGTTTTTTGTTATAGATTTTTTTAGCGATTTTTCCATTGTTGTAACAAGAAAATGCCGTCGTTTCCGATGGCGAAATTTGGCTAGTTGCATTTAATTCTGTTATTGCTTGCGCTTTTTGCTCTTCTACAACTAAATGCGGTTTTGAATCATTTGAGGCGAAAAAATTTTCACCGGCAGCTAACCGATTTTGCAATCCTAAAACAGGATGAGTTTCCTGTTTTGAACTAACAGCGACTTGATTAAATTGTTTTTGGTTTTGTTGTTGGCTTAATACCGTATTCACACCCTGATAGATAAAATCATGAACTAATCTTGCTTGGTGAAAACGAACTTCCTGTTTGGCTGGATGAACATTCACATCAACCTGATGAGGATCAATTGTTAAATAAAGAACATAAGCAGCTTGCTGCTCTTCTGGCAGACGATCAGCATAGGCCTGGCGAATGGCATGATTAATTAATCGATCACGCATCATGCGACCATTAACATAACAATATTGAATTTCAGCAGTCTTACCTAAATAGGGATTAGTGATCCAGCCTTTAATTGCTAAATCACCATGTTGCCAATATAATTGCAGCGCATTTTGCATAAAAGTACTACCGCAAATAGCAGCCAGACGTCGTTCATATTGTTCTTCACCCTTTGTCGCACGATACTGGCGCACTAATTTACCATTATGGTGCAAGTTAATTGCAACATCGAAACGCGCTAAGGCGATTCTACGTACCACCTCATCAATATGGCTAAATTCGGTTTTCTCAGTACGTAAAAATTTACGGCGAGCTGGCGTATTATAAAACAGATCAAGAACTTCAACTGTTGTTCCTATTGGGTGAGCAGCCGGTTTTAACGTAACATTCATCTCACGCCCTTCAGCATAAGCTTGCCAGGCTTCTGTTTGTGTTTCGACGCGTGAAGTTAGTATTAAACGAGAAACAGAACTAATACTAGCCAGCGCTTCTCCTCTAAACCCCATACTCATAATAGCGGCAAGATCTTCTAACGTAGCTATTTTGCTAGTAGCGTGTCGCTCCAACGCTAGTGTTAAATCTTGTTTGGCTATACCACTACCATTGTCATGAATACGAATGAGTTTTGCACCACCACGCTCAATTTCAATATCAATACGACTGGCGCCAGCATCAAGACTATTTTCGACTAACTCTTTCACAACCGATGATGGACGTTCAACAACTTCACCCGCAGCAATTTGATTAGCTAACTGAGGAGAAAGAATTTGTATTGCTGACATAATGACCTCTGCGGTATTCCATCATTTTGGCGCTGCTTGTAAGGGGTGCAGGATAAAATAATTACGTAATCCTTGATGAATAGCTATTGCCAAACGTTCCTGATAATCATCAGAAACTAAAAGACGTTCTTCAGAAATATTACTAATAAAACCTGTTTCCACAAGAATAGATGGAATGTCAGGAGAACGAAGTACCCCAAGACTGGCATGCTCCGGATCATATTTATGGATATTACCAATTTTATTTAATTCTGTTAGTACTTTTACCGCGACAGCATAACCTACACGCTGGGAATTGCCAAATTGCAAATCTAAAACAGCTTGGCTAAGATATGGATCTGCACCATTAGCTAATGCATCACCTGCACCACCTAATAATTCAGATTGCTTCTCATGTTGTTCAAGCCAATTACCCAATTCACTATTCGCTCTTCGATTGGAAAGAACCCAAACAGAAGCACCTCGAGCACGATTATTAGGTGCTGCATCAGCATGAATTGAAACGAGCATATCAGCTGCTTTTTGTCGTGCCACTTCTGAACGGCCCGCTACAGAAATAAAATAATCGCCATTGCGAGTCATCACCGGCTTAAACATCGGATCCGCTTTTAAATAGTTCTCTAATTTACGCGCGATACTCATTGTTATATTTTTTTCTCGATGACCATTTTGCCCAATTGCGCCGGGATCTTTACCACCATGCCCAGCATCAATTGCCACGACAACTTGCCGGGTTCCTTTAGGTAAATTTTTATATATTGAGGGGGCTGGAGAGTAATTGGCTAACTTTTTCTCAGTTTGTGAATTAATTGCTAACGATTTATTGATTACTTCAGTTGTTGGCTGAGATATCTGAGGCTGTGATGCGCCAGCATGACTATTCTTTAAGGTAAAAACTATTTGATAATGATGATTTATTTGTTCAACTACCGCACTTGCTGTCACTGCATTTGCCAGTTCGATAACAATACGTTGATACTGACTATTCGGAGGCTGACTAGTACGAACCCCTTTAACCAAATTATTATTTATAAACTTCATTGGCAATCCAGTTACCTGATCAGATTGACGGAAATCGATAACTAAACGCTCAGGTTCATGGAGTGGAAAAAAGCGGTACTCTGGATTACCTGCAGCAAAGTGTAAAGTGACTTTTGGTTCTGATAAATTATCATTGACGTGAATATTGGATAAAGTTGCAGCCTGTGCACTAGACAACAATAAGTTGTTAAGTAGTATCATTGTCATTAATAAAAAAAATACATGAGTTTGCCATCTTTTTATTATATTAATCATCGAAGTCGTCATCATGATTAGTATTCCTATTACGACAATTTTTCTAATAACGTTTCCCCATATGTTGATAACGCGACAAAGCGTGCTTGTCTTGCATTATTGTCATATGATAGATAGAGTTCAAGATCAGCGCATGGTAATATCCCTTCACCTTTTTTTGGCCACTCCACTAAACATATGGCCTGCCAATCAAAATAATCACGAATACCCATAAATTCAAGCTCTTCAGGATCAGTTAAACGATATAAATCAAAATGGTAAACGGGATTAGGAGCCAATAAATACGATTCAACTAACGTATAAGTTGGACTTTTTACATGTCCTTGGTAACCTAAACCTTGCAAAAAACCACGACTAAAAGTCGTTTTCCCGGCGCCCAAATCGCCATACAAATAAAGAATAAAAGATTGCTGACAAAGATGAGCTAAACGATGCCCTAAAGCTATTGTTGCTTTTTCATTAGCAAGCAATAATATAAGTTCTTTCATAAAAATATTGCCATTTTTTGTAATTTTTTATTTAATAGTTTAACTCATAAAATATATCATAAAATACTATTACTTACCGACTATTATAGCGATATTTAATGTTATTTTTAGCAATATTACTTACATCATATGTTTATGATTTAACTAGTTAATCTTTTTCAGTTACTTACTTTTACCAATATTCTATCATTTGAAGTGAACAAATTTATATAAAAAACAAACATATAAAATTTTTGATTAATTTCAAAAAGTTAATGTTTTTTATGTAATATTGTTGCTAAATAATTAGTAGATAAAACTTCATTAAATAACATTATGAAATTTTCTTGTGTTAAACAATTAAAGTTATTTAATTGAGAGTAGCTTTTTTACATGACTAAACAGGTGCTATATATCGAAACATAAATAAATACCCGCTAGTAAAAAAATATTATATTGTTTTAGATAGTTACACCTTGAAATATATCAATAAAATAACATTTTCGTTATCAGTAAAAACATTATCAAAATAATAATAGCGTCTTGTCTGCAATATCTGGTTTTTAACATTAATATTTTCAAGAGTTAGATACTTCAATTTTACTTGTGTATAAAATAAAAATGCATTGACCATAAAAAATAATTATATAATCAACCATCAAAAAATATAAATATTTTTTACAGTATTTTCAATAGGTTAAATGATATTTATGAAGAAAAGCAACAATAGTGATAGCGATAAAAAATGTATTTGCCTGTGGATAACTCTGTGCAACAAAGCAAAGGAGACACTGCGTGCCATAACCAAAATTCAATTGTAAATGAATAAGTTATTAAAACATTTTAACTAAGAAAATGTAGCAGCTTTAGCCATAAAATTTCTAAGATTAATGTAGATAACAACATCTATTCACCTAAAATACATTTTAAATACTAAAACAATTTCCCTGCCAAGAATGACACCACATGGTTCACTTCACTGATAAAGTATATGCCGTAACACCTACTTCAAAATTGGGGGAGTGGAATTCTATGCCTAGCAGATACGATTTGCAAGTCCTATGTGCCCGATTTTTCAAATAAATTTTATCTCGACTAGCTATATAATTGTTGACTATGGAACAAGAATATGACTTCTTTTGGTAGCTAATCTCCTATTTAAAAATAGACGCTTTTTATCAGAGTGCAACAAAAAATTTTATTCTTATAATTAAATAAAATTCAAAACAGAAAATAAAATTCACCAACAAAATAGGTATAAATGGCCACTAAACTTTGAGTGAAGAAGAAGCTGACAGAATGAAAAATATGAAAAAAAACAATAAATTATATCACAGACTTTTAAGTTGATTACGATAAAGGAGAATTTGGAGCGGGAAACGAGACTCGAACTCGCGACCCCGACCTTGGCAAGGTCGTGCTCTACCAACTGAGCTATTCCCGCATATTTATAACAACAATATTACCAATCACCATGGGTTGCGAATTATACGAAAAATTGCCGAACAGACAAGTACTTTTAGCCATAAAAAATCTATTTTTAATCTAAATGCTGATTAAAACAGCAAATCGCTCATAATCAGCATAATAATAACTCGACTTAAAGATTGATAAAGTGTTGGCGATAATAAACTAGTTCTGCAATAGATTCTCGTATATCTTCTAAAGCCTGATGGGTATTCCTTTTTGTAAAACCGGGCAATATATCAGGCTTCCAACGGCGAGCCAGCTCTTTTAGGGTACTGACATCTAAATAACGATAGTGGAAATATTTTTCCAACTCAGGCATATATTTGAATAAAAAACGTCGGTCTTGAGCAACACTATTACCACAAATAGGTGAAACGCCCCTAGGTAACCATTTTTCTAAAAAAGCTATTGTGGCTAACTCTGCTTTTTTTTCATCATATTGACTAGATTTAACTCTATCAATCAGCCCACTTTCAGTATGCGTTTTAACATTCCACTCATCCATAAGAGATAACTGTTGC
This sequence comes from Bombus cullumanus, assembly GCA_014737535.1. Classification (NCBI taxonomy): domain Eukaryota; kingdom Metazoa; phylum Arthropoda; class Insecta; order Hymenoptera; family Apidae; genus Bombus; species Bombus cullumanus. The sequence continues at coordinate 67,680 of JACXIX010000123.1, read as the reverse complement.
GCCGATTGATGAATGGCAATCACTGGCCCTTCGGATAAAATAGTTAGATTGGAATCAGTGACGATTGTTGCGATCTCAATGATACGATCCTGTTCTGGATCTAATCCTGTCATTTCCAAATCTATCCAAATCAAATTGTTCTCTCGATTGACCATGTTATATCCTGGGTTCCATTCTAAACTGAAAGCATGCAATACTTAGTGTATGATAGCTTCTTAAAAGCACAACTATGATAACTTTTGATAATGAATGCAATCAACAAACCAATAAAACTAGTGAGGTCAGGTGGCTAAAAAGAAATTTACCAAAGGCCAACAACGCCGAATACATGCAAACCATCAAACTAAGCTAAAAAAACAATCCCAGCAAGATATTGATGATAATCAACTTGGCATTCCTCAAGACGGGTTAGTTATTAGCCGTTTTGGTCAGCATGCAGATATCGAAACAAATGAAGGTGACATTCAACGCTGCAATATTCGTCGAACAATCCATTCATTAGTCACAGGTGATCGTGTTATTTGGCGTCCTGCGCTATATCAGCAATCTGATATAAAAGTTAACGGTGTCATTGAAGCAGTCTATGAACGATCATCCATCTTGACTCGCCCCGATTACTATGACGGACTCAAGCCAATCGCGGCTAATATCGACCAAGCGATCATTGTCTCAGCCATCTTACCTCAATTATCGTTAAATATTATTGATCGTTATTTGGTTGCCTGCGAAACACTTAATATTGCACCAATTATTATTTTAAATAAAATTGACCTGCTCGATAAAGAGAACAGGAAAGAGATTAGTAAAGTAATAAAACTTTATCATAATATTGGCTATGAAGTTTTAGAGGTTTCTAGCCATACTAATGAAGGAATAGATAAACTTATTGAGCTCCTTATAGGAAAAATATCTATTTTTGTCGGGCAATCTGGTGTTGGTAAGTCTAGTTTGATAAATAACTTACTACCTAATAATGAAGAAAAAATTTTAATCAACCAAGTATCTGATAATTCAGGATTAGGTCAGCATACAACAACAACTGCGCGTCTTTACCATTTTGCTAAAGGAGGCGATCTTATCGATTCACCAGGTATTCGTGAATTTGGCTTATGGCATCTGACAAAGGAACAAATAACTAAAGGGTTTGTCGAATTTAGGCAATACTTGGGATACTGTAAATTTCGTGATTGTAAGCATTTAGATGATCCTGGATGCGCTTTGCTAGAGGCAGTAACTGCTGGAAAAATAACAAAATCACGTTTTGAAAACTATCATCGTATTTTAGCAGGCATGGAACAAATAAAACCACGTAGATCTTTTATAGATGATAAATAGTTATAAATATAACCATGGAATTCATAAAAAGCATAGGTACAATGGCTATCTTTTTTTGATTACAACCCAATAACATTAGAATCAGACTAGAGGTTAATGTGCTGGAAAAAATAAAGATTAAACTACAATATCTATTACCAAAACAAGGGCTAACACAATTAGCTGGTTGGCTGGCAGAGCAAAAAGCGGCTGGATTTACTCAGTTAATGATTAAGCTTTTTGCTAAATTTTATAAAGTTGATATGACAGAAGCAAAAGAAAGCGAATTTTCAGCTTATTCTACCTTTAATGAATTTTTTACTCGCCCATTAAAAGAAAATATTCGCCCTCTTGTTGTAGGCAACAATCAACTTGCTCTACCTGCTGATGGTGTAATAAGCCAATTAGGCTTAATTGTAGATGATCAGATCTTACAAGCTAAAGGTCATTCTTACAGTTTAGAGGCATTATTAGCCGGTAATCATCTATTGGCCGATAAATTTCGTAATGGGACGTTTGTAACTACTTACTTATCTCCACGTGATTACCATCGTGTCCATATGCCTTGCGACGGTTTACTAACTGAAATGATTTATGTTCCTGGTGATCTCTTTTCCGTTAACCAACTAACTGCAACAAACGTGCCCAATCTTTTTGCCCGCAATGAGCGTCTAATCTGTATTTTTGACACGCCCGTTGGGAAAATGGCACAAATTTTAATAGGAGCAACCATTGTCGGAAGTATAGATACTAGTTGGTGTGGCTGCGTCAATAATGAACGGGAAGGGATTATCAAACGCTGGACTTACCCAGGAAAAGATAAGACAGGTGCAGTCTATCTGAAAAAAGGCGAAGAAATGGGAAAATTCAAACTCGGCTCAACCGTTATCAATTTGTTTGAATCTAACCATATCAAACTTAATTCTGTACTAGAGCCAGAAAGCATAACTCGAGTTGGCGAATTATTAGCTGAATCAATTGATCCAAATACTGGGCAACATACTAATCCACAAAATTTAATAGATGGATCTGAATAATTTTATCTGAGAACCCTATTGTGCGCCTGATAGTCTGCATACTATTTAGTCTCTTATTTATCACGATACCTGCATTTGCAGCGATTAATCTTGATGAAATACAGATTAAAAAAGAGATTAAACAACTTGAAGCAAATAAAAATGCCAAAAATGCAGAGATTATTCAGGCATTACAAGTTGCGCTCAATTGGTTATCAGAGGCACAAGAATCAGAGAAAAAAAACCGCGCTTATCAAGAAACCATTGATGATTTCCCCAAAATCATAAAAGAATTACAACAACAGTTTCTTATTGAAAGCAATAAAACAGTTACTATACCAACCAATATAACTATTCTGGAACTTGAGCAACGTATTGTGCAAGCGAGTAGTCAATTACTTGAGCAAGGCAGACAAATTCAGCAAGAACAGGATAGAAATCGTGAAATCAGCGACTCACTTGTAACCTTGCCTCAACAATTATTAGAGGCTCGCCGCCTGCTTTCTGACTCTATTGTAAGACTAGAATCCCTGCCTGTTCCGGTTTCTCCTTTAGCTGAAGCACAATATAACTTAGCGCAAACAGAAGTTACGGCAAGAAAGTCAAAAACCAATGAACTAGAAATAGCACAGCTTTCAGCCAATAATCGCCAAGAAATTGCACGCTTACGCATCGAGCTTTTTAAAAAACGTTATCAGCAAATCGATCAAGAGCTTCAACAACTGCGAAATCATCTAAACTTTCAACGCCAACAGAAAGCGCAACTGGCACTTAAACACACTGAAATGCTTGCTGCTCAAGGAGGAGAACTTCCCCAATTTTTAACAGAACAATTGCAACTAAATCGTAAATTATCACAACGGCTTAATGAACAAGCATACAGAATAAATGATATTGAACAAAGGCAACGCCAAACTTCCAGTGATATACTAACCGTTCGCCAAGCACTTGGCACCATTCGCGAGCAAGCCCAATGGTTAAGCGGTTCAACTACTTTGGGTGAAGCACTACGCGCTCAGTTGTACCATTTGCCTGAAAACCCAAAAAATCAGCAAATTGACAGAGAAATTGTCAACAAGCGCATTGATCGCCTGAAGTACCAAGATATGTTGGAAAATCTCAACCCCAACAATAAAGAGAACGAAGAGAAGCAAGCCGAAACAAAAAATTTCACCGTAGAACAAAAGCAAATTTATGATTCACTCATCCAAACCCGGAAAGAATTATTAAGCTCAATAATTTCTGGTTATGACAGTGAAATATTGGAATTAACCAAGCTCAACGTTGCAGCAACCCAATTAACCGATGCATTAACAGATATCAAAGATGCAACCCATCGTTATATGTTCTGGATCGCGGATACCGATCCTATAAATCTTAACTATCCGATAACGATAGTAAAAGATCTGACGCGCTTACTATCGTTAGATACACTATCTCAACTCAGCGGAGCAATTAGAGTTATCTTCGCCAGCCAGGATAGTTTGCTGTACCTGCTGGCTGCTGTTGCTATCGTCATTTTCAGCATTAGTACTCATCAGCATTATAATAATTTTCTGCTTCGCGCGAGCACACGTATCGGTAAAGTAACCCAGGATCGCTTTGCTCTAACCTTACGAACCGTATTTTGGTCTATTCTCATCGCACTTCCTTTACCTATCTTATGGTCAGCGATTGGTTACGGCCTGCAAAGCGCCTGGCAATTTCCAATGGCGACAGCTATTGGCTCTGGAGTGAGAGCGACAACACCGGTTTTATGGGTTTTTATGATTAGTGCCACTTTTGCACTGCCAAATGGATTATTTATTTCTCATTTTGGTTGGTCAGAAGAAAACGTAAAAAGAGCGATGCGTTATTATCAACTATCAGTTTTTGTCATAGTGCCGTTAATGATGGCCTTGATTACGTTTGAATATTATAATGACCGTGAATTTGCCCCAAGCTTAGGTAGATTATGCTTCTTATTACTCTGTATTGCGCTAAGTTTGATTACCCATAATCTCAAACGAGTTGGCGTGCCTCTTTATTTAGATCGCCACGGCTCGGGCGAGAATGCGATTAGTAATATATTGTGGTTATTACTGATCATCGCACCAATTTTTTCTGCGGTTGCGGCACTATTGGGTTACCTGTCAACATCGGAAGAACTTTTAGCCAGGCTAGAAACCTCTGTTGCAATCTGGTTTTTTTTACTAATTATTTATCACATTATCCGCCGCTGGATGTCTATCCAACGGCGTAAAATTGCGTTTGAAAGAGCAAAACAGCGGCGCGCTGATATTCTCGCTCAACGGGCAAAGGATGAAGGTGACAATAATAGTAATATTAATAGTAGTGGCGAAGCCTTAGTCGATATTGAAGAAAGTACAATTGACTTAGATACAATCAGTGCCCAATCTTTGGGTCTAGTGCGCTCTATTCTCACCATGATAGCGTTAGTTTCACTGATTTTAATTTGGTCTGAACTACATTCAGCATTCTCTTTTCTGGAAAATGTCCGGCTTTGGAATGTAACTACTACGGTTAATGGTGTAGATACTATTCAACCTATTACCCTCAGTTCTCTCTTTATTACTATTCTTATTATTATAATTACTACCCAGCTAATTAGAAATTTGCCGGCATTATTGGAGCTTGCCCTGTTACAACACCTTGATTTAACTCCGGGAACAGGTTATGCAATCACTACTTTGACTAAATATACTATTGCGCTTATAGGTAGCTTAGTCGCATTTTCGATGCTCGGAATTGAGTGGTCAAAACTGCAATGGTTAATTGCTGCTATGGGCGTTGGGCTAGGTTTTGGTCTACAAGAAATTTTTACTAATATCATTTCAGGTTTAATGATCTTATTTGAGAAACCAATTCGTATTGGCGATACCGTCACTATTCGTGACTTAACGGGTAGCATCACCAAAATCAACACTAGGGCAACAACCTTGACAGATTGGGATCGCAAAGAAATTATTGTTCCTAATAAGGCATTTATTACCGAGCAATTTATTAACTGGTCGTTATCCGATACCATCACTCGTATCGTTTTAACCATTCCTGCACCCACAGATGTAGATAGCGCCAAGATCAGTCAAATCTTACAAGATGCCGCTGAAAAAACACCTATGATTTTAACTAACCCAGCACCTGAGGTATATCTGGTTGATTTACAACAAGGTATTCAAATCTTTGAATTACGTATCTTTGCGGCAGAAATGGGGCATAGGATGCCAGCCCGCAATGAAGTTCATCAAAATATATTAATTGGTTTTGCTCAGCATGGCATTACACTACCATTTCCTCCCTTTCAAGCCCGAATTGATATTGCCAGTAATAATCTATTACGAAGTACAACAAAAAATACATCCAGGCGTAACCCGGCAAGAAAAGCCGGAGAATTGTAAACTGTAATGAACTTTTGCCGTTAAATAATAGGAATAAATCGCATAAAATTTGAATAAAATATATCATATTTATTTTTAATATAAATATAATATTATTTTAGAATATAACGGATCTGATATAGTGATTTGTTAATTTATTTTTAATCAATTCGGGTGGGGTATTTTTTAATATAACGTTCAGCTAATGCCTCTGCTGCCTTCATTTCTTTATCAGAAAACAATTTACCGATCTTATCATGAAATTTTTGACTTTCTTTATTACCATTACAAGCTGCGGTAGCTAACCATGCATAGGCCTTTTTATTATCTTTATTAACACCATGTCCCTCTGCATACATGACACCTAAACGATCCTGAGCTTTAGCATACCCCTGTTTAGCTGCGTGCTTGAACCAATAGACAGCTTTTTTGTAATCTTTTATCACACCGTTGCCAATACTATACATTAAACCCAAATTAAATTGTGCTAATGCATACCCACCTTTTGATGCTTGTTCAAACCAATATGCCGCTTCCGGTAAATTTCGTTTTACCCCTAATCCATGAGCATACATAGTAGCCATATTGCTTTGTGCGCGAACATGCTGTTGGATTGCTGCCCTTTGGTACCATTCGATTGCTTGATCATAATCACGCCTAACACCAAAACCATTAACATACATGGTAGCAAGCCTGAACTGCGCATCTGCATTACCTAATTCAGCAGATTTTAAATACCAAATAACAGACTGTTTGAAGTCTTGAGAAATTCCTTGTCCACGAAAATATTTTTCCCCCAATTCATACTGAGCTTTATCGCTACCTTGTTCAGCTAATTGCTGTAATTGCGTTATTACATCAGATTTTGTATTTGTTATATCAGCAGAGACTAAAGAACCATAACTCAATATTCCTAACGTAAATACCAGAATTAATTTTCTCATATCGCCAGCTCCTTTTTATAACTAACGCTTCAAAAATTATACTAAGATAATAGTTAATCTTAGTATCCCTTTATTTCGCACTGTAAAAATCAAAAATAGATTTAAGCAATTTATTTCCCATACTATAAATATAAGTCATAATAAATTTTAAAAATTCATTATTAATAAACTTATTGCTTTAATTAAAAAACGAAATCACTTTAGCAAATTAATAATAAATTATTTTGTTATTTTCTAAAGTGAATTTTCGTAACCTCAATTTCCATGGTTTGTATGTGCAGCAAATATTTAGATACCACTATAAAGTCGACGCAAATAATAGGAAACGGCTTCTTCTTCATTAGAACCAATTATTTCCATATCAGGTAAATTATCTCGCAATAATTGATGTGAGTTTTTCATAATGCAGCCTTTCCCCGCCATCGTTAACATTTCATAATCATTCATTCCATCACCAAAAGCGATACAATCCCGCAAATTATAGCCTAATAACTCAGCTACCTGCTTTAGTGCATTTCCTTTGGAAACACTACCATTCATAACCTCTAGACAACAGGGTAATGAAAAACTAACGTTGACACGATCGCCCCAACGATTTCTTATTTGTTCCTGCAATAACAGTAATTGCTGATGATCTTCACAAGTAAAATAGACTTTGCTCACATCAGTCGTCGAAAAATTATTACGCTCAAAAAGTTGATAGTGAAAAACAGACTCTTGAAAAAATGCTTTTTGTTCTGGGCTCTCCCGATTAATTAACCAAGTATTGCTAGAATAGTAGTTTGTCAGAATATTTGGATTATCAAACTCCATTAGACAGAGCTCATGAACAATATCAGGATCAACATTATGCTTTAAAATAAGCTCGCCATTAGTATTATGTACCCTAGCACCATTAGATGTGATCATATAAGCATTAATACCTAACCCATTACGGATCTGATCAACATCAATATAGTGGCGACCCGTAGCAAAAATGAAATGAATATTTTTTTCTGCTAATAATTTTAACGTTTCTTTTGTATAAAGCGGTAAAGTGTGGTCAGGAGATAGTAAAGTACCATCTAAATCTGAAGCTACAACAGAATACGTCATTGTTTTTCCTTGGTTAATCAATGTTGATCAAAAAAATCACAAATTGCATTAAGCGCCATAGCACGTAACGCGTCGTTTTCAAATAATATTTCGTGGTCTGCCCCTTCGATAATTAAAGGTAGCTTTTCCTCTCTTGCCATCTGCATTTTTTGTCGAGCGACACAAAATTTCTGAATATCCCGATTGCTAACAACCTTATCTTCACTCGCTTGTAATAGCATAAGCGGAACCTCAATTTCTCCTGCTTTTTCAATTAAGCTGGTACAAAACTGCAGGCTTTCTCCAATCCAATGATAAGTTGGACCACCAATACGTAATTCAGGATAATCGGCATAATAACGTAAATAACGCCGATAACGTTCATAACTATGGGTCAATATGTTAATAATATAGGGTAATGGCTGCCATTTACCTGTTGATACTGCATAATCATCACGGGTATTAGCGCTCGCTTCAGCACATTGAATGATAAAATTTGCCAACCAACGTGAGACCGGTAAATTAATGCCCATCATCGGAGCACATAAAACCGCGGCATTAAAAGTTAGACTATCTCTTAGCAGATAGCCACCAAGAATAGCCCCTCCCATTGAATGGGAAAGTGCATAACGACGTGAATAGTAGCGCGGTTTGATTTCAAGAGTGATAAAAGATTCAAAATCATCAATATAATCAGTAAATTTTTCGACATGTCCCTTTTGAGGATCAGCCAACATTCTGCCCGATCGGCCTTGTCCACGATGATCTATGATAAAAATATCATAACCAAGATGAAAAAAATCATAAGCAACTTCAGGATATTTTACATAACTTTCACTACGTCCGGGCAAAATAACAATCGCTTTATCATGCTGAGCCGAACAAAGTTTTACATAACGAATAGGAATATTATCGACGCCAATAAATTCCGCTTCATCACGCATCTTCCAAAAATCTAAAAGCGGGCCATTAGTAAAAGCTAAAAACTGAGATTCACGTGTCAGCCAACTCGCTTTTAGCATGTTAGGCGTCATAATTACTCCTCAATTCATTCAAAACCAGCCAAATGATCGCGAATTAATGTCATGAATGCGTCTCCAAATCGCGCTAATTTTCTTTGGCCAACGCCATTAATCAACAGTAATTCATTCGGTTGAACAGGAAATCGCTCCGCCATCTCTATTAAAGTGGCATCGTTAAAAACTACAAAAGGTGGAATATTTTCTTCATTCGCAATCACTTTTCGCAATTGACGTAATTTAGCAAATAATTTTTTATCATAATGGCTTTGGTAGTTTTTATTTTGCTGATTACGGCTTTTTTTCGATAAAACTCTAGCAACAGCCAGTTGCAATGGCACCTCGCCACGCAATATCGGTCGAGCTGCTTCTGTTAATTGTAATGCTGAAAAATGGGCAATATTTTGGCTCACTAACCCCATATGAATAAGTTGTCGACAGACACTCACCCAATGCTCATGGCTCTGTTCTTTGCCTAAGCCATAAACTGGCAACTTATCATGGCCAAATTCACGGATACGTTGATGATTGGCTCCGCGCAAAATGTCAACAATATAGCCGATACCAAAACGCTGCCCTGTTCGATAAATACAAGAAAGTACTTTCTGAGCATCAATTAGGCCATCATACCGTTTCGGTGGGTCTAAACAAATATCGCAGTTACCACAAGGTTGCTGCCGATTTTCACCAAAATAATTTAACAATACTAGCCGGCGACAGGTTTGCGCCTCGGCAAAAGCGCTCATAGCATTCAATTTATGACGTTCAATCTCTTGCAATTGTCCGGCAGGCTTTTCCGCTAAACAACGACGCAACCAAGATAAATCAGCAGGATCATAAAATAAGATTGCCTCTGCAGCTAAGCCATCACGCCCAGCTCTGCCCGTTTCTTGATAATAAGATTCTATATTACGGGCAATATCAAAATGGACGACAAAACGGACATTAGATTTATTAATTCCCATACCAAATGCTACCGTTGCCACCACCACTTGCAAGTCATCTTTTTGAAAAGCATCCTGTACTTTGACCCGTTGTGTATTATCAAGACCAGCATGATAAGCCGCCGCACTTAAGCCGCGTTTATGCAATCGCTCAGCGGTCTCTTCAGCTTTACTGCGACTATTGCAATAAACAATACCACTGTTACCCTTTTGTCCTTTGATAAAAAACCAAAGCTGATCAAAAGGCCTATATTTTTCTACTAAAGTATAACGAATATTAGGTCGATCGAAGCTGCTAATATGGACTAGTGGTTTACACAGTTCAAGCCCATGAATAATATCATTACGCGTTGTTTGATCCGCCGTGGCTGTTAAGGCAATAACTGGTAACTGCGGAAAACGACGCCGCAATTGCCCTAATGCTCGATATTCAGGACGAAAATCATGTCCCCACTGAGAAATACAATGGGCTTCATCCACAGCCAATAAAACCGGATTTAATTTCGCCAATTGATCAAGAAAATTATCCATAACCAACCGTTCTGGGGCAATATAAAGTAATTTTATTTCACCTTGACGACAATGCTCGATTACCTGCTTTTGCTGTTGCCCAGTTTGGCTTGAATTAAGATAACTGGCTTCAATACCATACTGAGAAAGCTGATCAACTTGATCTTTCATTAATGAAATTAGGGGGGAGACCACTATTGTTAAGCCGGGTAAAATTAAAGCGGGTATTTGATAACAGAGAGATTTTCCTCCTCCGGTTGGCATGACGACCAAACAATCCTGCTTTGTAAGTATAGTATTAATAATTTGTTCTTGGCCTGGCCTAAATTGCTGATAACCAAAAATCTGCTGCAATACTTGCCGAGCCAGGGATGTAATATTGATAATTTCCGCAGTAGACACTGGTATCCTTAATAAACGTGACTAATCAATTTTGATAAAAAGCGGTAAATAAATATATGCTACCTGACTCTGATAAGAATTACAGCATCTCATTAGTTTCCGCTAAAAAAATAAAACGTTAGAAAAAAAAGCTCACTCCGTGCTAACTAACCATTTATTTTTGCCAGTTTATGAAACAAATCATAGAAAAACCGTCAATCTTTGCATAGTATCAACCAGTAATTAACATAATAGCTAATAATAAGAGAATATTTATGAATACGCCTGCCTTTACATTAGACGAAGCACAGAAACTTATCATTGCAAAATTTATTCATGAGATGCCATTCAACCAATTATTAGGTCTTGAGGTGCTATCCTTTGATAAAACCCAGATCAAATTGGTTTTTAACCACAAACCAGGATTGATAGGAAACTTTGAACAGCAGATCTTACATGGTGGTGTCATCGCTTCAGTGTTAGATGTCGCTAGCGGCTTAGTTTGCATTGGTAATGTATTAAATCGAATGACTTCATTTTCAAAAGAAGTGCTCAAAAAACGCTTATCAACCATTGGCACCATCGATTTAAATATTAATTACTTGCATCCAGGCCGTGGTAAAAAATTTATTGCAAGTGGAAAAATCATTCGCACCGCTAATAAGATCTCCGTTGCCCGAGCCGAATTACATAATGAAGAGAATCAACATATTGCAACTGGCATAGCCACTTACTTAGTGGGTTAAAATAACCAGGCTAACAAACCATAAAATCTATTTTAAATAAACACCTTATGAAGTTTAAGTTATCAAGTTGGCCTTACATTGTACTCAAGTTTTCTTTAATCATCTGATAAATTCAGAGCCAATTCTTACGTTTAAAATAAAGATAGGGTGCCAACCCGGCGATAATCATTAATATTATTGCTGCCGGATAGCCAAAACGCCATCCTAATTCTGGCATAAATTCAAAATTCATACCGTAACTGGACGCCACCAGTGTTGGCGGTAAAAAAACCACAGAAACAACAGAGAAAATTTTAATAATACGACTCTGTTCAATATTAATAAAACCCATCGCCGCTTGCATAAGGAAGTTTACTTTTTGAAATAGCGATTCATTATGGGGTAACAGTGATTCAATATCACGTAGAATATCTCTTGCCTGCTCTAACTGACCTGCCGGCAATCTTGCACGGCGGATCAAAAAATTTAATGCTCGTTGACTATCCATCAAACATAACCGCACTTTCCAGCCAATATCTTCTTGTTCTGCTAAATTAGAAAGCGCGCTATCAAGTTCATCTCCTTGTTTACCTTCCAGAATAATTCGGCTTAACGATTCTAATACGCTATAAATATTTTCTATTACATCAGCAAGTTGTTCAATTTTGGTTTCAAATAAATCTAAAAATAACTCATAAGCATTAGCATCGATCAGCTTTTGACTTCTTGAACGCATACGATACAAACGAAAAGCCGGCAGATCACGCTCCCGTAATGTATATAAGCGACCATCACGAAATGTGAAAGCAACCGTCGAATTACTAACATGTTCATCGCTATCTTGATAATAAAAAAATGAATGAATATGTAAACCATCTTCATCCTCAAAAAAGCGCGCCGATGCTTCAATATCGGTTAGTTCAGATGGGGTTACTAATAATTGTTTCAATTCAGTTTGCACAGTTTGCCGCTCTTTCTCATCAGGCTCCATTAAATCCACCCATACAGCATCTGTCAGTTTTTCACCTTCATCAAGTTCAAGACGAGACAAACGATGGTTGTCTAATTTAAATGCCAGCAGCATATTATGGTGCCTCCTTTAGAACCCCAAAGAGAATTAATTAATAACAAGATGCTTCCTCTTTCAAACAATAATCTGTTCCGTTATTGCAACTCTAATTTGGCGTAAGCGGCAACCAGCCATTTGATCCCTTCGCCCTGAAAAGCTATCTGCAAGCGGCAACGCTCACCATCCCCTTCCAAATTAATAATAGTTCCTTCACCAAACTTAGGATGACGAACCCGTTGGCCTAATGCATATCCACTATCATTTCGATTAATAGGAGTACCAAGTCGTTGATGACTAATAGGGCGTGAAACTGTTGCACGTAAACGAACTTCTTCAATACATTCTGTGGGTAATTCAGCAATAAAACGTGAAGGACGATGGTAAACTTCTTTACCATATAATCGACGGCTTTCCGCATAAGTCAGCGTCAATTTTTCCATCGCTCGTGTCAATCCAACATAAGCTAAGCGCCGTTCTTCTGCCAGCCGTCCACTCTCTTCCACACTCATCTGGCTTGGAAACATACCTTCTTCCATACCAACAATAAAGACTAGTGGAAACTCTAGGCCTTTTGCCGAATGTAGTGTCATTAACTGAACGGCATCCTGATGTAGTGACGCCTGTCCTTCACCCGATTCCAATGCAGCATGAGACAAAAATGCTTGCAGTGGCATGAGATCTTGATCTTCTTCTTGATAACTAAATTGGCGAGTAGCAGTGACTAACTCCTCAAGGTTTTCAATACGCGCTTGCGCTTTTTCGCCTTTTTCCTGTTCGTACATTGCGCGCAAGCCTGAATCGCGGATCACACGATCTGTTTGAACATGTAATGGCATATCCATCGTTTCTTTAGCCAATGCATCAATTAACTCAAGAAACCGTTCAATCGCCCCGGCCGCCCGGCCGCCAAGAACTTTTTCTCTTAATAAATATTCACAACTTTCCCAAAGCGTGAGTTGTTTTTCGCGTGCTACCTGACGAACAGTGTCTAATGTTCGTTCTCCTATGCCACGAGTGGGTGTATTAACCACTCGTTCAAATGATGCATCATCATTGCGATTGGCAACCAAACGTAAATAAGAGAGTGCGTCTTTAATTTCTTGCCGCTCAAAAAAGCGTTGGCCGCCATAAATTCGATAAGGCATTGAAGACTGCAACAAGGCTTCTTCAATTACACGTGATTGGGCATTGCTACGATAAAGAATTGCGCACTGTTTCAAAGCGCCACCTTTCTCATGCCATTGCTTAATGCGACTAACAACATAACGCGCTTCATCTAACTCATTAAAGCCACAATAAAGCGAGATAGGTTCACCATCAGCCCCTTCTGTCCATAGATTTTTTCCTAACCGGTTATTATTGTTAGCAATCAGTGCATTAGCCGACTTCAAGATATTGTTAGTCGAACGATAATTTTGTTCAAGCCGGATAGTTTCCGCAGCTGGAAAATCTTGTAAGAAACGTTGAATATTTTCTACTTGTGCACCACGCCAACCATAAATTGACTGATCATCATCACCCACAATCATCACCTTACCGGTATTACCCGCTAAAATATGTATCCAGGCATACTGGATACTATTAGTATCTTGAAATTCATCAACCAGAATATTGGTAAAACGATCACGATAATGTTGTAGTATATGCGGTTTATTCAGCCACAACTCATGGGCACGCAATAAAAGTTCAGCAAAATCTACTAATCCTGCCCGATCACAGGCTTCTTGATAAGCCTGATAAACTCGCAGCCAAGTCGCTTCTGTTGGATTGCCATAACTTTCGATATGCTGTGGCCGCAAGCCTTCATCTTTTTTTGCATTGATATACCACATAGCCTGACGTGGTGGCCACTTACTTTCATCTAGATTGAGGGCTTTGATAATTCTACGTAATAAGCGATATTGATCATCACTATCTAAAATTTGGAAATCTTGCGGTAAATTGGCATCCAAATAGTGCGCTCGCAGCAGACGATGCGCTAGGCCATGAAAAGTTCCTACCCACATACCGCCTTGATCACTACCTAATAATGCATTAATACGATGACGCATCTCAGCCGCCGCTTTATTAGTAAACGTCACCGCCATAATAGAGAAAGGTGAAACCTTATCAACCGCCAGTAACCAAGCTATTCGATGAACTAGTACCCGTGTTTTACCACTACCAGCGCCGGCAAGTATTAGCATATTGGTTCTAGGTGCGGCAACGGCTTCGCGTTGCTTATCATTTAAGTTTTCAAGTAAATATGAGGCGTTCATGGTTACCATTAAATTAAGAGAGCAGTCAATAAATCACTACTGTGTTTTTAACCAGATAAGAAGATTATATCAGCGTAATGAGTGAAGCCAAACCGGTTATCTCAACATGAGGCAATATGTCATACTCATGGGCAGTTTGTAAGTTGCTATTGTTAATATTGATCCAACAAGCTTGCATGCCACTTTGTAAAGCACCTTGAATATCTGTTGTTAAATCATCACCTACATGCAAAATTTTATCCAATACAATATTAAATTTCTGCGCAGCAAGATAATACATATCACTATACGGCTTAGCGCGTCCATCTGGCCCCGCTTTTAATACAAATTGAAAATAATCGCCTAATCCGCAAGCATAAGGATCTGCATTGCCATTAGTAATGACCGCTAATGGGACTTTTTCGGCTAGGGTAGATAAGGTTTGGTGGGTTAATTCGGGGATGACGATTTGACTACGCCAATAAGAAAAGTGTGCCATTATATCGTCAGCACCACCAGCAGATCTTGCTCGATCGTAACCATAATCACAGAGTAATGCTTTCACTGCTAACCAGCGCCACTGTGTGACATCATGATAAATTTCAGGATACTGATTAACAATTAACGTTTGATAGTTTTTTAAATCGGCACATTGAAGCTTACTAAAGCGATGGTCATAACAACGAATAAAATTTAACAGCTCGTGTTCAGTTTTATCTATAACGGGGCGATTATCATATAGTGTATCATCCAAATCAAAAGTAATTGCCGCAATAGGGGCTAATTGCCGATAAAAGCGCATTCAAGGTTTCTCCCTTTTTGCCCTTGGATGAGCAACATCATAAACCTTGGCTAAATGCTGAAAATCTAAATGAGTATAAACTTGAGTAGTGGATAGATTAGCATGTCCTAGTAACTCTTGAACTGCCCTCAAATCTCCGCTTGATTCCAAGATATGAGTGGCAAAAGAGTGACGAAGTTTGTGAGGATGAATATGACTTCTAACCCCCTGACGAATTCCCCATAACGCAAAACGCTTTTGTACATTACGAGCGGAAATCCGTTTGCCTCTTTGTATTGAGATAAAAACCGCATCGTCTTGCTTAACATATTGCTGACGCATCTCAAGCCAACGAACTAACCATTCTACAGCTATACGTCCTAATGGTACTTTGCGCTCTTTACTGCCTTTTCCCATAACCCGAACTTCACCACTTTGTAAATCCAGATGTTGGCAATTCAAATTAACTAGCTCAGATAAACGTAATCCTGCACCATACATCACTTCCAACATGGTTCTATCACGTACGGATAGAGGATCCGCTAAATCTATATTTAGCAATTGATTAACTTCATCTACATCGATATTTTTAGGTAAATGCCGTTTATTTTTTGGCGTTTTGACTGTCTTAGCTGGATTAGCGGTTATTATGCCCTGCCCAACTAACCAATCTAAAAAACTTCTTAATGACGAAAGACGTAAAGCAAGACTCGCTGCCTGCAATCCTTGTCGACGACTCTTTGCAACCATCATACGAACATGTGATATCTCTAATTGTGTCCAATCGTTGATATTCATATCTAGAGCCATATCCACTAATACGGCTAACTGACGTTGATAATTAATAATCGTCACTGGGCTTAGCTGCCGTTCCACATGTAAGTAACGTAAAAAACCGGTAATTCGTTGCTGCAAGCTTTGCCGTGTTGCATTCATGCCCGTGTTACCCAACGCAAAAGCAAATCGGGTAATAATTTGGCTAAATGGTCTAGCATGGTCGTTCCCATACCTTTTTGATAATGTTGAATATCACGACTAGTAAAGATCACCATCCCTAAATTACCATAAAGTCCTAATAAAGAAACAGCCACCGAGCCTACATGTTCTGCATCTGGCATTAATAACATTATTTCCGGATTATTTAACGTACCAAGATAGTGATTTTTTTCACCAAATCGCTGAATACGGACAGGCTCAAAAGCTTGACGTGAAATCATAACCTTTTGTGCATCCATCGGTACACCTAGTTGCCAACAATCACTAAACAAGCGAATATAAGCACCACTCAAACCAAAACTTCTTGACCAGGCATATAAACGTTGTTGAAAATCGGCAAAATCATCTGCCGTTGATAGCTGAATAACTAATTTTAACAGTCGATTAAAGAGTATTTCATTATTGCGAGCCTGCTCAACTAATAGTTGCATATCTTGTTCTAGATTTTGGATATAAACTCGTTGACGCTTCATAGACCATTCAACTAATGAAACCGCATGATGAACAGGATGAGGAACCCGTATCTGTTCAACAGCAGCGGCATTGCGAATAAAAAAATGAGGATTGCTTTTCAGAAATTCCACGACAGTCTGATCATCTAGCACCGGTTGAGGATCAAATGCTGCTTCTTTTTTATCCATAATAAAAGACCTTTTAACCAGACAAAACCTAGAAATGAATAACACCATCATAAACATGTGTCGCTGGGCCAGTCATAAATAGAGGATGACCCAATCCATTCCAACGAATTTTTAGCATGCCACCAGGTAAATCCACACGGACATTTTTTCTTAATAAACCTTGCTGAATACCGATAGCAACAGCAGCACAGGCACCACTTCCACAAGCCTGTGTCTCTCCAACACCACGCTCATATACACGTAATCGAATGTGTTCATGATCAATAACCTGCATAAATCCTATATTAGCCCGCTCAGGGAAACGTTCATGTTTTTCAAGTATCTGTCCCAATAAAGCCACGTCAGCCGTGTCAATATCCTCGACCTGTAATACACAATGAGGGTTGCCGATAGAAACGACTCCACACAATATTGTTTGTTGTTGAGTTCTAATTATATAAGTTTTCTCAGCTTTTTGCGCTTTAAAAGGTACTTTATTTGGCTCAAACTCTGGAACTCCCATATTGACACAAACATCTTCATTTTCTGCTACCGATAATGTCAATCTACCAGATTGAGTACTTACCTTGATATCGCGTTTATTTGTCAGTTTTTTAAGACGAACAAAACGGGCAAAACAGCGAGCACCATTACCACATTGAGCTACTTCACTACCATCGGCATTAAAAATACGATAATGAAAGTCAAGATCAGGATCATAAGGTGCTTCAACCACTAAAAGCTGATCAAATCCAATTCCTGTATGTCGATCTGATAAACGACAAATAAGCTCAGGAGAAAAATAAACATTTTGGGTGACGGCATCTACCACCATAAAATCGTTACCCAAACCATGCATTTTGGAGAATTGCATTTTCTACTCCATCATAATCAATTGGCTATCTTTTTATTTATTCATCTATTTGCGAAGTGTTTCTGTCTGTGTCGATTGATGTTCTGTTTCTTTAGACGATATCGTGCTTTCAGTCTTTTGCTCCGCTGTTGCTTTTGCTGGAAAATAGAGTGGTCCTTTCAAACCACAGGCAGAAAGTAGGGTTAATAATATCGATGTCACAAATAGCCAAATTAATTTTTTCATTATGTTAAAGCCTGCATTCTTAAATCATTATCTTTTATAATCTATAATCGCAGTTAGGCGCAGAAAAGCAAATAGGAAATTGACGATGACAGACACTGAATTTCATCAACTGGTTGATAAATTGATGGATAGAATAGAAGAACAAATTGATCAATATGATGGTAATAATGATATTGATTGCGAAATACATAGCGGTATTATGACGCTAACCTTCGAAAATGATAGTAAAATTATTATCAACCGCCAAGAACCACTCCATCAAATATGGCTAGCTACTCGCTCTGGTGGTTACCACTTTAACTATAAAACAGACAATTGGTATTGTGCTCGCAGCAATAAAAATTTTATCCAAATATTAGCCTATGCGATTAGTGAGCAAAGCGGAGAACCATTTTTATTTGATCTCTAACTACTAAAATAAACAAATATCATTCTTTATCATTAATGGATATAAAAACTAACGCCCGACTCTTCACGACAGACATTCTCATTGAATTGTGAATTAGAAAATGAGCCAGTCAAATAAGGAATGACTTGATTTTTATCTTCTACTTTTATTATCTGATAAAATTGCGGTAAATTAAAATTGACCAAATTAGCGCGGTAGGTAGAACGATAATGGGAAGATGAGTAAAAACGGCTTACATCCCTAACAAGTTCTTCTTTGTTTCCTTCACAATGTGAATAAATTTCCACCCGATTTTTTTCATCTAAAATATAGATATTAAAACCATGATTTTCTTCTGTATCTTCAAAAAAGAATTGTACAATCCCTTCACTAGCATAACCATCAACAACTAACGGTAAATGATAAGTTTCTTTGACATCCAATTTTATCGGTAAGCCATGTAATTTATTATTAGAAATTGCACCATAAAATTCGACGGCATTTTCCAATTTCTGCACTGAGACATTCAATCTCTCGAAAAATAATCCCCAGGTTTGACCTGCAATACGTAATGCCTTGAAACGCCCTGAATCACTACAACTACTTGATAGGCGGAGTTCAATACATTCTGAAACCAGCTGTTGAACACGTGTACCAATCAACCCTCTCATATGTTGGCTATAACAAAAAACTTCAACCACATCTGGTAGCTCAGCGTCTTGATGCATTTTACCCAAAATCGTTTTTAATGCTTCTAACATAGATTGCTCACCGGAGAAATGCAGTGTTCTCACCTCATTCCAAGAGTTGCGATACAATAGATCAATACTGCTGACTAAGCATTGCGGAGGATCACCAAAACTCAATATGTCTAATTTACGTAAATCAAAATGAATTATTTGATCAGAAAAAACTGCTGTCGGATCTTTCTCTAAATTAACAATAATGGCTAAATGGCGAATTTCACAAGGACTATATAAAGCTTTTGGTGTGGGTGCCAGTAAACGAAGAGGAAAATTGGTGGTTATATCATTAACAAATTGATGTAATTTATTTTCATCACATTGTGATCCACCGTTATGAATATAAATATGAGATTGCTCTGTCAATAAACCATTAAAGTAAGTCCATGCCACTAATTTACTAAGATAACGGTTATATTCTAACGGTTGATGTCCAATGATAGAATCTATCGTTGGCGCCTTATTATATAAGTACCAACCACTGCGATTCGCGCGTCCGGCAGGAACATAAATAAAAGTGAGATGACTTTCAGATAGATCTGGCGAAATTTGCGGATTAACCAAAGTGACTTTGCCTGGTAATACTTCAAAGGCTGCATACAACTTGCGCGTCAACACTCCAATATCTTGTGGACTTGCACTAACTCGTAAATTATTACGACGAGCAAAGCGAATAAGATTACGATAACTTTGCATCATGGTATCAAGTAACTCATTATGCGCATCTCGAACCTGCTCTATTTTCCAATAATTACGCTTGTCGAGGATATCTAATCGCTCCTTACTCCATTCCCATGAAGTAACAAGCTGTGATAACACATGCCTTCGCCAACTACGACTCGCAGAATTATTGTTTTCACCCGACAATTTTTCACAAACTTTGAGGTAAAAACAGCGACGAATTAAATCAAGACGCTTAAAATCACCGATTTCCATCAAGTAACGCGTAACTCGTTGTAACATTAAACTATAGGCATCTAAGCCATAAGAAACAATTTCTCCTGCATGTAAATGTTTCTTAAATTCCATTGCTAGCAACATACCACGCGGATAATCCCAGGAATAAGCTTCAAGTAAAATACTTTTCAACACAGCTTTATAAGGTGAGTCAACACTTTTATACAGTTGCCATAAACTAGCACCAAAATATTCTTCAGCCGATAATTCACCTAAGCCACCTAAATCTAACCATTCATTTGGGGTTAGGACTCCTCGCGCATACAACAATAAAACATATTCATCGTAATTAGTTTCTTCTTCTGCGGGAACCATCATCCATAGTAAACGTTTCCCAGCCATACGAACCGCTGTACGATAAAATTCATCCAATAGCAATATATGTTGGGTCGTTCCGCAATCTTCGCCACTTAGACTACCACTTGTAGGGTGGCGAAAACGATTTTCATCAATTAAAAAGAAAGTAACATCTATACCAAGTGAGGATGCCCATTGTTCAATTAATGTACATTTCTTTTGTAAAAGCTGTCTTTCTTCTTGATCTAACCATGATTGATGACATACCCAAATATCCAAATCAGAAATATCACTTTGCCCGATTGATGATGTACTTCCCATGGAATAGATACCTGTAATAGGTAATTCCCCATTGGTTTGCTGTGAGGATAGTTCACAAAAGAGATATGCCTCAAACTGCTTTAACCAATTAATTTGTTGAGCATCAGGCGCAAAAAAACAGACACCAGCAGGTACATTACCTTCAATATAACCAGGTAAGATGGGATGATGATAATTTAATAAAACTGGCAGCAATCCATATACATGCTTGAACGCTTCATTCATAGAAGATGATGCTCGTTCCAGTCGTAATTGATTGATCGCATCCAATCTTTGCTTCAGTGTCTCAATATAAAGATACAAAAGTTTTGCCTGAATTAAACTTTAAAAAATGAATAACCTTAACTCAGCCATTGGTTCCTTTATTATTAGGGAACAATAACAGCGATAAGCTTTTTGAATAGGTTGCTAAAAACGTGATCAATTTAACATTTTGTACCAAAAGCGTAAAGTACATTACCTCTACATTAACTGTTTATTTTTCACACTAAATGCTTTCCATTCTTTTACATAAAAAATCTTTTTCGTTTCTAAGAATTTCAAATAGATGATCTGTATAAAAAAAGAAGACAATTAGTTAAATTTTCTTATTAAATTTTTTATAATTGTTTTCAATAATAAATATTCAAATAAATATAAAAATTTTAATTAAACATATATTTATTTGCTTCCATTCAATAACAAAAAATCATTTTGCCGCTATTGTAACCCTCCTTCTTTCTGTCTACAAGCTGTGCTATACATTAGCTATATTTATTAAGCAAACAGCTTTAACTGGAAAAAAACTTACCAAAATGTTAAAACTGGCTACCTTTCCTTTATAATTCACTCATAATCTAACTACCTAAGAAAAATAAAAACATGTCAATACAAACACTGCGTATCGCAACAAGGAAAAGTCCATTAGCAATGTGGCAAGCGATTTACGTAAAAACACAACTAGAAAAACATCATCCAACACTAACGATCGAACTTATTCCCATGAGTACTCAAGGTGATATTCTACTTGATACCCCTCTGGCTAAAATTGGTGGCAAAGGGCTTTTTGTCAAAGAATTAGAAAACGCACTACTAGAAAATCGGGCTGATATTGCTGTTCATTCCATAAAAGATATCCCCGCTACTTTCCCTAATAACTTAGGATTAATAGCTATTTGCCAGCGAGGAGATCCTCGTGATGCTTTTGTATCCAATCAGTATGATTCCCTTGATGCGTTGCCAGTTGGCAGTATTATAGGAACATCAAGCCTGCGACGCCAATGCCAACTACGTCATATTTATCCCCATTTAGTTATTCAAGATCTGCGTGGTAATGTTGGAACACGGCTAAGTAAATTAGACAATGGTGAATACGATGGTATTATTCTCGCTGTGGCTGGTCTAAAACGTCTTAATTTAGAAACACGTATACGTATGCCTCTGCCACCTGAGCACTCTTTACCTGCCGTTGGGCAAGGCGCTATTGGTATAGAATGCCGCCTTGATGACTACCACACACAACAATTTCTAGCGCCGTTACATCATCATGATACTGCTATCTGTATTCAAGCAGAACGAACCGTCAATAATCGATTGCAAGGTGGCTGCCAACTCCCAATAGGTAGCTATGCTATTTGGCAAAATAAACAAATTTGGCTTAGAGCACTGGTTGGTACGCCCGATGGAAGTCAAATTATTCGTGCAGAAAGATATTTTAAACCAGAAGATGCTCAACAAGCGAGCATTGAACTGGCAGAAGAGTTACTCAATAATGGCGCCAAACAAATTCTTAACAAAATTTTCCCAGGAGCATTTTCTCGATGAGTATATTGGTCACCAGACCAAACCCCAGCGGTGAAACACTTGTTCGGCTTATTAAGTCAGTAGGAAAAATGGCCTTTCATGCCCCACTAATTGAAATTATGCCAGGTAATGAACTGAATCTTCTGCCGAGTAAATTAGCCAGCCTAACTAACGGTGATCGGGTTTTTTTTCTATCACCAAACGCGGTATGGCATGCTAATTCAGCGCTTCATTTAACAGGACGAAAATGGCCTGATACGCTATCCTATTATGGTATAGGGGACTCAACAGCATTAGCTTTTCACCAATTAACTAATTTGCCTATTCATTCATCTCATAAAGGTGAAACTAGTGAAACATTACTTGAATTACCTGGTTTACAATCACTTCTAGGCAAAAAATCTTTGTTATTGCGAGGTAATGGTGGACGTGAACTACTCGCCGCAACATTAAAATCGCGCGGAAGCCATATTGATTATTGTGAGTGTTATCAACGTCAACCAATAAAATATGATCGACAAACTTTCCAGTTACAATGGCAACAGGCAAATATTAGTACAATAATTGTTACCAGTGGCGAAATGTTGCATTTATTATTTAACTTAATTACGGATGATGTTAAACCTTGGTTGCTTTCTCGCCATTTAATTGTTGTCAGTGAACGTTTGGCTAGTACTGCTTACCAATTTGGATGGCAATCAGTAAAAGTAGCCAAAAGTGCTAATAATGATGCTTTAATTCAGGCATTAATGTAAACCGATATTGAGATATTAATTATGACGGAACAGAATAAACCGAATGAGGCAAATGAAAACACATCAAATGCCTCAAAAACAGCAACGCAATCTACAGCCAAAAATGGTGTCTCTGATAAACAAAAGCGTTCTGGTCTGTTTGGTAGTATAATTACTCTCGTACTTATTATCATACTGGGTGGTGGTTTCTATTATTATCTTAATCTTAAACATCAACAAGTCGTCAATGAAAGTAGTGAACTGCAACAACAAATAAGTGAACTACTACGTCAACAAGAAACAGAAAAACAGCAAATTAACCAATTGGTTGAATCTCAGCGTATTACCCAGTTAGATAAAAAAGAATATGAGCAGCAACTTGAACAGCGGATCGAAGAATTACAAGCACAAATCACCACACTTTCAAGTACAGATGTAAAACGCTGGCTACTGGCCCAAGCTGATTTCTTAGCCAAAATGGCCGGCCGTAAACTTTGGAATGATAATGATCCCGTTACGGCAATTGCTTTATTGAAAAGTGCTGATGCAAGCCTGGCTGAAATGAATGATCCTAATTTAATTGAGATCCGAAAAACAATTAATAGTGATATTAGTGTGCTATCAGCCATTAGCCAAATTGATTATGACGGAATTATTTTAAAACTTAATCAACTTAGCAGTGATATTGATAATTTACGTATAAATGATAGTGCCCCAGATGGCAAACCCATGGATGAAGATAGTACAGAACTTTCCAATAATATTGCTGATTGGAAACAAAATCTTAGTCAAAGTTGGAAAAATTTTAGTAAAAATTTTATTACCATTCGTCGTAGAGATTCTCATGAGACCCCTTTACTTGCACCTAATCAGGATATTTACCTACGCGCCAATATTCGAGCTCAGCTACTGATTGCCGCCCAAGCGGTACCTCGCTATCAAGAGCAAATTTATAAACAATCTTTAGAGCAAGTTTCAACTTGGATCCGGATCTACTTCAATACCAACGATGCGGCAACAAAAGCCTTCCTTACCGAAGTCGATAAGCTAATTGAACAATCCATTACAATGGATATTCCCAGTGAATTAAAAAGTTTATTATTGCTCGATAAAGCGTTACAAAAACGTATTCAAGGACAAATCCCTTCTTCTGCAACACCCATACCGCAAAAAAATCAACCAACTAATGAAAAGAAAACAAATCATGACATAAAAATAGCGCCACCTACACCAACAGAAGAGGCGGTGAAGCCAAGCAATAAAACCGCGCAGGAGAGAGCTGCATGATAAAAGTACTGATCCTTTTTATTGTACTGATTGCTGGCATCATTATTGGTCCCATTGTCGCAGGCCATCAAGGCTATGTCCTTATCCAAACCAACAACTACGATATTGAAACCAGTGTAACCGGTTTAGTCATCTGTTTTATTATTTTACAATTTATCTTCTGTTTTCTTGGCTGGTGCTATCGTCGTATTCGCGGCACGACATCATTTACCCATAATTGGTTAAAAGGCCGTAAATATCATAAAGCGCATAGTCAAACGCAAAAAGCATTACTAAAATTAGCAGAAGGTGATTTTTCACAAGTTGAAAAATTACTGACACGCCATGCTGACTATGCCGAACAACCGGTTGTTAACTATCTACTGGCAGCTGAAGCCGCTCAACAGCGCGGCGATGAATATCGTACCAATCAATATCTTGAGCGCGCAGCAGAAGTCGCCGGTAACCATCAACTTCCTGTTGATATTACGCGTGTGCGTATACAACTGGCCGAAAATAAAATTTATGCCGCACGTCACGGTGTTGACAAGTTACTGGATCAGGCTCCGCGCCACCCTGAAGTTTTAAGAATGGCAGAACAAGCTTATCGGCGTTGCGGGGCTTATCAAGCGCTTATTGAACTTTTGCCCATTATGCAAAAAGAAAAGTTATATAGTGCAGAAGAAATCGATAAATTACGCAAAGACGCTTATAAAGGTTTGATTAATCAATATACGGCTGAAGGTGGCAGCGAAAATCTAAAAGATTGGTGGCGGTCTCAAGGACGTAAAATACGTCATGATCCGGTACTACAATCGATCGTTGCTGCTCGTCTTATTGAATGTGACGATAGCGAAGCAGCGGAAAAAATTATTATTGATGGATTAAAACAGCAATATGATGAACATCTTCTATTGCTGGTTCCTCGTTTACAAATCAGCGATAGCAAAGCTATGAATAAAATCCTGCACAATCTAATAAAACAGTCTGGTGGTGCCACTCCCCTACTAAATAGTACTTTAGGTCAACTTGCATTACAGCATGCTGAGTGGCAAGAAGCGGAAAAATACTTTAAATCTGCTTTAGCACAACGTCCTGATGCTCACGACTTTGCCTGGCTTGCTGATGCTTTAGATAAACAACATAAAGCTGAAGAAGCTGCACAAATTCGCCAACATGGCTTACTTTTTTCATTAAAGCATGAAAGTTGATGGCTAACTCTATCTCTATTGTTTTAACCTCGGCCTCTAACTTTCAGAGGCTTTTTACTTTCACCGATTAAATTGACATTAATAACGTAAAACTATTTAAATTAAATAGCATCAATTATCACATTCAATAATTCCTATTGGATGAAATTTTAACTTTGTTAAAAAATTAATAAGATAAAAAAACACCTATCAAAAGATAGGTGTCAAAATACAATCAGGTCTACAGACGGATTGTGCCTCACTCAACGTTGCGTCCGGTTGGTGATGGATATTATTGCATCGATAACGTGGACAATAGGCACATTAAATTGGCTCTGCGTCATCCTATAGTTTATGATGCGAAACGCTATCACAAGAAGCTGGATGAGCATCTACACTCTATCTAAGGCATAATTCATGCCAAAATCATTTTTTTACTCAAAGACACTCTTTTTATTGCTATTATTGAATAAATATTCACCAAATAACGATTGATTGCCTTTTGACAAAATAATTTTACTTATTTTGATTGCCATAACCCACAATAACCAGTGCTAGATTGTCTCTCTTTAGAGACGCTATAGAAATATTTATATTTTTTCTTTATTTTTCATGCAATAAGATGTCTCTATATTGAGACATTAAAAGTTAAGTTTGTTGTTAAAATACGACAAACTTTTATAAATACAAAAAAAACAACATTTTAAATACAATTATGCCATTATTTCGCTATAAAAATTGGAAAAATAGGCATTCTCAGATAACCAGTATAAACGGATTTATCCATACTCATTTATTTAGCTAAATATAAAGATATAGTCGGCATAAGAACAGATAGATATCTAACCGATACCTGCCAGACCACCCAGCATGTAGCTTCACACCGGATGGTTCGAAAAATTGAGGTTATGTGAGAAGCGACAACTGGACATTTTGGCCCGCATGCAGTTGCACTTTACTTAATTTGTGGTGAGCGGCTTATGACGAGACTTTCACGCGCATGAATGAGCCATGCTAGGCACAAAAGAGAAAAAACAAACCCGGATTAAATATTGTGAGATTGCCATTGTCGCACGCAGGAGCTACAAAGAAAAAACCCTGCAAAAATTGCAGGGTTTCTTGAAAATTTGGTCGGCGAGAGAGGATTCGAACCTCCGACCCACTGGTCCCAAACCAGTTGCGCTACCAGGCTGCGCTACTCGCCGAAAATAAAACAATCTCTATTTTAATGATGTTTTTTATGTAATTTTTAAAACTTATTTATATTATGGTGCGAAAGGGGGGACTTGAACCCCCACATCCGTAAGGATACTAACACCTGAAGCTAGCGCGTCTACCAATTCCGCCACCCTCGCAAGCTGCATAAAACAAATATGGGGTGACTAATGGGATTCGAACCCACGACAACCGGAATCACAATCCGGGGCTCTACCAACTGAGCTATAGCCACCATAAAATCTTTAAAAATCCAATAAATTGGATACAACACTAATCTACTACACCGTAGCAGAGCACGCATTAAATGGCGCGCCCGACAGGATTCGAACCTGAGACCTCTGCCTCCGGAGGG
Organism: Bombus cullumanus; assembly: GCA_014737535.1. Classification (NCBI taxonomy): domain Eukaryota; kingdom Metazoa; phylum Arthropoda; class Insecta; order Hymenoptera; family Apidae; genus Bombus; species Bombus cullumanus. The sequence goes on along the minus strand of JACXIX010000123.1, from coordinate 40,326 downwards.
CAGCGCTCTATCCAGCTGAGCTACGGGCGCTTAACGCCGTTGCGGGTGAGGATAGTACGGATTTAATAGCATGCTGTCCAGTGATTTTTTTAATAAAAAGGTTATTTGCTTATGCTTTATCCATTTCAATCACAAAATTAACCTTACTATCATTTTTTAGCCAGTCAAACCGGCTATTACTAATCATTTTTTCATCGCTTTACGGCAGAAAAAATGATTTAAAAAATAGATCACAGAAACAATCAATAAAAATACGCCGCCAACAATTAATGATAAACGCGTATCGGGATTAATTGCCATGCCAACAAGTACACACACCAAAAAAAGCAAGGTCAAATAATTCACGTAAGGAAACAATACCGACTTAAAAGTATGCTGGGTTAATTGCTGTTGATGCACTTGCCGAAAACGCAATTGACTCAACAAAATAACAAACCATGGTATCATTCCAGGCAATACGCTGGCACTATAAACATAAACAAAAACTGCTTGTGGATCAGGGATAATATAGTTGAGACCTGAGCCAACAATAAGACACAAAATTGTTAGCATTATGCACCGGGCAGGCACACCATTTGCTGTCACTTTCAATAAAGATTTTGGTAGTTGTCCATTTTGCGCTAAAGCATAAATCATACGCCCGCCACTATACATGCCACTATTACAACCTGATAATGCCGCTGTAAGTACCACAAAATTAATCACCGCAGCTGCCGATACAATGCCTACTTTGGCAAACATTAGTACAAATGGACTACCGTTTTGACCAATCTCTGTCCAGGGAAATAACGTTACAACAATAAAAATAGCACCAACATAAAAAATTAAGATTCGCCATAAAATATTATTAATCGCTTTTTTTAATGTCACTTGCGGATTTTTCGCTTCCCCAGCAGTAATGCCAACTAATTCAACACCTTGATAAGAGGCCACTACAATACAAAGCGCAAACAAAAAGCCTTGCCAACCACCAGCAAAAAAGCCACCATGCTCAGTCAAATTGGCTAAACCAATAGGTTCAAAATTATTGCCAATACCAACAAAAATCAGTCCTAGTCCAATTAAGATCATCACAACAATCGTGGTAACTTTGATCATGGCAAACCAGAATTCCAATTCACCATACAAACGTACTGCGGCTAGATTAGCTAGAGCAACAAGTACAACCGCAATCAACGCAAAAACCCATTGTGGCACCTCAGGAAACCAAAATTCCGCATAGACACCAATCGCTGTGATCTCTGATATCCCAACAGCGACCCACATGAACCAATAACCCCATGCCGTTAAACATCCCCAATATGGGCTCAAATATTTATAACCAAACGAGGCAAAGGCGCCAGTAACGGGTTCAAGAAACAACATTTCTCCCATTGAGCGCATAATAAAAAAAACAAATAATCCAGCAACAATGTATGCCAGTAATACAGAAGGTCCTGCCCATTTTAACGTACTGGCAGAACCCATAAATAAACCAACACCAATTGTTCCACCTAATGCAATAAGTTCAATATGCCTCGCTTCAAGGCTGCGACTGAGGCCTTGTTCCGGTTTCCCCATAGCAATTTCCTGCCCTTTCAATAATCACTTAATACCATATGACCTTCATGGTCAAAATGACAGATAATAGTGCCGTAATGAAAACATGTTTTTAATAATAACGAAATAAAAATTTATAAATGTAATCAAAATAGTGGTAATTGCTCAACAATGAAAAAACTGTTGTAAGCTAAAAAACCCTATTCTAAAGAAGGCCTAGCAGATCGAATTACGATTTATTACCTGTCAAAGCGAGCCATTGCAAAAGAAATAATATACAAATAAATGACTAAAGTTTGCCACCATAATAATAAGCCAAAAAGCGCAATAATTTTACTTGTCTTTTAATACGACTCGGCTGAGCAAGCAATCGATATAACCATTCCAACCCTAATCGTTGCCATAATTTAGGAGCGCGTTTTATATGTCCAGTAAAAACATCATAAGTACCACCTATTCCCATATAAAGTGCGTCGGGATAAACTTGCCGACAATCACGGATAAAAATTTCTTGCTTTGGTGAACCCATCGCTACGGTAACAATTTTCGCGCCACTCGCCTGAATGCGATTAAATAATATTTCACGCTGTTCAGGTTTGAAATAACCATCTTGGCTACCAACAATATTCACCTGCCACTGAGTCCGAAGTTTATTTTCGGTCTGTTTAAGAATTTCCGCTTTTCCACCAACCAGAAATACGGGTACCGCCTTTTGACCTGCGATTTCCATCAAGGCTTCCCACAAATCCGCACCCGCAATACGTGAAACCTTTGCTTGTGGGTATTTACGACGAATCGCTCTGACAATACTGATCCCATCGGCATACAGATATTCTGCTTCAGCGAGTAGTGCATTTAAGTCTGAGTCTTGCTCTGCGGTTAAGACTTTTTCTGCATTAATAGCCACTAATGTTCCAGGCTTAATCTGTTGATTGGAAAACAGATAATCGAGGAAATGGCTTATATCATGGAAACCCCAAATAAGATGACCTCGAATATCATATTTCGGGATCACTTTTTGCTTCATACATTACTCCAGTAGCTATTATTTAGCTTATTTTTTTACAATCATTGGTGATATATATGCGAATTAAACCGGCTTTAGCAAATAACCAATAAACCAATTTGGCAACAAACAGACAAAGCACAAATACCAGACCAAAAAACACCACTCGTGAAACGAAAGAGTCCACACCCTCACGCACAAGAACAATAATATTAAAAATAGCGCCAAAACAGAAAGCTTGCAGAATAACAGCTTTATAACGATTGGTTTCAAGCTTACTTTTTTCATAAAGCCAATCAAACCATTTGATAATCAAGCCAACGCTAATCGCGCCTATAGGAATAAAAACAACCCCCCCCATCACGACTAAAGAACCAATTAATGTTGGCGAAATGGCTAAACCAGAGTGATTATTAAGTACTTGCCAGGTAAAATAATTGGCTGAATTCAATACCATATTAGGTCGTTCAGGCCATAGCCAACTGGGAATAAAAACATAAAAATCACGTACAATCGGGGCTAATCCTTGGAATTCAATTTTGTCATAGTTATCTAGCAACAGTGCCAAATTTTCCCAAGGGGAAAAAGTATCACGGGTTAAATAAAGAAAAGTATAAAAAGCCTCCGCGCCACGAACATTCAACCCATAACGCTCTAATGCTAACCAAAACATGCCAATAATGCCGATAACACCGGCAATGGTTAGCATCCATAAATTGATCCAGCCACGGATGATGCCGATAAATAGGAAAAGTGCAAAGGCAATAATAATATTAGCCCGTGTTCCACCCACAACCAGATAAGTAAGTACCCCAAAAAAAACTGTGCTGAATAGAAAAAACAACCAGCGATACTGGGTCGGCTTTAAAAAATAGACAATCAACATAGCTGGGATGAAGAAATAAAAAAAACGCTTTAAAGCTATGCTAGAAACTTCTCTAGAAAAAATCTGGCTATAGGACTGTAAACGAAATAGTAAAAAGCCATTTTGTAAGAAAAATATCGCCACGGTTACTATGGCAATAAACATCAACAAAAAACAAGTTAACCGGGTTTCTACCCCATTCATAGTGAATAATGGCTTTTGAGATTGTTGGACACTACTTCGCAATCGGGTTTTGTACGCAATATAATAAACAATGTAAAAACTGATAGATGAGAGCAGTGCATTTAATAATGCATTAGCTGGTACCACACTAACATCAAATTGAAAAACAAGTAATCCCGTTAATGGGAAACCAAAGTAGAATGTTAATAAATAAAGTAAAGAAAAAAAGATATTGAAATTGAAACGTTCGCGCCGAAATTCTCGATAGGTTAGCGCTAAAATTAATATCAGAGAGATAAAATAGACTATCGATAGGCCACCAAATTCCGCTAAAGTCATTACTGCTCTCCTATCGATGTCAATGCAGCTTGCCACCCTTTAATAAAATTAGGATTAAAAAAAGCTATTTGGCTTCTATCAATTAACGTCATTTTTTCTCGAATAGCAGCCAGTTGTCGTTCATCCAATTGATCATCATAAAATAGAAAAGGGACACTTTGTTCGATAAGATCCTGCCAAAAGTAATTTTGACGGCTAATAATAAAAGGAATTCCGAACTGAATGAGTAAGCACAATGTGCCGATACCCTGCTGTCGTTTGAAAATAAAGTAACCTACATCACAGCAACGCAGTAAAGTCAGATAGTCATTAAAAGCTATTTTTTCCTTAATAATTATCACCTCCCCATCAGGGAAATACTTTTCCGCTGCCTGAGCGACTTCGCCAATATACATTTGATTATTATCGGGATATCCCATAGGAACAAAAACTTCAACTGGCTGATCAGCAAACTGCTTTTTGATCGCCTGCAATGCTTCAATATGTCGATTGGATTTATCACCTGAGTTACCAACCAAAATTGTTACTTTATCGGTTTGGCTAATCGATTTTTCATAGACGGTTGAAGCCGGATCCATTTTGGTTGGAAAATAGAGCAAAGTTGTTGGTATTGCTGGATTTGCATGAGAAAAATAATTTAAATCACCTCGGGTAGCAAAAACATGCCCTACCCGTTTAAATGCTAGACGCCGTAAATAATAAAATAATCTAAATTTCAATGCAGTTGAGTCCTCATAGAGATCAGCGCCCCAAATATGCCATAAAAATTGTTGTCGACGGATCTTGCCAAATAATAATGCCAACCAAATTGACACATTAAACTGACCATGAAAAAAGAATTGGCAATTTCTATCAACTTTTGCTTGCCTTGCGATAACTTTAGCGATCGCTTTTTTATTATCAAATTGCTGAATGTTAAGACATGGATAACGTGATGCTAGCGTGGGATCAAGGCTAACGACCATAAACTGTCTTTTTTCTCGTGAAGGCATTGACGAAGATAAAACATCATTAAAATATGCTAACACAGTCTGATTATGATGTGGGATGTCAGAGCCTAATACATGGATTAAGGTTTTCATGTCCGCCTGCAGTAAAGATAAAATATGCCACTACAAAGCATAAAATAAACGATATAAGTTGCCATATAGGCCTGAGCAGCACCTAAAGCGCCATAAGCGGGTATTAACCAATAAGCAAACCCCGTTAACAACGCAAATTGCGTCACTTCCGTTAAAATGTAGAATCGTAATGCTGCCTTAGCAATAACTAAATAACCGAACACATAAGCGCCAACTTTCAATACATCACCAATCAACTGCCAAGCAAAAAGATCGCGCATGGCGAGAAACTTATCGGAAAAAAGCAGCCAAATTGCCAGATCTCGCAATAGCCATACGGTAAAACTAGTTATCGCTACCGCTGGTAAAACAAACTTCAAAGCTTTAAAAATTTCTGCGCTAATCTCATCTCTATGCTGCAATTTAGCTAAAGTGGGCAATAAATAAACGGTAAAAGATGCGGTAATAAACTGTAAATAAGCATCTGAAATACTAGTCACTGCCTGCCAAATACCCACCTCATCCCAACTATATCGCTCAGACAATAAATTTCTCATCATAATATAGGCAACCGGTAACGTTACTGAAGTAATTAACGCCATTAAGGTAAATTTAGTTAAGTGATGAGCAATAGCCCTATTCCAATTTGGTTTTAAAAACGACCAATTCAGTTGTTTATGGCGTAAAATCATGATCGCTGCTGGCACAACAATCAATGCAGGAACTAAAGCTAATCCTATTAGCGCCCCTTGATAACCATTTAATCTAAAACAAAAATAGTAAGCAATCACTCCTGCTAAGCTTCCGACGATAATCGATAGTGCATTACCTTTCGCATCACGATAACCTTTTAATATAGCCAGAAAATAATTCGCATAAGCAATCCCCATTTGTATCAATGCTAAGGCACAAATAACCATTTGATAATGAGTATGACCAAATAGTGCCAGACTGATAAATGAGCCAAAGAGTAAAAAAATAAGCGCTAATAGGGTTGAAAAACCCAAAATAATGGATGATGAAGTGCCTAATACAGCACTTAATTTTGGGGGTGTCTGATGATATTCAGCAACATATTTGGTCACGCCATTGAAGATCCCTGCACCAGATAAAACGCCAAGTACAGTAATCAATTGACGGAAATTTCCTGCCTGACCAACCCCACTAGGACCAAAAGAAACAGCCAATAATTTGATAACGACTAACCCTGTCCCAATTTTTATCAAGGTTGAAATCGCTGTCCATACAGACGCTTTAGCTAATGACATATCACGCAAAAAAACATTGGATTTGCTTGATCACCTGGCGCTGTTCTTCATCGCTAAGATTATAGAACATAGGTAAACGTACTAAACGATCACTTTCTTTCGTTGTATAACAATCATCACCATGAAACCGGCCAAATTTGTGACCCGCAGGGCTGGAGTGTAAAGCGACATAGTGAAATACCGTCAAAATATTTACTGTTTGCATATGCTTATTAAATGCTGTTCTTTGTGCAATATCTTTCAGTTTGATATAGAACATATGGCCATTTTGTTGCAAATCAGTAGGTATTACAGGTAAATCTAGTTTACCTTCTTCAGCTAAAGGTTTAAGTGCTTGATAATAGTTTTTCCATAAATCTAACCTGCGCCGATTAACTTTTTCCGCCTGCTCCAATTGTGCCCATAAATAAGCCGCCTGTAGATCTGACATTAAATAACTGGAACCAATATCTCGCCAAGTATATTTATCAACTTGGCCACGGAAAAACTGACTGCGATCCGTGCCTTTTTCCCGTACAATCTCTGCTCGCTCAATAAGCGAAGGATCATTAATCAATACAGCACCACCCTCACCACCAGAAGAGTAATTTTTCGTTTCATGAAAACTATAACAACCAATATGACCTAGCGTGCCAAGTGCTTTCCCTTTATAAGTCGACATAACACCTTGAGCAGCATCTTCAACCAAATAAAGATGGTGTTTTTCTGCCAATGCCATAATAGTGTCCATCTCACATGCAACACCAGCATAGTGAACAGGGACAATGGCGCGAGTTTTGGCCGTGATCGCCGCTTCAATTTTATTTTCATCCATATTCATGGTATCAGGCCGGATATCGATAAATACAATCGTCGCTCCCCTTAGTACAAATGCATTAGCGGTAGAAACAAAGGTAAAACTTGGCATAATAACTTCATCACCCGGTTTAATATCCAGCAAAATCGCCGCCATTTCCAAAGCTGCTGTACAAGAAGGGGTTAGCAACGCCTTCGGACATTGAAAATGGGTTTCTAGCCACTTTTCGCAACACTGAGTAAAGTGCCCATCACCACATAACTTGCCACTGTGCATGGCTTCTTGCATGTAACCTAATTCAGTACCAATAATCGGTGGTTTATTAAATGGGATCATGTCGTCCTCGATATAACCAATAAGCGGTGCTTTCAATTTGTGCACCCATTTGCGTATAAAGACGCATAGCGACAATATTACTGATTTGCGTCGCTATCCTTAATCGCTCTAACCCTTGCTGCTCACACCATTGGCATGCTGCTGTTAGTAATTGTTTACCAACCCCTTTACCCTGATGAGCTGGAGCAGTGGCTAATAAACCAACCCTCGCCTCTTTTTCAACGGCTAGTTTTCTTACCGTGACTAAACCCTGAGTATCTCCTTGCACATTTTTGACTAACAAGCAGACGTCATCAAAAGTGCCTTTAACGGCTTTTTCAAGCCAAATAGAATAAAAACGGGCATTATCTGCCAATCGATACCAGGGCGTGCGAAAACGGCTATGCGAAAAAGCCGTAGCTGCAATACTTTTCAAGAATTTTATATCTTTTTCAGCCGCCACCGCTAATTCTGAACGGTGATCTTTTATCCGACTAGCAATATCCAGACAAAAATCAACTTCACCTTCTACCAACCAAAAACCCATCGCTAGCATTGTGTCAATCCGTTCAGTATTAGCGGTCGCAATTTTGGCTTGCACAATATCGTAGTCGGCTAATTGTGCTAATGAAACAACCGGTGCATCCGGCGCAAAATGTAACTTTGCCGTTTTACGCTTAAAAAAATCACTTTCCCAACTGAGTATTTCAATATTAGCGTGGATAGACATGCAGCAAATCCTGTAAATATTGACCATAACCAGTTTTTGCCAGTTTTTCCGCTGATTTTCTAACCTGCTCATCAGTCAACCAGCCGTTACGCCATGCGATTTCTTCTAGGCAAGCGATCTTAAATCCCTGCCTTTTCTCAACGGTTTGGACAAACATACTCGCTTCAATCAAGCTGTCATGAGTGCCGGTATCTAACCAGGCAAATCCGCGGCCTAGTAGCTCAACATTTAATTCACCACGCTCAAGATACATTTGATTCAAACAGGTGATCTCAAGCTCACCACGTGGCGAAGGTTTAATTTGTTTTGCAAAATCAACGACTTGATTATCATAAAAGTAGAGCCCAGTAACCGCCCAATTGGATTTAGGTCGCTGTGGTTTCTCTTCAATAGAGAGCACTTTAAATTGCTCATCAAATTCAACCACTCCAAAACGTTCAGGATCCATCACTTGATAAGCAAATATGGTTGCCCCTGACAGGCGAGCCGTTATAGCTTTTAATTTACCGCTAAAAGCCTGTCCAAAATAGATATTGTCACCTAATATCAAACAACAAGCATCATCACCAATAAATCTTTCACCAATCAAAAATGCCTGCGCTAAGCCGTCAGGCGAAGCTTGTATGGCATAATTGAAATGAACACCGAAAGCATCACCATCGCCAAGTAAACGCTGATAATCAGGCAGATCTTCAGGTGTCGAAATAATCAATATTTCTCGGATGCCAGCCAACATAAGGACCGAAAGCGGATAGTAAATCATCGGCTTATCATAAATAGGTAATAGTTGTTTTGAGACACCGCGTGTAATGGGATACAAACGGGTTCCAGAGCCACCAGCCAAAACAATGCCTTTCATCACGTTTCCTCGTTTTCAATTATGTCGCAATGCCTAAGCGTTGACCGGCATATGAACCATCTTGTACATGACGCCACCAAGTTTCATTACTTAAATACCATTCAACGGTTTTATGCATACCCGATTCAAAGGTCTCTTGTGGCTTCCATCCCAACTCTTGCTCTATCTTGCTAGCATCAATTGCATAACGCATATCATGACCTGGACGATCAGTGACATAAGTAATTAAATCACGATAATGAGTCACACCATTCGGCTTAATCGGACGTAATTCTTCCAGTAGATCGCAAATGGTATTTACCACATCGATATTTTTTCGCTCATTATGGCCGCCAATATTATAAGTCTTACCCGCATCCGCCTGACTGATGACTAAGTGCAATGCACGAGCATGATCTTCAACATATAGCCAATCACGGATCTGTTCTCCTTGACCATAAACAGGCAATGATTTACCGGCTATCGCATTCAATATCATCAGAGGAATTAATTTTTCAGGAAAGTGATAGGGGCCATAATTATTTGAGCAATTAGTCACTAATGTTGGTAAGCCATAAGTACGCTGCCAGGCTCTGACTAAATGGTCACTGGAAGCCTTTGAAGCTGAATAAGGGCTACTCGGTGCATAAGGGGTTGTTTCGGTAAATAGCCCTGCAGTTGTATGCAGATCGCCATAAACTTCGTCGGTAGAAATATGATGGAAACGAAATAACGGTTTTTTCTGCTGGTCTAAATGATTCCAATAATTGCGAGCAGCCTCTAATAAAAGATAAGTGCCAACAATATTAGTCTCGATAAAGGCGGCTGGCCCATCAATCGAGCGATCAACATGACTTTCCGCTGCTAAATGCATAATAGCATCAGGTTGATATTGCTGAAAAATTTTATCCATTGCCGGCCGATCACAAATATTTATCTGGGCAAAAGAATAACGTGGGCTTTCTATCACTGACGCTAAGGATTCCAGATTACCGGCATAAGTCATGCTATCAACGACTAGCACACTATCGTCAGTATGCTCAATGATATGACGCACGACTGCCGAACCAATAAATCCAGCTCCTCCCGTCACTAAAATACGTTTCAACGCCAAACTCCTTTTGTATCAACCACCCATTTTTGCGGGATTTGTTCACCATTAATCGCCTTAAATTGTTGATGGTCAACCAGCAACAAAATAATGTCTGCATTAGCAATAGCAACTTCAGTAGAAACCAATTGACAAGGGCCATTCAGTACTTTTGGTAACTCATCAATATTGGGTTCTACTACATAAGTGCAGCCCCTATGCCAATCGGCAATTATTTTAGTAATTTGCATAGCGGGACTTTCTCGTAAATCATCAATATCCGCTTTAAAAGCAAGACCAAAACAGGCAATTTTAATTTCATTTGCCAGTTTACCTGTCTCAGTTACACAATCCGCTAATGCTGTCTTGACCTGCTCAACAACCCAAACGGGCTTACTATCATTAACCAAACGAGCAGTATGTATCAAACGGGCTTGCTTTGGATTCTGAGCAACAATGAACCAGGGATCAACAGCAATACAATGACCTCCAACACCAGGGCCTGGTTGTAAAATATTGACCCGTGGGTGACGATTGGCCAAACTAATCAGTTCCCAAACATTGATCCCTTGCTCAGCACAAATAAAAGACAATTCATTGGCAAAAGCAATATTCACATCGCGAAAACTATTTTCTACTAATTTACACATTTCAGCCGTTTTCGCATTAGTGAGCACGCATTCACCTGCCAGGAAAATTTTATATAATTCACTGGCTCGTTGAGATGACTTCATTGTCATACCACCAATAACACGATCATTTTCGATCAGCTCAATCATGACCTTACCTGGCAAAACACGCTCAGGGCAATATGCAATATCAATATCAATATCAATATCAGAATCTTCACCTTGTTGCTGTGGAAATGTCAGATCGGTACGTATAGCCGCTAGCAGCTGTGCCATTTGCTCTGTCGCACCAGTTGGCGAGGTAGACTCTAGAATAATTAAATCACCTTTTTTTAAAAACGGAGCAATTGATTCTGCCGCTGCCATAACATAAGAGAGATCAGGCTTATGATCATCTTTAAAGGGTGTAGGAACCGCAATTAAGAACGCATCCGCTTTTTGAGGTGTGGTAAACGCTTTCAAATAACCAGCTTCTACAGCTGTTTTTACCGTCTTATCTAAATCTGGTTCAACAATATGAATTTTGCCTTGATTTATTGTATCAACCGCATGTTGATTAACATCAACCCCAATCACTTTTTTCTGCCGAGCAGCGAATGCGGCGGCGGTAGGTAAACCGATATAACCTAACCCAATAACAGAAATAGTTTCAAAACTCATAATGTCACCTGATTTGTTTTCAACGCTTCAAGAATTCGCAGGCAAGCTTTACCATCACCATAAGGATTATGTGCACGGCTCATTTTCTGGTAAGCATCGTCATCCGTTAATAATTGCGTTACGGCTTGAACAATTTTTTCTGTTTGTGTACCGACTAAACGTACCGTACCAGCTTCAACCGCTTCGGGACGCTCAGTAGTATCACGCATTACTAATACAGGTTTACCTAAAGCTGGCGCTTCTTCTTGAATACCCCCTGAATCCGTCAGGATCAAATAAGCGTTATTCATTAAATAAATAAAAGGTAAATAATCCTGTGGATCAATTAAGATTATATTATTAATACCCTGCAAAATTCGTTGTACTGGTTCACTAACATTTGGATTGAGATGAACCGGATAGACAACTTGAATATCCGTATGACTTCTGGCAATTTCAGCTAATGCATAGCAAATACGCTCAAATCCGTTACCAAAGCTTTCCCGCCGATGTCCTGTAACTAACAGCATCTTTTTATTTTGGTCAAGAAAAGGATATTGCGCAGCAAGGCTTGCCTGTATTGTGGCATCATTCATCACTTTATTACGTACCCAGAACAATGCATCTATTACCGTGTTACCAGTAACAAAAATGCGATGATCAGGGATCGATTCGCCTCGTAAATTTCTTCGTGAGTACTGGGTAGGTGCGAAGTGATACATTGCCAAATGACTGGCAATTTTACGATTGGCCTCTTCTGGCCAAGGAGAATATAAGTTACCAGTACGTAATCCTGCTTCAACATGACCAACCAGAATACGCTGATAAAAGGCAGCTAGACTGGTCGCCATCGTGGTTGCCGTATCACCATGAACCAATACCACATCAGGTTTAAAAGATAGCAATATGGGTTTCATCCCTTCAAGAATACGACAAGTAATATCAGTTAAATCTTGGCCTGGAGTCATAATATCTAAATCATAATCAGGTATGATCTCAAAAAGGTGCAATACCTGATCCAACATTTCTCTATGTTGAGCAGTTACGCAAACTTTCGACTCAAAAGCCTTATCGTTTGTCAAAGCATGTACAAGTGGAGCCATTTTTATGGCTTCAGGACGAGTACCAAACACAGTCAACACTTTCACAGTGGCTCTCTTTTTTATTTTAACTTCATCTACTAATGAGATGTATCTTCAATAATGATTTTACCTTCAACATATTAATAGTTTGTTGAAGTCCCCTATTGTTATATGTTTAGCTAATAATTAGTTTTTGCGTCTTAACAATGCAATACCTACCCCACTTAAGCTACCAATCATTCCCCAAATGACCATCATTAACACTCGACGGGGACTATCACGTTTAACAGGATCTTCTGGCGTTCTTAAATAGCGGTAAGTTTGAAAATTATTCTCGAGAACCGGTTCTACATTTAATGTCGCTAACATCGCTATATTTTGATCATAGCTTTCATCATAATTAGGCCCAGTAGCCTGTAATGTTTCAATTTGTGCTTGTAATAAGGAAGTACCTAATAGAAACATTTCTGAATCAGTTAGTTGATCGATGGGGACATCAACTTTATTACGTGAAATGCCTTGCTTTTGAGCAACTTTTAACGATTGCTGTAAGTTATTTAAACGCCGTTCATAACTGGCCTTTGCGACCATTTCCTGACGTTTAACTAATGTTTTAAAAGATTGCTCCTTTGCTACCCACGCGCCTTTAATTTGCTCATTAAGATTAAAAGTAGCTCGCTTATTGGCAAAAGAAATATATTCGCGTAGTAATTGGTTCGCTTCAGCAGCCGTTTCAGCCACTAATTTTATATTATCATGGAGCATCTTGTTATCATCTCGAGGAGTAAATTGAATATTATCAATAAATTCATCAAGTAATGCAGCATCAGCCTTAGTATTTCCTTCCATGCGTGTTTTATAGTAATCACTATTTAACCAAAATTCTCGTCGGGTATCATAAGAACCAACTTGAGCAGTAAATTCCTGATAAACCTGATTCGCAATGGTTGGTAACTGATTATCTTGCGCTTCATTAATATGCGAATCCAAATTTCGCAAAAATTGCTGTTGGGAATAATATACTCCTAAATTATTAACTGTAGGTAAATCAGTGACAGCATTAGCACTCCATTTTTGTTGCATCATGTAAGAAACGATCAATGCAACAGTCGCAAAAATAAATGCTAAAGAGATAATCCATATTTTTCCCTGCCATAGCGAACAAAATAACCTTCTGATATCTAATTCATATTCAACAGACTGTGAGTAAGAATTAGGTTTGGGTTGTGTTTCTGATTTTGTCACTGGTATGAAACTCCTTTAAACATTTGTTTATTCATTTCGCTATACGTTGCATCCGACGTTTAACCCGTTTCACAAAACGGGCCACTTTCCAAGCACGTTTAATACAGTAGCCATAGATAGCAAATATAAGCAAAAATAATGCCAACATCACCCATTCAGGAATAAAATTTGAACGTTCACCGATCATGCCTATAGCTGCTAAAATAGCGGCCGCTAAAGTAATTAAGATAAAAGCTTGGCTTGAAGTAAAACCTGAACGCATAATCAAATGATGAATATGTTGTCTGTCGGGTGAAAAAGGACTCATTCCTTTACGAAGGCGCCGATACATAATGGCAATCATATCCATCAAAGGAATCGCAATAATCCAAAGGGCAGTCACTGGTTTAATTGAACGTTGCTGACCTTGTGTCGACATCAAAAGCAACCAAATAATGGTGAAACCAATTAATGTACTACCCGCATCTCCCATAAACACTTTATAGCGCTTTCCCAATAAACCTAAATTCAGGAATATATAAGGAAGAATGGCAGCAATAACAGCAAAACACCAAAAAGCTAATGCCATATTGCCATTTTGATAAAGCAAAATACCTAACGCAGCAAAGGAAATACTAGAAAGCCCACCAAGCAGACCATCAATACCATCAACCATGTTAAAAGCATTAACAGCTGCCCAAACAGCAAGTAACGTCGTCAAATAGCTTAAAGGCCCTAATTTTATTTGCCATGGACCAAGGACATAGCCTAAGTTATCTAACGTTAGACCTGCAAAATAAATCATGACAAGCGCAACAATCGCTTGAATAGTTGCTCGAATTTTAACACTAATATCAAAGCGATCATCTAATACACCAACAAATACTAAAATCCCAGCACAAATCAAATACAACCATTTATGTGGAATATATTCGTTTGTAATCATGAATGCTAAACTAATACCAAAAAAAACCGCAATACCACCAACCAAAGGAATTTCTCCCTGATGTGTTTTTCGATGATTAGGTTCATCTACCAGACCAAATCTTTTTGCTATTTTTCTCGCAATAAATATAAAGATCAACGAAAACAAAAAAACCCAAAAAACATCGATTAGTAAATCTAGTGTGTGCACAATATTTACTCGCTTATAATTTTTTTAGACATCATCCACTGAATCCATTTCCATGTATAGACTATAAGTGTACTTTAAGTTAGCGTATATGTAACAATAACAAAACATTTCTATCATCTTGTACCAGCTATTAATAAGCAAAATCTATACCAGAATAGAGACTACTGGATAATAAAAACGAACAAAATAAAACGCCACATAAAAGTGGCGTTTTACAATAAATCATTAAATAAATAGCAATTTAAGAACGTTTCATGAAATCGAAAAATTCATCATTGGTCTTCGTCATTGCTAATTTATTAATTAAAAATTCCATTGCATCAATTTCACCCATAGGATGAATAATTTTGCGCAATATCCACATTTTCTGTAACTCATCAGGTAAGGTTAATAATTCTTCCTTACGCGTACCGGAACGATTATAATCAATCGCCGGGAAAACACGTTTTTCCGCTATTTTCCGCGACAAATGTAACTCCATATTTCCGGTGCCTTTAAACTCTTCGTAGATCACTTCATCCATTTTAGAGCCAGTATCAACTAGTGCTGTAGCAATTATCGTTAGGCTTCCACCTTCTTCTACATTACGTGCCGCACCAAAAAAACGTTTTGGGCGATGCAGTGCATTTGCATCCACCCCACCAGTTAATACTTTTCCAGAGGAAGGAACCACTGTGTTGTAAGCACGAGCAAGACGCGTAATCGAATCTAAAAGAATAATGACATCTTTTTTGTGTTCAACTAAACGCTTAGCTTTCTCTATTACCATTTCAGCAACCTGAACGTGGCGAGATGCAGGTTCATCAAAGGTTGATGCAATGACCTCACCTTTAACCAGGCGTTGCATTTCGGTCACTTCTTCGGGTCGCTC
The DNA here is from genome assembly GCA_014737535.1 of Bombus cullumanus. Lineage (NCBI taxonomy): Eukaryota > Metazoa > Arthropoda > Insecta > Hymenoptera > Apidae > Bombus > Bombus cullumanus. The sequence continues at coordinate 24,716 of JACXIX010000123.1, read as the reverse complement.
ATCAATTAACAACACCATCAAAACACAGTCTGGATAGTTATTGGCAATATTAGCTGCAATATTCTGCAATAACATGGTTTTACCTGCTTTTGGTGGAGCAACAATTAAACCACGCTGCCCACGCCCAATCGGGGCGGCCAAATCCAAAACACGAGCTGTCAAATCTTCTGTTGACCCATTGCCACGCTCCATACGTAAACGGTTATTAGCATGTAGCGGTGTCAGGTTTTCAAACAGGATTTTACTACGAGCGTTTTCAGGTTTATCAAAATTGACTTCATTAACTTTTAGTAGGGCAAAATAGCGTTCGCCTTCCTTAGGAGGACGAATTTTTCCTGATATGGTATCTCCCGTTCGTAGATTAAAACGACGAATTTGACTAGGAGAAACATAAATATCGTCAGGACCGGCTAGATAAGAGCTGTCAGCAGAACGAAGGAATCCAAATCCATCCTGCAAAATTTCTAGCACGCCATCACCAAAAATATCTTCTCCACTTTTAGCATGTTGCTTCAAAATCGAGAAAATAATATCCTGTTTCCTCATGCGGGCTAGGTTCTCTAGCCCCATACTTTCGCCAAGAGTAATCAATTCAGATACCGGCGTATTTTTCAATTCGGTAAGATTCATAATGGTGGGTTCTTAAACTCGGGGTATATTTTTTGAACTATGAACAATAAATAGTATAGCAATCTCTAAATGCCTGTTTAAATAAAAATACAAAAACCTTAACGATTCTTGATGAATATATCAATTTCATTAGGATATAAATTCATGTTGTAGCAGTAATTTGTTAATTTACTACCTTCGATAATACTCTTTATACAGCAAAGACAGAATAAGACTATAAGAATTCATCTCAAAGTTGATGAGAAAATCTCACTTTATACTTCTTAGGCCCTACACAACAGCACCAAGCAAATAACAAATGGAACATGTCTGTCTAAAAGAATTATCTCTATGGGAGTCAATGGAATTCAAACCATTGTAGGATATAGATTATCCAGAGATAACAAATATGTCTATACATAATAGCATATTCAATATGTACACATTAAGATAAAAACGGGTATCATATTAAGTAATGGCGCTAAGTTACCATGCTTCAAAGCAGACGTCTAGCTATGAATCGCATAAAAAGCAGACGTCTAACAGGAAATTGAGAAAAAATATTGGCCTACTAAACGTCTGTTGTTAATATTTTATGGAAAATTATAAGTATTTGTCTAAAAATTCTTTTAATTGAGTTTTAGACAGAAGACCAACTTGCTGGCCAATCTTCTCGCCATTTTTAAAAAGCATTAAAGTAGGAATGCTACGAATAGCATATTTAGCCGCTATATCACTACTTTCATCAACATTCAATTTGGCAATAATCAATTTAGCTGTATATTCATCAGCAATTTCGTCTAAAATAGGGGCGATCATTTTACAAGGGCCACACCATTCAGCCCAAAAATCAACTAATATTGGTTTTTTTGCATCTTTGATTGTTTTTTCAAAATCAACAGCAGATAGATGAATAACTTTGCCGCTCATTGCGATACTCCAAGGATCAAGTTTTTATGTCGTTTCAGTCTAACATTAATTTAACCATGTTTGCTTTATTTCAAACAATCTTCTTTCATAAAGCAACCGTTAACTGATATTCTAACACACTATGAGTAAAACACATTTGACAGAAAAGAAGTTTATAGACTTCGCCCTACACCCTAAAGTTATTGAAGCCCTTAATAAAAATGGCTTTCATAATTGTACGCCGATACAAGCGTCAACATTGCCTTTTACTGTCGAAGGCCGTGATGTTGCGGGGCAAGCACAAACAGGAACAGGTAAGACATTGGCTTTTCTTACCTCAACATTTCATTATTTACTTACACATCCAACAAATACAGAACGTCAAGTTAATCAACCGAGAGCGCTAATTATGGCTCCTACACGGGAATTAGCCGTTCAGATATATTCTGATGCAAAAGAATTAGCCGCTATAACAGGCTTAAAAATGGGCTTAGCTTATGGTGGTGATGGCTACGACGAACAACTGCATGTGCTCCAATCGGGAGTAGATATTCTCATCGGTACAACCGGGCGCTTAATCGATTATGCTAAACAAGGCCATATTCATTTAGGACTCATTCAGGTGGTTGTACTTGATGAGGCTGACCGCATGTATGATCTTGGTTTTATTAAAGATATTCGTTGGCTATTTCGTCGAATGCCACCCGCCACCCAACGCTTAAATTTACTTTTTTCCGCAACACTTTCTTATCGTGTTCAAGAACTGGCATTTGAACAAATGAATCAACCGGAATATATTGAGGTAGAACCTCAACAAAAAACAGGTCATCGCATTAAAGAAGAACTTTTCTATCCTTCTAATGAAGAAAAAATGCGTCTGTTACAAACGTTAATCGAGGAAGAGTGGCCCGAAAGATGTATAATTTTTGCTAATACTAAACATCGCTGTGAAGATATCTGGGCCCATCTTGCTGTTGATGGTCACCGTGTTGGCTTACTGACTGGCGATGTGGCACAAAAAAAACGGCTACGTATTCTTGAACAGTTTACTCAAGGCCATTTAGATATCTTAGTTGCAACAGATGTTGCCGCCAGAGGTTTACATATCCCATCTGTCACGCATGTATTTAATTACGATCTACCTGATGATTGCGAAGATTATGTTCATCGTATTGGCCGTACCGGACGAGCGGGTGAAAGCGGTCATTCGATTAGTTTGGCTTGTGAAGAGTATTCTTTAAATCTACCTGCTATTGAAGAGTATATTCAGCATCAAATTCCTGTCAGTAAATATAACAGTGAGGCATTATTACAAGATTTACCGATGCCAAAACCACGTCGTCGTCCGCGTACTAACGGCACACGTCGAAACAATAGTAGCCAAAGCAGACAGAATAATTCACGCAACAATCGTAAACGTCCGAGCTAATAAACATTATGTTAAAATCATCGCTTTACGCAGCAATTGATCTCGGTTCTAACAGCTTTCTATGTTAGTAGTGAGAGAAATTTCTGGTTATGTACAGACTCTTGCCCGCATAAAGCGTAAAGTCAGACTGGCCGCTGGCCTTGATGAAAGTAATTATTTATCTCAACAAGCAATGGATCGTGGCTGGCAATGTTTGCATCTTTTTTCTGAGTATTTACAAGACATTCCTACTGAACAAGTGCAAATTGTTGCTACGGCAACACTTCGTCTCGCTAAAAATGCCGACCTTTTTATTAAGCAAGGAGAAAATATTCTCGGGCATCCTATCAGGATTATTACTGGAGAAGAAGAAGCTCAACTGATTTATCAGGGGGTAGCATATACTTCTGGCGGTTCAGATAAACGATTAGTGATAGATATCGGCGGTGGCAGTACTGAAATTATTACCGGTACCCATGTTAAACATAGTCAACTTGTTAGCCTTAATATGGGTTGCGTTACTTGGCTTGAACGTTATTTTAAAGATCGTAATTTGACCGAAGAAAATTTTGCCCACGCTGAAATTGCCGCCCATAAGATTATTAAACCTATCGCGAGCCGTCTTATTAAGCAAGGTTGGCAAATTTGTGTCGGTGCTTCAGGTACAATACAGGCTATTCAAGAAATTATGCTGGCAGCTGGTATGGATGAACGTATTACGCTAGATAAATTACAATTATTAAAAAAAGCGGCGATCACCTCCGGAAAATTAGAAGAATTGGAAATCAAAGGGTTAACGTTAGAACGTGCGCTGGTTTTTCCCAGTGGTTTAGCTATTTTAATTGCCATATTTGCAGAATTAAAAATCGATTATATGATATTAGCAGGCGGAGCATTGCGTGAAGGGTTAATCTATAACATGCTTGATCTCCCTGCAAAACAGAATATACGCGCTGTTACACTGGCTAATATTCAACATCGTTTTCAAATTGATATCGAGCAGGCTAACCGGGTAAAGAGGTTAACAGAATATTTCTATTCACAATTAAAGAAAAGCTTTTATCGTGATAATCACCAAGTTGATGAGCTATTAAAAGGCGCTAGCGCGTTGCATGAAATTGGCTTAAGTATTGATGCTCGTCATGTTAATAATCATGCCCATTATCTCATCAGCCATCTGGATATGCCAGGTTATACACATACACAAAAACGCCTGTTAGCGACTTTGCTAAAAAACCAAACAGGCCCGATTGAGTTAACAGAATTAACCCAACAAAATGCGATCCCAGTCCAACATGCTATTCTTCTTTGTCGGCTTTTAAGACTGGCGATTATTTTTACTCTTCCACGTCGTGACAATACCATGCCGTTATTACGTCTTAGAGCAAATAAAGAAACCTTAATCCTTACGTTACCCCATCAATGGTTATTGGAGCATCCACTTTGTTATGAAAATTTACAACAAGAAATCCAATGGCAAAGTAATATCAATTGGCCTTTGCTACTAGAAGAACAAACTGAATTAACTCAATAATCTCAATCTTTTTAATAAGCAGAATTTATTTTTTATTTAACCCCAATCTGGCTCTGATATCAGCAATAGCAGACTGCCCTTTTTCCATTCGCTGTTCGGCTGTCACTATTTTTTTATTTTTCTCCCAGATCAAATCATCTTGCGGTAATTCTTGTAAAAAGCGACTGATTTCGGGTCGAATAAGCTCACCATATTGCCGTCGCTCTCGACAATGGGTAAAAAATATCTCCCGTTGAGCACGGGTTATGCCAACATAAGCAAGCCGGCGCTCCTCATCGATATTATTTTCATCAATACTAGTTTGATGAGGTAATAAACCTTCTTCCATACCAACTAAAAAAACGTAAGGAAACTCCAGTCCTTTAGAGGCATGCAGAGTCATTAATTGCACTTGATCTACATCTTCGGCTGTTTCACCACGCTCCATCATATCCCGCAAGGTAAAGCGTGATACAACCTGCGATAACGTCATCGGTTCATCAATATCATTGCCATTGATCATTTCATCCATCCAGCCAAATAATTGATTAACATTCTTCATCCGCATTTCAGCCGCTTTGCTACTATTTGATGTTTCATATAACCAACTTTGGTAATCAATGTCATGCAGAAGATCTCTCACCGCCAGCAGTGGCTCGCGTTCAGCTCGCTTAGCAATTTCAGCTAACCAATGGGTAAAATGTTGTAATGCCGTCAAGCCGCGTCCAGTTAATGTTTGTTCAAGGCCGACATCAAAACTGGCTGCAAACAGGCTTTTTTGGCGCAAAATCGCCCATTCACCTAATTTCTGAATTGTTTTCGGCCCAATTTCACGTTTAGGTGTATTAACTATACGGAGAAAAGCGCTATCATCATCAGAATTAGTCAGTATTCGCAAATAAGCTAAAATATCTTTAATTTCTGCACGTGAAAAAAACGAAGTTCCACCGGAAATACGGTAAGGAATACGATTTTGTAACAATAATTTTTCAAATAGACGTGATTGATGGTTACCGCGATATAAAATAGCATAATTTTTATACTGAGTCTTATTGATAAAATGGTGAGCAACCAATTCGCCGATCACACGCTCGGCCTCATGATCTTCATTGTTAGCAGTGATAACTTTTAATGCTTCACCATAACCCAATTCAGAAAATAATTTTTTATCAAAAACATGCGGATTATTAGCAATCAATATATTAGCTGCTTTCAGAATACGGCCAGAAGAGCGATAATTTTGCTCTAATTTAATCACTTTAAGCTGAGGAAAATCGGTTTTTAGTAAGGTTAAATTTTGCGGTTGGGCACCACGCCAGGAATAAATCGATTGATCATCATCACCAACAACCGTAAAACGTCCACGTTTACCTACCAACAATTTAACCAGTTGATACTGGCTGGTATTGGTATCTTGATATTCATCTACTAGTAGATAACGGATCTTTTGCTGCCAACGCGAACGTACTTCTTCATTCTCATCCAGCAAACGGGTCGGTTTAGCAATTAAGTCATCAAAATCAACCACATTACAACTTGATAAATGTAATTCATAACGTCGATAACATTCAGCGAACCGCTGTTCCTGTTCCGATTTTACTTGTGCCATCACTTGTCTGGCGGTTAATAGCTCACTCTTCCAGTTAGAGATTATTGACGCCAACTGTCGTAATAGATCTTTATCTTCTTCCAGTAAATCAAAGGTTAGCTCTTTCAGTAGCACCATTTGATCGTGTTCATCAAATAATGAAAAATTGGCCTTTATGCCTAATGCATTATGTTCCCGTTTAATAATTTCCAATCCTAAGGTATGAAAAGTAGAAACCATTAATCCTCTGGTTTCTTTTTTCCCTAAGGTTTGCCCGACACGCTCCTTCATTTCTCTAGCTGCTTTATTGGTGAAAGTGACCGCCACCACCTGACGCGGTAAATAGCCACAATGACGAATTAAGTAGGCAATTTTATTAGTAATAACCCGGGTTTTACCTGACCCTGCTCCAGCCAAGACTAAACAGGGGCCGTCAACATATTCAACTGCTTGTTGTTGATTGTAATTTAATCGCATAGCGTGTTAGTTGACCACTTTTCCATTATTTGTCGTAAGGTAAAATTGTATCAGAAAGCAAACCAGTAAAAAATGGCATAAAAAACCCGCTATTTAATGATGAAAAATACAACGGGTAAAATATCGATCTTTAAAAAATCTATGGGGGCACCATCGATTAACTCGTTAGTGAAGATTATCCGCAACCCAATCTTTGTAACAGTGTCATATTCTATTAGAATATCGAAATAGCCAAAACTAAAAGTTATACCCTAAGCGATTTTCATAGAAAAAACTATAGTTTCAAAGATACGTTTATAGCCTAAAGCGTAAGTTACTAGTTACTATTCAGATTCGGTTGTTAATCCAATTAGAATGTTTTTATATAATTAGCCTTACCAGATGAACCATTATAAACATGGACCTTTAAATCGCGCCCATTTACATCAACGACAAGAAAATCACCTTTAAATAATGCGCCGCTATTATAAACTTTAACATTGCCAAAAAATTCATGCCTCCCATAAGGGTTCTCTTGGGCAACTTGGTGTGTATGACCAATAAAAACAGCTCTAAGATCATAATCACTCATAAAACGTCTAAATCTATTTTTTTCTTCAGTACTACTATTGTGAATAAAATGCTCAGTACCATCATGTAAATTTATTACGATGGACTTGCCTCTTTGCTTGGCGCTTTTTAGATCAGATTCTAACCAATCCATCGAGCTGGTTACACTAATTGTTTTTTCTATCCAATGATCTAGTTCTACGTGATAAGTTGGATAATTCTGTAACTGTACATAATGAATATCACCATAATCCCATGAATAAGCCTTACTTCCCCAATAGATACCACTATCGTATGAAAAATTAATTGAAGAAGGATAATCTCGGTACTCTTCTATTCGAGAATGCATATCAAATACCATTCCTCTAGCACAGGCATTGTAGCTAAAATCAGCATTATCCGGTTCTGTACAATCACCAACATTGTTTTGATAATCATGATTACCTAATCCAACGTAAACATTAAAAGTTAACGCCTGAGGCGAAAAAAAGGTACGATAGCTTTCCCTTTGAGATCTACGCCCATATTCTGTTAGATCTCCATTAATAATGCCAAATGGAACAAGAAGATCTACATTCAACATAGTAATACTCAATCGCACCAAACTTAATTTATCATGCCATCTATTGCTATCATTATTAGGATCATTATCCGCTAATGCTAGACGCCATGCTTGAGGATCTGACATAACAAAAATACTGTATCTAGAACTAGAATTAATTGATTCAATTTTATTTTCCATATTTTAAATCTCCCTTATAGTATTATGAAAAGTATAATGTTACAGAGGATTAAAAATATATCACTCTAAAAATCAATAAAATTAATATAAATTAACTACAAAACTACAGGATAATTTTTGTCATGAATGAATAATTGTTTTATTTACTATATAAAAATTTATCTTCTTATTTTAAGTAATTTTTATTTTTTCAAAAATCCTAAAACCGAGCCACACCGGTTCGCTTTATGTATCACTTTCGTTGCACTTTTAGTCATTATTATAAATACCATACGTTTTACGCATCGGATGTAACTAAAAAGTAGCCAAAAAAATAAAAATGGGCACTATTGCAAAATCTATTAATACCAAAACTAGAATAGTGCAGATTCTGAAAATAAAACCCGACAACTCTAGCTGGTTATTTTCAAAGAAAAAACAATGAATATTGAATTCATAGATAAATTTAAAAATTCTTATAGCACGATAATGACTCTAAACCATGAGTATAACTTAACAATATTTTTAAAATATGATATAAATATAGTTAGATAAAACTATAATAAAAAATAATATAAATAAACATATTTATATTTTAGATATACAAATTAAATAATTTTTTTAATTTATATAAGTTTTTTATTAATTTCACTATTATAAATAATAATTATCTATAACACATTAGTATATAAGCATTCAATTTTTCATTAGTAAAAATCACCACCAGTGATATTATTATTTATCTAAACATATATGAATAAAAAATTAAATAAATACTAAATTATCTTAATTTACGCTTTAATTATAATTAATAGAAACTACTCTTATTAATAATATGCTATTCTAGCACTTACTATTTTTCCAAAAAACATCATAAATTAATTTCACTAATGCCTTATTATTTTTTTGTTTTTAACTTTGCTATTTAAAAACAACGTCATTAACTTTAAAGTTAATTAAAAAAACATTTCATTATAAATGAATAATTTTTCATTTTAAAAAATCAATAACAAATGAATTATTAAGATAATATTACCTATTATTAATATATAATATTTTTCATCTAATTAAATAATATTTCTTAGTTATTATTTATATTTTCATCTATTTTACTTCTTAATAAATAAACATTTTTTATTTTTTTGATACAGTTACTTTAGTTATTAATTCATTATCAATAGTAGTTAATAACACCATTTCCTATTTCTATTATTGTGAGATAATTATGAGTGTATGGGATAATTTTTGGCGCTTAGATACACTTGATATTGGTTTTTATGACAATACTTCCGCTCAAAGGGCGACTATTTATGCGAATGAAAAAAATCAGGTTGAATTTTATATTAAAGTTAAAATTGTTGATAAAAACAACAATCCGCTCGATATCCCTGATAAAGAGTTAATCAACAATATCTATTTAGTCCATTATGCCGATGGCAATACGAATCTCCACCCATGGAAAGCAACAAGTAACAAAAATGATTATGCTAAAGTTGTCGCCTGGAATGCCCAATTAAGTGAGCCAAAAATTGAAACTTATGCAGGTGAAAAGATGGTAAAATACTATCTTTCCGCATCAGAGTCTAATCGTAATCTTGATATTAGTGCAGGAATTTATATTCCAGGCGTCGGCCAGTTTGATACTAGTCAAAATGGCACAAACACCAAAAATGGACCGCGAGGAGAATCAGGCTCGGTATTTGTTTCCCCTAAATATAAACAGGTTAAATCTATTCCTGCTATTGATTATAGCAAACCTGAAAATATAGAAGTAAAAGAAATACCCACAGCCATCAATAATTTTAAAGAAATTATGTCCGATGGATTAGTTCAGCAAACCAATTTTGCTTGGCCAGCAACGGGCACATGGCATGTAGGACAGAGTTCAAAAGCACAGTTTACTATTCACCGTAAACTGAATAAAAATGATTATGTATTTCATAGAGGCGATCCTCGCCGAAATAATGTAAATTTATCCACATGCCGATTCCCCGCAGCACCTGATATGATCCGCGGCACAGGAGGGAATAATTTTGATGCGCAATTTGTATTTGTTAATCGAGGAGCATATGGTGTACTAAATGATAGTAAATTTGCTGCTGTCACAGGAGCTAATGGTCAATATGAATATATCATTGGCAAAAACGATGGTCGTCATCATTGGACACAAACATTGAAATATGGCTATATTACTGTTGATATTTGTAATCATCGCATTCCATGGAGTGGCATGAGTAAACTTAAATGTAGTGACGCGGGTAAAATAATTGAAGTCGATGTGACTGATAATTATGGTAATAGTGGTGTCATTACGATTTCAGCGATTAAAGATGGTAATGAACGTTGGCCGGGTTTTTATATTAACGGACAATAACTCTGTTTATCAGTAAATAAATAGATATTCTCGGTTTTATTGCATTAATATTAAGATTTTAATTTTTATTACGCTGTATGAATTATTAGACAATTAAAGCGTAAAATATGCTTATTGGATAGAGAGTTTGTCCATTGATAAAATTTGTTATTTATGGCGCATGTGTAGTGTCTCTATCCTTTACAATAAAATCTATGCAGTACCATAAGTTTTAAATGTGTGCATCTCGCGCTAGTGTTTTTAATAAATCGATGCTCTTACTCTACAAAGTTATTTTTATAACGGCATTGCCAATTTTTTTATCTTTAATCGGACTTATTTAATAACTTGATTGCTGTCCTAATTGCCATACTACTATCGATATTCTTTACTATTGGATAAAAACATAGGTCAATTACTTTTCTTATAAAACAATAAACAGATTTCTTATTGCGGTTTTTACATAACGCAAACAAAAATCTCTATTCACCAATATCAGAATGACCCAGCTCAAACTCCCACTGAATTCTATATTTATCTATAAAATAAAAATATCTTATTTTACCAACTATATCACATACATTTTGTTTTGCTGTTTGATTATTTTCCGCTTCATTGTCAATAAATTGAAATTCAGCGGGTGTAATATTATCGATTTTATATGGCTTATAGTCTTCATGATCAGTAATTAATTTTGTATCCGGCATATTTTTAATATGGAAATAAGCATCATCAATATTATCTACTTTCAGACAAATATGTCCTATGCCTCCTATATCATTACTGAATTTTTCTGCGGTATCACTTTCTTTTCCTAATGGTGAATGATATTGCATTAACTCAATATAAATTGCTGTATTAGGAATTTGTAAAAATGAAATTGTGACATCAACTTCCTCAGGAGATTGCATAAATCCAGCTGATTTAGCAAAACCAATATTTTTAAAATGGGGAAATATTTGTACCTGTTTAGCTGAAAAAAGCTTTTTATAGTATTCAACCGCTGACGGCAAATTATCCACAACAACATTAATATGACCTAAACCAATAACTTTAAAGATCATACTTTCTCCTTAGCAAAATATCTAAATACCATGGTATACATAGCAATGACTATTAGATTAATTATGATATTGGTTGCAAAAAAATTAGCAATATTCAGATTAAGGTGGCGAAAAGCCAGCCAAAACTTTAGAGTCAGTATAATTAGCGGAAAGCACCAAGTCACGATACTAACTCCTAAAAAACATCTATGTGTTCTTCTGGTTACAAAATTAATACGACATAAAATAATACAGCTCTTACTCCGAGCATTTCTATAAAAATATAATCAAGTGATATTATTTTAATTTATTGATTAAAAAAAATTTTATATTAATAGTACCTATATAGAGTACTATTAATAGCTAAATCTAGTACTATAAGTACTTTTCATAAATAATAATGGCTTAACTACATAATTATTTAGTTGATATAACCAACTCTATAGCCTATTTTAATCTAACAGCTTCAATGCGTTTCATGCCAATCATATAATTACGCAGCTTTTTACCTATGATCTCAATAGGATGATTACGGATCGCTTCATTGACAGCCTGCAATTGCTTATTGTCAATATGACTAACAGGCATACTTTTTGCTAAGTCGCCTGGCTGTAAAGCCGCCATAAAATCTTTCAGTAAAGGTATTGCTGCAAAAGCGAATAGATAATTACCATATTCGGCAGTATCGGAAATAACGACATTCATCTCATATAAACGCTTACGCGCAATAGTATTCGCGATCAATGGTAATTCATGTAACGATTCATAATAAGCAGACTCTACGACAATACCTGCTTGCAACATAGTCTCATAGGCTAATTCAACGCCAGCTTTGGTCATCGCGACTAATAAAAGACCATGGTCAAAATAATCCTGTTCTAAAATTTCTTCCTCATAGGCGGGATAATTTTCAAACGCCGTTTGCCTTGTTTCTGCCCGCCAAGTGAGTAAATCTTTATCATTATTTTGCCAATCTGCCATCATGGTCGCTGAAAATTTGCCGGACATAATGTCATCCATATGTTGCTGAAATAATGGCGCCATAATTGTTTTTAGTTGTTCAGATAATGCAAATGCCCGCAATTTAGCTGGATTAGATAAACGATCCATCATGAGCGTAATGCCACCTTGTTTTAATGCTTCGGTGATTGTTTCCCAGCCATATTGTATTAATTTTCCCGCATAACCCGGTTCGACACCCGCTGCAACCATTTTGTCGTAACACAACAATGAGCCGGCTTGTAGCATGCCACATAAAATAGTCTGTTCACCCATCAGATCTGATTTTACTTCGGCCACAAAAGAGGACTCCAGTACACCAGCGCGATGACCGCCTGTGGCAACTGCCCAGGCTTTGGCAATACTAATCCCTTCACTTTGCGGATCATTTTCCGGATGAACAGCAATCAGCGTTGGCACGCCAAAACCGCGCAGATACTCTTCACGCACTTCAGTACCCGGGCATTTTGGCGCAACCATAACAACGGTAATGTCATGGCGGATCTGCTCACCCACTTCAACAATATTGAAACCATGAGAATAACCTAATGCAGCACCCTGCTTCATTAATGGTTGAATGGCCTGCACGACAGCAGAGTGTTGTTTATCCGGTGTTAAATTGATAACTAAATCCGCTTGTGGAATTAATGTTTCATAACTACCCACGGTAAAACCATTTTCTATCGCCTGACACCATGAAGGGCGCTTTTCATCAATAGCTTCTTTGCGCAATGCATAAGCAATATCCAGTCCGGAATCGCGCATATTTAATCCCTGATTAAGACCTTGCGCACCACAGCCAACAATCACAATTTTTTTATCTTTTAAATAAAGGGATCCATCAACAAATTCATCACGAGCCATAAAACGGCATTGACTTAATTGTAATAATTTTTGGCGCAGATTTAAGGTATTAAAATAATTAGCCATTGATTAATTTCCCTTATAACTTCAGTATGTTATGGTATATTTTCTATTATTTTATTGTCAGATTACTTAACAAAAAAGTATCGCTATGATTACTATATGTGATCAAATATATTGCGTAAATTGATATATTTAAAATATCATATTGCAAAAATTGCAATATTGATTTATCACTTTTTATCACAGGAGGCGTGATGGATATTCGCGATCTAAAGCTATTTTTACATCTAGCTGATAGCTGTCACTTCGGACGCACGGCTAATGCAATGCATATCAGTCCATCAACATTATCTCGCCAAATACAACGCCTGGAAGAAAGTTTTGGTCATATTTTATTTATGCGTGATAATAGAAGCGTAAGCCTCACCGAGGCAGGAAAACAATTTAAACAATTTGCCCAACAAACACTGCTTCAATATCAGCAACTTCGCCACTCACTTAACCAACAGAGCGCGTTATTGACCGGCGAATTACGCCTTTTTTGCTCAGTCACTGCCGCCTATAGTCATTTACCTAAGATCCTGGATAACTTTAGGTTAGAAAATCCTTTAATCGAAATTAAATTAACCACTGGCGACGCAGCGGATGCCGTCAATAACGTTGCTAGACAAGTTGCCGATTTGGCGATTGCCGGTAGACCTGAAAAATTACCTGATAATATGTTATTTAACAAATTAGGCGAAATTCCGCTCGTCTTGATAGCTCCATCACTTGCTGGCACAATTCGGCAACAAGTTTCACAACCGCAACCGAACTGGCAACAAATCCCTTTTATCCTGCCAGAGCACGGACCTACCCGCAAAAAAATAGAGCTTTGGTTTCAACGCCATGCTATTAATAATCCAGTAATTTATGCTACCGTGTCCGGCCATGAGGCCATTGTATCGATGGTAGCACTCGGTTGCGGTATTGCATTAATACCCAAAGTGGTCGTTGATAATAGCCCAGAATCTGTACGCGATCGTATTTGGCAACTTGATCCTATTTCACTGGTTGAACCTTTTGATATTGGCATTTGTGTTTTAAACAAACGCCTTAATGAACCATTAGTTCGGGCATTCTGGCAATTGCTGCCTGATACCACTTTGCGCAGTCAATAATTGACTTGGCGGCGCTAAAAAGAATTGGAATGAGGCATTATTGCTTTCATCACGATGCTCATAACCCAATGCAGCAAGATGACGCTCAAAAAGGGCTTCTGAACCAGATAGTTCAAAGGCCGCCAAAACACGCCCATAATCAGTGCCATGACTACGATAATGAAAAAGTGTAATATTCCAATAAGTGCCTAACGTTAGTAAAAACTTCAGCAGTGCGCCAGGAGACTCAGGAAAGACAAAGCTTAATAGCCGCTCATTGAGTGGCTTTGACGGACGTCCGCCCACCATGTAACGTACATGGAGCCTGGCCATTTCATCAAGGGAAAGATCAGCTACGCCATAACCGGCTCGTCGTAAATCTGCAACAATATCAGCACATTCATCAACCCCATAGCTCAATCGAACTCCAACAAAAATAGACGCTTGCTTTGAATTTATGTCGTTATAACGATAATTAAATTCTGTCACACTACGCTCACCCAATATTTGGCAGAAGCGCAAAAAACTGCCTTTTTGCTCAGGAATGGTAACAGCTAACAATGCTTCTCGTTGTTCGCCTAATTCACAACGTTCTGAAACATAACGCAAGCCATGAAAATTGATATTGGCGCCCGATAAAATATGGGCTAAACGTTCAGCTTTTATACCATGCTGCTGAACATATTTTTTCAAACCTGCCAACGCCAATGCACCTGCTGGCTCTGCTACAGCGCGTACCTCTTCAAATAAATCTTTAATGGCAGCACAGATATTATCACTATTAACCGTAATAATATCATCGACATATTTTTGACATAGACGAAAAGTTTCATCGCCAATACGCTTAACGGCTACCCCTTCAGCAAATAAACCCACAGTAGGTAAATCTACCGGATGACCCGCTGCTAAAGCGGCTTTGAGGCAAGCTGCATCTTCGGCCTCAACAGCAATAATTTTAATATCAGGCATTAGTTGTTTGAGTAGGATCGCAATACCAGCAATCAATCCTCCGCCGCCAACGGGCACAAAAATACGATCAAGGTGAGGAGCTTGTTGTAACAATTCCATCGCTACCGTTGCTTGACCTGCAATGACTGCCGGATGATCAAAAGGTGGCACATAGGTGTATCCCTTCTGATGCGCAATTTCGATAGCTTTTGCTTTTGCCTCATCAAAATTCGCCCCATATAAAAGCACCTCAGCCTGTAAACATCGAACAGCATCAACTTTGATATCTGATGTGGCTAATGGCATCACAATTAGTGCCGGGATCCCCATCCGACTGGCAGATAACGCAACACCTTGTGCATGATTACCAGCCGAAGCGGTAATAACACCACTCGCTCGCTGCTCGGCTGACAAACTAGCAATCATGTTATAAGCGCCACGTAACTTAAAACTATGCATTAATTGCAGATCTTCACGCTTAACAAAAATTGTATTATCAAATCGCTCAGAGATTTTTTTCATCTCCTGTAATGGGGTGACTTGTGCAACTTGATAAACGGGTGCCTTTAGTGCTGCGCTTAAATAATCCGCAGCTGAAGGTGAACTCTGCAAACAAGACATCACCATTTTATCCTCCTAGCTTAGCTCTATCACGCACCGCTCCCTTATCTGCGCTTGTTGCCAATGCAGCATAAGCGCGTAGGGCAAATGAAACTTTACGTTTACGCTTGCGTGGCATCCATGCTTTGTCGCCACGCTGCAATTCAGATTGTCTACGTTGATCTAATAATGTGTTATCAATATTTAAGGCAATCCTGCGAGCGGGAATATCAATATCAATAATATCGCCATCTTCAATTAAGGCAATCAAACCACCACTTGCCGCTTCTGGCGAAATATGACCAATGGATAATCCTGAACTACCACCAGAAAAACGGCCATCAGTAATTAATGCACAACTACTGGCTAATCCCATTGATTTGAGATAAGACGTAGGATAAAGCATTTCCTGCATACCTGGCCCTCCTCTTGGCCCTTCATAGCGAATTACCACGACATCTCCAGCAACAATTTTGCCGTTCAATATTGCAGCTACCGCCTCCTCTTGACTATCAAACACCTTGGCTGAACCACGAAATGTCAGGCAATTTTCATTAACTCCTGCGGTTTTGACAATACAGCCATCGACTGCCAGGTTACCAAATAAAACAGCCAATCCGCCATCCTGGCTATAGGCATGCGCTAAATTGCGAATACATCCTGTTTGACGATCGAGATCTAAGGATGGCCAACGACATGTTTGTGAAAATGCTTGAGTAGTACGAATACCGGCCGGCCCTGCAGCATACATCTGTTTTACTGCATCATCCTGCGTCAATATGACATCATACTGGGCTAACATTTGGTTGACATTCAAACCCAAAATATTTTTTACCTGACGATTAAGTAATTGCGCGCGATCTAACTCACCTAAAATAGCGATCACCCCACCGGCCCGATGGACATCTTCCATATGATATTTGGCCGTACTGGGTGCTACTTTACACAAATGTGGTACTTTGCGTGATAAACGATCAATATCCGCCAAAGTAAAATCAACCTCAGCTTCCTGTGCTGCCGCTAATAAATGTAATACCGTATTAGTCGATCCTCCCATTGCAATATCCAGTGTCATCGCATTTTCAAATGCCGCTTTAGTGGCAATATTGCGTGGTAAAACACTATCATCATCTTGCTCATAGTATTTTTTCGTGATCTTAACAATACGTTTGCCCGCATCCAAAAACAGCTGTTTACGATCGGTATGCGTCGCAAGTAAAGAACCGTTGCCAGGCAAAGATAATCCTAATACCTCGGTCAAACAGTTCATTGAATTAGCAGTAAACATGCCTGAGCATGAGCCGCAAGTCGGGCAAGCTGAACGTTCGATTTGTTCACTTTCTTGATCACTTACAGCCGGATCCGCACTTTTGATCATGGCATCGACCAAATCAAGTTTAATAATCTGATCAGAAAGTTTGCTTTTTCCTGCCTCCATCGGGCCACCCGATACAAAAACAGCCGGAATATTTAAGCGCAACGCAGCCATCAGCATACCTGGTGTGATTTTGTCACAATTAGAAATACAAACCATCGCATCGGCACAATGAGCATTAACCATATATTCAACAGAATCAGCAATAAGCTCGCGGGACGGCAACGAATACAACATACCGCCATGCCCCATTGCAATACCATCATCAACCGCAATGGTATTAAACTCTTTTGCCACACCGCCAACGGCTTCTATTTGTTTAGCCACTAGCTGACCAAGATCACGTAGATGCACATGACCAGGGACAAATTGCGTAAATGAATTGACAACCGCAATAATTGGCTTGCCAAAATCAGCGTCGGTCATTCCAGTTGCCCGCCAAAGTGCCCTGGCACCAGCCATATTACGGCCATTGACCGTTGTAGCAGAACGATATTCTGGCATTTTTGCTCCCTTAGTATAAAAATTGACGATAATAAGACGCCAATAAACATCTCGCAATTTGAACTAACTATTGACAGGATCTAACCAGTTCCATTTATCTTTTGTCGTACCATCAAACAAACCAAAAAAAGCCTGCTGGATACGTTTGGTTACTGGGCCACAGTGACCAATCCCGACTTGAATACCATCAACACTACGAACTGGCGTAATCTCAGCAGCAGTACCGGTCATAAAAATTTCATCCGCCAGATACAACGATTCACGTGATAACATTTGTTCACGAACTTCAAATCCCAATTCAGTAGCTAACTTGATAATTGCATCACGTGTAATGCCGGGTAGTGCTGACGAGGTAAATGGTGGTGTAAAAAGTACCTTATCTTTAACTTCAAATAGGTTCTCACCCGCACCTTCGGAAATATAACCACTAACATCTAACGCAATTCCTTCCTGATAGCCATGACGACGCGCTTCACTACCTACCAGTAAAGACGATAAATAATTACCACCGGCTTTAGCGGCTGTCGGAATGGTATTGGGAGCGGCACGATGCCAAGACGAAACCATTGCATCAATACCTTGTTCTAGTGCTTTTTCACCTAAATACGTTCCCCATGGAAAAGCCGCAATAATGACATCCGTTTTATAACCTGGTGGTGGATTAACGCCCATACCAACATCACCAATAAAAACGAGTGGTCTAATATAGCCGCTCACTAACTTATTTTTACGGATGGTTTCGCGACAGGCTACCATTAATTCATCAACGCTTTGGTTTAAAGGCATGCGATAAATTTTTGCTGAATCGTGTAAACGCTGCATATGCTCACGATGGCGAAAAATTACTGGACCTTGATGAGAGTGATAACAGCGAATACCTTCAAAAACCGAAGTACCATAATGCAAAGAGTGAGACATAACATGTATCTTTGCTTCCGCCCAGGGCACCATTTCTCCGTTGAACCAAATATAATCTGCCTTTTTTGTCATTTTTTTACCTTACATTACGATTGATTGTTTGACAGCTTGTTGCTTGATTTCAATATCAAACACATCTACCAATTTAATTAACTGTGAACACAGTATATTCAGTGGACGTTGACTATTAACCGTTATCTCAATGCTAACGTTATTTCCATCCGATCGTTGATTCATAATTATTGCATTAACCTGAAATCCCCGATGACGAGTTACCCGCAAAATGCGCTCTAAAATCTCTGGCCGAAAGCGCGCTTCAATATTTAATCGATAGTGTCTCATAAGGGTTGCTCCATCATTTTTTCATTGCTGGCACCTGGAGGAACCAACGGCCAAACATTTTCTAATTCATTAATAGACACCTGTAGCAAATAGGGGCCAGCATGACTAAATAATCTATCTAGTGCGTCATTAATTTCTGATGTGTGTGTAATACACTGACCGGCAATATTGAATGATGCAGCTAGCGCAATAAAATCTGGATTATCCGTTAACTGGGTTTCACTATAGCGTTGTTGAAAAAATAGTTCTTGCCACTGACGTACCATACCCAAACGCTGGTTATCGATAAGCACAATTTTGATCGGTAATTGTTTGCGCTTTATGGTAGCTAATTCCTGAATATTCATCATAAAAGAACCATCACCTGAAATACAGATTACCGCTGCATTAGGGCGAGCTAACTGAGCGCCAATTGCGGCTGGAATGCCAAATCCCATTGAACCTAATCCACTAGAGGTAATAAAATTTTCCGGTGCTCGAAATGCCATATGCTGTGCCGTCCACATCTGATGTTGTCCAACATCGGTTGTAACAATCGTATCAGCATGCATACGTTCTGAGATTTGTTTTAACAAAGTAGGGGCATTGATAACATCCCCAATATAGTTATAATTCCATTCATACTCGCTTTTCAATGCGCTTATTTTGGCTTGCCATGATGCAATATTTAATGGACGTGCTAATTGCGGTAACAATAGTTTTGCATCACCGAGTAAACAAACATAAGCCTGACGCAATTTATTCAATTCAGCACAATCTATATCTAAATGGATGACTTTGGCATTAGGCGCAAATGTATTCAATTTGCCGGTCACACGATCATCAAACCTTGCACCTACCGCCAGCAATAGATCACATTCCTGTACTGCAAAATTTGCCGCTTTGTTACCATGCATACCCAACATCCCCAAATAATATGGATCATTTGCTGTGACGGCACCTAGTCCCTTTAATGTAGAAACAGTGGGTAATCCAGTGATAGCAATAAAATCTCTCAACTCAGCGACCGCTCCTGACATACCAACACCACCACCCACATACAAAATAGGCTGTTTCGCTTGTTGCATAATTTCACATGCAGTTGCTAATTGATTGGCAGAATAAAATGATTTTTGTGCAACTGGCATAAAATAGGGCGGCAAATGGGTCGTTTGTAACTGTATATCTTTAGGGATATCAATTAAGACGGGTCCTGGACGCCCCGTTGTCGCAATACTGAAAGCCTCAGTAATCACCTGTGGCAACATCTCAACAGAATCCACTAAGAAACTGTGTTTTGTACAAGCTAAAGAAAGACTTAAAACGTCAACTTCCTGAAAGGCATCTGTGCCAATAAGCTCCAAAGCAACCTGTCCTGTTATGGCAACAATAGGCACTGAATCTAATAATGCATCAGCTAAACCAGTGATCAAATTCGTTGCCCCAGGCCCAGATGTTGCGATACAGATCCCTGGTTTATTCGTTGCTCTGGCATAACCAATTGCAGCCATAACAGCACCTTGCTCATGACGACATAATAGATGCTGCAAATCACTATCATATAAAGCATCATAAACAGGCATAATGGCCCCACCCGGATAACCAAAAATCTGTTCAACCCCTTGGCTAATTAATGCCTGAACTAACCATTGCGCTCCATTCATTATCTGCTCCCGCACCCTAATTTATGTGGTTATTTTTTAAATTCTCACCGCTAACTAACACAAATTTAAAGCTAAAAAAAACCCCGCGCCTTTCGGTGCGGGGTTCTTGTGAAATCTGGCTAGTTATTCTGCCTTTCTTCTTCCAAGTGCTGCCCCGCACGGTGGGATAATCACCACCACGCTCACAATAATTAGGTTAATTATTAGGACAAACACGTTAGACATAATATTCGTTCTTTGATCTCGATAAGTTATTTACTTATTTAGTGTTAACACGTTGCCATTTATTTGACAATAGTTATTTTATTTTTTTATTAAAAAATAAAAAATAACGATTAGAATCAATAAATTTACTTCATAATAAGATTATTAAACATTTTATGGAAAATAATTAAAATAAAAAATTACAAAATTCAAAAATTATAGAAAATAACACCAATATATAAATATTATTTAGCTTTGTGTAAAATTATTAGCTTAAGTTTAATCAGCTAAACTTAGATTATAATGTAGACCGCTTTAAATAATTAATAGCCGATTTTTTATTATAAATAATGACAACACTGTCCTAAAAAATTACAACAAAAGTAAAAATTTCTGATACTTCTCTAACAACCTTCCCATATTCATCAAAATCTAGTTGTCCTTAATTTACCGACGAAGAAAATTGAAATATGGACATGTTAGGGAGGAAATATGGCATTAGCTGTTATTTACACCAGAGCTTCAATTGGTATGCATGCCCCACGGGTAACTGTTGAGGCACATATTAGTAATGGACTACCTGGTCTTACCTTAGTAGGATTGCCAGAAACAGCTGTAAAAGAAGCGCGTGATCGTGTTAGAAGTGCTTTAATAAATAGTGGTTTTCAGTATCCATCTAAAAGAATAACCATCAATTTAGCACCTGCCGATCTGCCAAAAGAAGGCGGACGCTATGATCTCGCTATTGCACTCGCCATTTTAGCGGCATCGGAACAAATTACATCAATAAAATTAAATCAATTTGAATTCCTTGGCGAATTAGCACTTTCTGGCCAAATTCGTCGAATAACAGGAGTAATAACCGCGGCACAAGCAGCATTAAAAAATCAGCGTAAATTGATTACTTCGATAGAAAACGCAAATGAATTAAATTTATTACCAACTGAGAGTGTTTATTTTTGCGAACATCTACTAGCTATTTGTCATTTCTTACATGATCAAAATACTTTACCTCACAATCAAGAAACACCTATTACCAACCACAAGCAGACTAACGTAACTGATATCAATGATATAATTGGTCAACAACACGCCAAGCGCGCATTAGAGATTACAGCCGCCGGAGGACATAACCTTTTATTGCTTGGCCCACCTGGCACAGGTAAGACCATGCTTGCCAATCGCCTAATTACTATCTTACCTGATCTAACCAATCAAGAAGCGCTAGAGGTAGCTTCAATAAAAAGTTTATGTGATATTTCATTTAATAACGAAAAATGGCCTACACGGCCATTTAGAGCTCCTCATCACAGTGCTTCTATGGCAGCATTAATAGGTGGCGGCAGCTTACCCAAACCTGGGGAAATATCTTTAGCCCATAATGGTATTCTATTTCTTGATGAACTAGCTGAATTTGAACGAAAAGTACTCGATGCCCTTAGGGAACCCTTAGAATCTGGTGAAATAATAATTTCGCGTGCAAAAGCTAAAGTTTATTTTCCAGCCAATATTCAGCTTATTGCCGCTTTAAATCCCAGCGCGATGGGCCACTATAAAGGTATATATAACCGAGCTAGCCCAAAACAGATCCTCCGTTATCTAGCAAAGATATCTGGGCCATTCTTAGATCGTTTTGATCTCTCTATAGAGGTACCTCTTTTACCACTAGGGACATTAAGTCACTCTACACCAACAAATGAAACCAGTTTCAATATAAAACAACGAGTAATACAAGCAAGAAAACAACAAATTGAACGTTCGGGTAAAATTAATGCAAAACTAAGTAGCAAAGAAGCCTCACTTTTTTGTATACTAAAGCCGAATGACGCCCTTTTTTTAGAAACAACATTAAATAAACTTGGCCTCTCAATCAGAGCTTGGAATCGTATATTAAAAGTTTCACGAACTATTGCCGATTTAAAACAGCAACAACAAATTGAAAAAATTGATATTATTGAAGCAATTAGTTACCGCAGTATGGATAAGCTACTTATTCAGTTACAAAAACAAATTGCATAATAAAGGGGTGCTAAAACCCCTTTTTTTAGATCTATGATGATATTAATCTTCAGTATCGGTATAGTCTTCTGAGGGATCTAGTTGTGGTTTACCTCCAGATAAGGTATGAAAACGCTTAGGTCGGCTAATACGAGTCATATACTTAGACCATACTTTTTCTTCTAGTGTCACAGGTTCGCGTTCACCGCGACACATAGCTACAAAAAGTTTTTCTTCTTCTGTCTGAGGTTGACGCTTACCTAAATCAAGTTCATTGAAAGCTTGACCGCAACGTTCTAACAACTGAGCTTCTTTAATGGTGAAATCACCATGACGAGAAAAACCTCGAGGATAATTTTTATTATCAAAAAAACGATTAGTCGTGATAAAGCTTTCTGCCATCTAACACACTCCTACCTCTCTAATGTCACACTCATTATGGCGCGGAGTATTAGTTAGCAATTGCATTCTGTAAAACAAAACATTTAAATCGTTAAGATTAAAAATTTTGGAGATTGTTGTGGATACTGAATTATTAAAAACTTTTTTAGAAGTTAGTAAAACTCGACATTTTGGTCGAGCAGCCGAATCGTTATACCTAACACAATCAGCTGTCAGTTTTCGAATACGTCAATTAGAAACTCAATTAGGGACTATTTTATTTGCCCGGCATCGCAATAACATTCGTTTAACTGCGGCAGGCGAACGCTTGATTCCCTACGCAAAATCGTTAATAAATACCTGGCTACAAGCTAAAAAAGAAATTTCTCAACAATCATTACACACAGAATTTTCAATAGGCTCAACAATATTACTATGGGAAGGATGCTTAACAAATTGGATACAACTTATCTATCAAAAACATAAAGAGCTTCATCTTGAATGCAGAATATCAACGCGACAATCTTTAGTAAAACAGCTTCATTCACGTGAACTTGATTTACTTATTGCAACCGAACCACCAAAAATGGATGAGTTTGAAAGCGCTATCATTGGTGAAATAAAATTACAACTGATAACAAATAAAAAAAATTTAACGCTATCGAAATTCAATCTTATCAAACTTGACTGGAATGCTGATTTCAATATTACTGAAAATTCATCTTTACTTGAAAATTCGCCTACACTACTAACAACATCGGCTAATCTTGCCCGGGAGCTATTATATCCAACAAAATCCGCCGCTGTTTTACCCATTCATTGGCTTAATCAATACCTTGAATTAGAAACCCTATTGCCCGTTGTCTATAGCAAACCAATTTATGCTATTTGGTTACAAAATAATGGACACGAAACATTGATTGATAAATTAGTAAAAATACCTATTAAGAATAATTAATTATGAATAAGTAAAATATAAACTTTTAGCCATATAACCAATTATTAATAAAAAATATTTATTATGGCCAAAAAGTACAAAAAACGATCGTAATGTTTTTGTCTCTAATATCTATGAAAAATAAGATGATAGACTAAAGATCCATCAATTTAATAAATAAAAATTAGAATATTAAAAATAGAAATATAGTTTTGAGGGATCCATAGAAAAATACCCAGTCAATAAAACTGGGTTTTTTGATATTTAATAACATTATTTATAAAGCTATAAA
>JACXIX010000122.1:192-162309 GCA_014737535.1 Bombus cullumanus | reverse complement strand
CCCAAAATCACGTTACTGCTTATTAGTTCATATATGAATTAACTGTTTTGTCACTCTTCAAGACTTAATCTTCAAATAGTTTTTGATGATGTCTTGCGAGTGCCCACACAGATTGTCTGATTAATTGTTAAAGAGCGTGCGACCCAGGTCGCGAGGTGGCGTATATTACGCTTTTCACCTGTAAAGTCAAGTAGTTATTCTACTTTCTTTTTAATTACTGACTAAGAATTTAATTATTTATTCTTGGCCAGTGGGAGCGCATTATAGGCGGTTTTACGCCGCTGGCAACCGTTATTTAAAAAAAATTGTCTAATTGATTTATATTTCGACAAATCGACTTAAATAGAAATTTTTTCTAATTGATTGAAACCTTCATTCATCAGTACAGGGATAAGTTTTTCAGCTTCAACATCCTTTTTAGTGCAATAAGCGATATTTTTATTTTTAGTCAAAATCAAATTTTGATGATTATTGATTAACCAAACTGCTCGTCTAGCAATTGCTGCGCCAGAATCAATAAGTCGGGTTCCATCAAACAACACTTCTTTAAGTTCTTCTGTTAATAAAGGGAAATGTGTACAACCGAGTACAATAGTGTCAGGGGGTTCTTTCATTTTTAACCACGGTTTTACAATACGTACTAGCGTTTCTTTTGAGATTATATGACCATGAAGTTTTTTTTCTGCTAATTCGACTAATTCTGATGAAGCAATCATCTCAACTTTACAATCAATAGCAAATCGGTCGATTAGCTCTCTAGTATAGTTTCCACTAACAGTTGCCTTGGTTGCTAATAATCCAATAATACCATTACGTGTTAATTTAGTTGCGGGTTTTATGGCGGGAACAACACCTATAATTGGAAATTGAAAATGCGCTCTTAAAGCAGGCAGACTGACCGTACTTGCCGTATTACAAGCAATAATTGCTATTGCCAATGCGTGTTTTTGTTGAATTTGATCGATGAAGCGGATAATACGTTCAATAATAAATTCGGCGCTCTTTTCTCCATAGGGAAAAGCATCATTATCAAAAGCATAAATATAGTGTAGATCTGGCAATAACTGTCTAACTTCACGGTAAACAGATAACCCACCAACCCCAGAATCAAAAATTAGAATAGTTGGTCGAGCTGTTTTCAATTGAGCAGAGGTTACTTTTTTTATTTCATTTTTCATTCATTTCATCACAATAATGAACAATATACCGATAAGAGAATTGTTAGTAAAAATAGTCGTGAATAATTATACAGTAATACTAGATTGAATAAATCCATGTACAGCTGTAATAACTGTCCCCTTGTTTTAAGACAATATTATAACTTATTTTTATTTTTGCATTACTGTCCAATATCGATGGCCTAAAATTTTACGGCTCTTAGTAGCAATATTGAAAAGTAAGCTTTAGAAAAACTATTTTAATTACAAACCATAAATCGTGCAGCAAAGCTAGACATCTATTTCTCTTTCCCTACAATCTTACGATAGAAAATTTTTTATCAATATGAATCTGAATACATGCTAAATAATTTGTCAATTACCCAATACAACTCGCAGTTAACTGAAAAAATCAAATATTTAAACAGTATTATGCTGCCTTTTAATGCACCTAAACCAGAAATTTTTCGTTCTGATTTTTCCCACTATAGAATGCGCGCTGAATTTCGTCTTTGGCATGAAGGACAAGATTTATTTCATATAATGTTTGATCAAACGACTAAACAACGTATAAGAATTGATCAATTACCTGTCGCTTGTAAATTAATTAATCAAATGATGGTTGCTTTAATTCCATTAATTAAAGCTAAACCACTTTTACGTTATAAACTCTTCCAAGTAGATTATTTATCAACATTAAGTAATAAGATTATTGTTTCATTAATTTACCACAAAAAATTGAATGAGGAATGGATTGAGCAAGCTAAACAGTTACGTATTGCTTTAATTAGTCAAGGTTTTGATATACAGCTCATTGGACGTGCAGCAAAAACAAAAATTATATTAGAACAGGATCATATTGATGAGGTATTACCTATTGCAGGTAAATCAATTATCTATCGGCAAATTGAAAATAGTTTTACCCAACCCAATGCCGGAATAAATATCAAAATGTTAGAATGGGCAATTGATTGTACTAAAAACGCAAGAGGAGATTTACTTGAGCTTTATTGTGGAAACGGTAATTTTTCTATCGCACTAGCGCAAAATTTTAATCGTGTACTGGCAACCGAGATCGCAAAACCATCAGTAGCTGCCGCTCAATATAATATTGAAGCTAATAAAATTAATAATGTAAAAATTATCCGAATGTCGGCAGAAGATTTCACCCAAGCAATACAAGGTGAACGTCAGTTTAAACGCCTTGGAGATATTGATTTAACGAGTTATAAATGTGAAACTATTTTAATTGATCCACCTCGCTGTGGTTTAGATGAAAAAACGCTTGAATTAGTACAAAAATATCCACGTATTCTTTATATATCCTGTAATCCTAATACACTTTGTCACAATCTAAATATACTTAATAAAACCCATAAAATTCATCGAGTAGCATTATTCGATCAATTCCCTTATACCCACCATATTGAGTGTGGTGTTTTACTTGAGAATACAGACAATTAAATGAAATAAAAACGCCATTAAAAATATGGCGTTTTATAAGTCATAACGGTAAAGTGACTCATTAACGATGGATAATATTATTTTACTGTAAGAATAAATATTAAATAATATTGATAATATTTCTCTAACACTAATATTATTAAAAGTCATTTAAAAAGCTAATATAGGAGATATTAATAATAAATAGTTGCAATTTGGAGTTTACTGCAAAAAATTATTTATAATTTGATATTATGTTTTTCCTGTTCACGACGATACCAATAATAGGCTCCCCTAGCGATCATTCTAAGTTGTAATACTAATCGCTCTTCCAAAAGTTGCCTTTTTTCCTGATCAATATCTAATGCTTCTGCCCCCGCACTAAATACAATAGTCACCATGGCTTCTGCTTGTATTTCAGTAAAATACCGAGGCATATTACTTTCCTGTTGCAGGTAATCGGCCAATTCAGCAATAAAATGCTGAATTTCTCTGGCAACGGCAGCACGAAACTCAGCCGATGTGCCGGAACGTTCACGCAGCAATAACCGAAAGGCATTCGGATTATTACCAATAAATTCCATAAAAGTAGCAACAGATGTTCGAATGACACTGCCACCTTTTGCAATACGCTGTCGAGCTTGACGCATTAATTGACGGAGCATAAGCCCGCTTTCATCAACCATAGTCAATCCTAATTCATCAACATCACGAAAATGTCGATAAAAAGAAGTCGGTGCAATACCCGCTTCTCGAGCAACTTCACGTAAGCTGAGACTAGTAAAGCTACGCTCAGCACTCAATTGACTAAAAGCCGCTTCTACCAGAGAACGACGCGTTTTTTCTTTCTGCTTTGCTCTAATGCCTGTAATATTACTCACAGTAATTAATATACCTCTTCGATAATAATGCAACTAGACCACTATACCAAATTTTAACGGATTTGCAGTGTCCTTAAGTTTAACTAGTATATAAGGAATTTCTGTTTGTTTATTAAAATGTAGAGCCTAAATCTTATATTTAAGCTTGATTAAAGAAGATAATGTTAAAGTGAGTTGTTTATTTGTATTTACATAATAATAGGTTATACCGAATGCCACAGATTCAATTTGATACTATCGTTATTGGTTCCGGCCCCGGGGGAGAAGGTGCAGCAATGGGGTTGGTAAAACAAGGGAAAAAAGTTGCAGTCATTGAACGTTATAATAAGATTGGCGGTGGTTGTACCCACTGGGGAACCATTCCCTCTAAAGCGCTTCGGCATGCAGTCAGCAGAATTATCGAATTTAATCAAAATCCATTATATAGCGATAAGTCCCGACTTTTACGCTCTTCTTTCTCCGACATTCTTAAACAAGCCGAAACTGTAATCAATCAACAAACACATATGCGACAAGGATTTTACGAACGAAACGGTTGTAATATGTTTGCTGGTGAAGCCTCTTTCATTGACGAACATACCGTAAAAGTTCTTTATAATGATGGTACCGACGATACGCTATATGCTGAAAAAATTATTATCGCAACTGGCTCTCGTCCTTACTGTCCCCCCGATGTCGATTTTCAGCATTCACGCATTTACAATAGCGATTCAATTTTAACACTCAATCATGAACCCCGTCATGTTATCATTTATGGAGCAGGGGTAATTGGTTGTGAATATGCTTCAATTTTTAGAGGGTTAGGGGTAAAAGTTGATCTTATTAATACCCGTGATCACCTTCTATCGTTTCTAGATCAAGAAATGTCAGATGCTTTATCATACCATTTTTGGAATAATGGGGTTGTTATTCGCCATAATGAAGAATATGGAAAAATCGAGGGAACCGATGATGGCGTAATTATCCATCTGAAATCAGGTAAAAAGGTCAAAGCCGATTGTCTATTATATGCCAATGGCCGTACCGGAAATACCGATAATCTAAATTTAGAAAATATCGCTATTCCTATTGATAATCGAGGTCTGATTAAAGTTGACGCTACCTATCGTACTCACAATGAAAATATCTATGCGGTCGGCGATGTTATTGGTTATCCCAGCCTAGCTTCAGCAGCTTATGATCAAGGTCGTCTCGCTGCCCGTGCAATAACAACGGGTCACGGCGATACCCATTTAATTGAGGATATTCCAACTGGCATCTACACCATTCCAGAAATTAGTTCTGTCGGTAAAACAGAACAACAATTGACTGCCATGAAAATCCCATATGAAGTCGGGCGCGCTCAATTTAAACACTTAGCCAGAGCACAGATAGCAGGGATGAATGTAGGCAGTTTAAAAATTCTATTTCATCGCGAAACATTAAAAATTCTAGGTATTCACTGCTTTGGTGAGCGTGCAGCAGAAATTATTCATATTGGACAGGCTATTATGGAGCAAAAAGGTGAAGGTAATACTATTGAATATTTCGTTAATACTACCTTCAATTATCCAACTATGGCTGAAGCATTTCGGGTTGCCGCGCTAAATGGCTTAAACCGTCTGTTTTAAACAAATAGCTCCCAATATTAGTAGTAAGTAAACAATTAATTTTTACTATAGTATCGCTGCATTTGTTTACGTATTGCCTCAGCAAATTGTTCATGACAACTTCTAAGTGGTGAACCAGGACGATAAACTAAAACAACCGAACGTGAAGGAACAGGGTTAATACAATCAAGATAGTAGACGCCATCACGTTTTATCTCTTTCGGTACAGATAAATCTGGCAAGAGTGTGATACCACTGCCGGCTGCCACCATGTTACGTAATGTCTCCAAACTGGTGGCACGAAAGTGGGTATCATCTTTGGCTCCAACCTGAAAACAATATCCCATCGCTTGATCACGCAAACAGTGACCATCTTCCAACATAAGTAATTTCTGCCCGACAAGCTCGTGCATTTCAATTTCTTTACGATTGAACCATGGATGCCCTTCATAAATGGCTAATCGCATAGGTTCCTCATAGAGAGGAATTTCAATAAAAGCTTCGGTTTCTTTCACTTGCGCTAATATAGCACAATCCAGTTTGCCATTATTTAATTGCGCTAACAGATGGTGTGTTTGTGCTTCATGTAAATACATTTCCAATTTAGGAAATAAACGGTGTAACTCTGGAATAATGTGAGGCAAAAGATAAGGGCCGATGGTAGGAATTAATCCTATGTGTAAAGGGCCTGACATGCTTTCACCTTGCAAGGAAGCCATTTCCTGCAATATCTTAACTTCTCGCAATACTGTTCTAGCTTGTTCAACTAACAATAATCCCTGCTGAGTAAACAGAACCTTTCGGCTTGTTCGTTCTAACAACATAACCCCTAAATCGTCTTCTAATTTACGAATTTGACCGCTTAGGGTTGGTTGACTAACATGGCAGGCATCTGCAGCACGCCGAAAATGTTTATGCTCAGCTAATGCAACAAGGTACTCCAAATCACGAATATTCATGCCTACTCCTTCCCTAAATAGAAATTTGATAGAATCAACCTATCCATTCATCATAATGGATCCAATTTTCCTATCAACGAAAAAATTCAGCAATAAAATTTATTTTTATAATTCATAGACAATAATGATGAAATTAAACGCTTGCACGGCGAGTTGTTTATCGCCAATGACTGATTTTACTAAGTAGCTAAAATGGCATAACTAACTTACGACCATAAACCACAGCTTCAACTTCAAAGTTACAAAATAGTCAGGCTCACTAAGCATCAATTGTAGACATCACCGATAAAGACTTTTCTGAACTTTTATGCTCAAATTAGTGGTCATAGCTTAATTTAAATCGACTTATTACGATAACTATTTTATCATAAATATTAATATGTTATAGCAAATATTTTCTATCCTTAAATAAAATCTTTAGAGCAAAAAATATTAATCAACGCTCCTTTACAGTATCAATTTTCCTTTATCCTGTTCCATATGGTGGTTATTGATTAAAGAAAAAATTAGTATCATTAATATTCTGCTTAATAATTCTTGTACACTGAACTAACATTAATTACTGTATTTTTATTCAAAGAAATGTATGAGTATTGAAATTTTAGTCATTAAGGCTGGCTGCCGTGAAAGCGAAACTCCCAACATTTATCGAGTTATACCGTCAATTAATTGCTATACCATCAATTAGTTCTGTCGATGCAAGACGCGATCAAAGTAATAAAGCATTAATTAATCTACTAGCAGAATGGCTAACAACGCTAGGTGGAAAAATAACCATTCAACCTGTGCCAGAAACCCGGCATAAATTCAATTTACTGGCTACTTTTGGCCAAGGAGAGGGGGGATTACTACTCTGTGGGCATACTGATACGGTTCCTTATGATGATGGCCGCTGGACAAAAGATCCTTTCCAATTAACGGAATATAGCAATAAGTTATATGGTTTAGGCAGCGCGGATATGAAAGGATTTTTCGCTTTTATTATTGATGCCTTACGCAATATTGATATTCATCAGTTACAGCATCCTATCTATATCTTGGCAACTGCTGATGAAGAAACCACCATGACCGGCGCGCGTTATTTTGCCACAACTGCTGAAATTCAACCTGAATTGGCGATTATTGGCGAGCCAACTTCACTGCGACCCATTCGCGCTCATAAGGGGCATATTGCCAATGCCATTCGTATTATCGGCCAATCAGGCCATTCTAGTGATCCTGCGCAGGGTGTTAATGCAATTGAATTGATGCATGAAACCATTAGTCAGTTAATCTTACTGAGAAATAGATTAAAAACTGATTATCACCACGAGGCATTTGTTATTCCCTATCCAACAATGAATTTTGGACATATTCATGGCGGGGATGCAGTGAATCGAATTTGTGGCTGTTGTGAATTACACATCGATATACGCCCACTACCTGGTCTGTCACTACAAAATTTGGATGAATTGTTGCAGGCCGCACTTAAACCAATTAAGCATCGTTGGCCAGATCGCTTAATTATCAAGGAACTACATCCTCCAATTCCAGGTTTTGAATGCCCAATCAATCATAAGATGTTGAAAATAATTGAAAATTTATTAAATCAGAAAGCGCAAAACGTTAATTACTGCACCGAAGCGCCTTTTATTCAAACACGCTGTCCAACATTAATATTAGGGCCTGGTTCGATAGAGCAAGCGCATCAACCTGATGAATTTATTAAAATTAAATATATTAAACCGACAATTGCATTACTATCACAAATGATATCCCATTTTTGTTTAAAAAATAACCGACAAATAGGAAATTAAAGAAAATAATCTCAGTGTTCCTCTTGTTGATTGCACCATTATTGTGCTTTTAAAGTACCTTAAATGCACTTAAATAGTGCAAATTACTATTGAATTTATGATTATTTATTAATAAATCATTCAAAAGCATTTATTCTAGGTTATAAATAATTTGGCATGATTTTCGCTTAATAAATAATTAACCAATTTTAATAAAACTTTTTGGCGCTATCGTTCAAAACAGGATCCAATCAGGAGAAGCTTTATGTCTGTTGAGCATGTTTTATCCATGATAAAAGAGCAGCATGTTAAATATATTGATCTACGCTTTACCGATACCAGAGGTAAAGAGCAACATATCACTATTCCTGCTCACCAAATCAACGAAGATTTCTTCGAAGAGGGAAAAATGTTTGACGGCTCGTCTATTGCCGGTTGGAAAGGAATCAATGAATCAGATATGATGCTTATGCCTGATCCCGAGACGGCAGTACTAGATCCTTTTTTTAGTGATTCAACCCTAATTATTCGCTGTGATATCTTAGAACCGAATACCCATCAGGGTTATCAACGCGATCCACGTTCAATTTCTAAACGCGCCGAAAATTTCTTATGTAGCAGCGGTATTGCTGATAAGGTTTTATTTGGCCCTGAACCTGAATTCTTTGTATTTGATGATATTCGCTTTGGCAACCATATTTCTGGTGCTTATTACCATATCGATGATATCGAAGCAGCCTGGAATTCCGGCGCACACTATGAAGAGGGTAATAAAGGACATCGGCCAAGCGTTAAAGGGGGGTATTTTCCTGTTCCACCCGTTGATTCTTCACAAAATATGCGCTCCGCCATGTGTTCCACCATGGAGAAAATGGGATTAATTGTCGAAGCACACCATCATGAAGTTGCCACCGCAGGTCAAAACGAGGTCGCTACCCGTTTTAATACCATGACTAAAAAAGCCGATGAAACACAAATATACAAATATGTAGTACATAATATTGCCCATTCTTTTGGCAAAACAGCGACATTTATGCCAAAACCACTCGTCGGTGATAACGGCTCTGGCATGCATTGTCATATGTCGCTGGAAAAAAACGGCACCAACTTGTTTGCCGGTGATAAGTATGGCGGGTTGTCTGAAATAGCACTTTATTATATTGGCGGTATTATCAAACATGCACGTGCTTTGAATGCATTTACTAATCCAACCACCAATTCTTATAAACGTTTGGTACCTGGTTTCGAAGCGCCGGTAATGTTGGCTTATTCTGCCCGTAACCGTTCAGCTTCTATTCGCATTCCAATCGTCGCCAATCCCAGAGCATCACGTATTGAAGTTCGTTTTCCTGATCCGGCAGCCAATCCTTATCTAGCCTTTGCAGCACAATTAATGGCAGGTCTCGATGGAATAATGAATAAAATTCATCCTGGCGAAGCGATGGATAAAAATTTATATGATTTACCTGCGGAAGAAGCACAAGAGATCCCAACAGTTGCCAGTTCACTGGAAGAAGCCCTACAGGCGTTGGCTGTTGATCGTCAATTTTTGAAACGTGGTGAAGTATTTACTGATGAAACGATAGACGCGTATATCAACTTATTAAAAAATGATGTTCAACGTATTCAGATGGCACCTCATCCATTAGAGTTTGAAATGTACTACAGCGTTTGATAAGCCATTCTCCGCTGAGTATTTTTTGTTGTGTCACATTTACCTCATCTTTTGATGAGGTTTTTTCTGCATAATTATTGAACAAAAACGCCTGGTTTATACTCAAATATGTTAATATGCACTAAAAAGGTGCAGGAGTAGAACTTAGTGAAAATTGATAATTTACCAATTGCCGATCATATTTTAGATTGCTTATTGCATAATATTCTATTACTGGATCATAAACTCATCGTCCATTACGCTAATCATGCTAGCCGCCAATTTTTTTTAGCTAGCCCAAGAAAATTGCTGGGAACACCGCTCCCGGTACTTTTTGATTATTGTTCGCTTAATATGGATTTAATGCAGAAAAAAATAAAAAAAAATCTAAGTTTTACCGATAATGAAGCCACTCTGGTTATCAATAATCACTCTTATATCGTAACTATCAGTGCACAGCCTATTTCACCCTGTTTTATTTTATTAGAATTTTCGCCGGTCAATTACTATCGCCGTATCGAGCAAGAACAATCATTACAAATACTATCACGTGACTTAATCCGAACTTTAGCCCATGAAATAAAAAACCCGTTAGGCGGTTTACGTGGCGCAGCTCAGCTGTTAGCCAAAACCCTTTCTAATTCTGAACAGTTGGAATATACCGAAGTTATTATTGAGCAAGCCGATCGCCTACGCAATCTAGTTGATCGTCTACTCGGCCCTCAACACCCAGGCGCAAAAACAACACAGAGTATCCATCAGGTAATTGAGCGTACTTACCACTTAATATCACTGACGCTACCGAAAAATATTAAATTAATAAAAGACTATGATCCTAGTTTACCTGAATTTCCACACTATCCCGAACAAATTGAACAAGTGTTACTTAATTTAAGTCAAAACGCGATACAAGCAATGGAAGAAAATGGCGGAACCTTGATTATACGGACTCGCACTGCATTTCAAACGACATTACAGGGAAAAACGTATCGACTTGCCGCTCGTATTGATATTGAAGATAATGGTCCTGGCATTCCATCACAGATACAAGATACGCTATTCTATCCCACAGTAAGCCATCGTCAGGGTGGCAATGGTTTAGGACTTTCAATTGTGCAAAATATTATTATTGACCAGCACGCAGGTCGGATCGAATTTTCCAGTTGGCCTGGCCATACGCAATTTTCGATTTATCTTCCTATTAAGAATTAGGTAACTGATATGCAAAAAGGTAAGGTGTGGATCGTTGATGATGATAGGGCTATTCGTTGGGTTCTAGAACGAGCATTAAACAATGCCAGCATGGAATGTACTAGCTTTGAAGATATGCAAAGTGTATTAGCTGCATTAGAAAAAACCTGTCCGGATGTTTTAATTTCCGATATTCATATGCCAGATAACGATGGGTTAACACTACTGACACGCCTAAAACAAAGCCATCCTAAATTACCGATTATTATTATGACCGCCCATTCAGATCTCAATACGGCAGTTAATGCCTATCAACAAGGTGCTTTTGATTACTTGCCAAAACCTTTCGATATTGACGAAACGATATCGTTGGTTAAACGCGCACTTAATTATTATCGCAATCAACAACCGAATACTGGATCAAATACTTCTCCGATGGCGAGTGTCAGCAAAATTATTGGTGAAGCACCGGCCATGCAGGAAGTTTATCGAATTATTGGTCGTTTATCTCGCTCCTCGATTAGTGTACTTATTAATGGTGAGTCTGGCACTGGTAAAGAGTTAATTGCGGATGCGCTTCATCGTCATAGCCCTAAAGCAGCTGGGCCATTTATTGCACTAAATATGGCGGCTATTCCTAAAGATCTGATTGAGTCTGAGTTATTTGGTCATGAAAAAGGCGCTTTTACGGGTGCCAGTCAGGTCAGACAGGGACGCTTCGAACAAGCGCATGGCGGTTCACTTTTTCTCGATGAAATTGGTGATATGCCACTTGATATTCAAACGCGCCTGTTACGCGTATTGGCTGAAGGACAATTTTATCGGGTTGGTGGTTATACACCCATTAAAGTTGATGTTCGTATTATTGCGGCAACCCATCAATGTCTCGAACAATTAGTACAAGAAGGCAAATTTAGAGAAGATCTTTTTCATCGCCTCAATGTCATCCGCATTCCTCTTCCACCATTGCGTGAACGGTCTGAAGATATTCCGCTTTTAGCCCGCCATTTCCTCCACCAGACAGCGCAACAACTTGGTGTGGAAAGCAAGATTTTGGCGCCACAGACCGAAACCATCTTAATGTCTTTACCTTGGTCAGGTAATGTGCGCCAGTTAGAAAATGTCTGTCGCTGGCTTACCGTGATGTCTTCCAGCCAAGAGATATTGCCGCAAGATCTGCCAAGTGATTTGCAACAAAATCAACAATTTCTTTATTCACCTAAAAAGACACTAGCGACAAATAACAAAAAATGGCTTGATCCGTTGGCTAATTGGACAAAAACCGCGCTCGAAAATAATAAACACCATTTACTACAGGAAGTTTTGCCGCAGATTGAACGTACCATGCTTGAATGTGCTTTAACCTATACCAAAGGTCATAAACAAGAGGCTGCTCGTTTACTCGGCTGGGGGAGAAATACTCTTACTCGTAAGTTGAAAGAATTTGGTATGTCTTAGTAAAAAAGAGCTGCAATATACAACTATGCTATCCCCTTTAACCTGCTAAATCACTCGTGAAAATTGACGTTGACGCATTTGGTTGCGCAAATAAATATCAAAACACATACATATATTTCGGATCAGTAATCGGCCTTTAGCAGTAATTTGTAGTTCTCTTTGACCAACAATCACTAAGCCATCTGCTATCATCGGTTGTAATAACTGTAAATCTGCAAAAAAATAATCCTTGAAATCAATTTGATAGCGATCTTCAATATCACTATAAACCAGCTGGAAATTACAGATTAAAGTTTTGATCACATCACGCCGAATACAATCATCCTGTGTTAAGGATAAACCTTTGCATAATGCATGCTGATGATTTTCAATGGCCTGATAGTAAGCGCTTAAATCTTTTTGATTTTGCGCATAATGGTCACCTAACATGCTAATTGCTGATACGCCCAATCCCAGTAGATCACAGTTTTGCTGGGTAGTATAGCCCTGAAAATTACGATGCAAGACGCCATTACGTTGTGCAATAGCCAATTCGTCGTTAGGTTTAGCAAAATGATCCATACCAATAAATTGGTAACCATTTTGTGTCAAGGTGAAAATCGTTTGCTGTAAAATAGTCAGTTTTTGTTCTGCTGTCGGTAGATCCTGGGTTTTAATTTTGCGTTGTGCAGCAAAGAGATGAGGCATATGGGCATAATTAAAGACACTTAAACGATCAGGCGAAAGTGCCAATACTCGCTCTAGAGTAAAAGCAAAAGTTTCCGCTGTCTGTTTAGGTAAACCATAAATTAAATCAATACTGGTAGAGTTAAACCCCACCTCACGTGCACGTTGCATCAAAGCAAAAATAAACGCTTCATCCTGCTGACGGTTAACTAAATGTTGTACCTGTTTATTAAAATCCTGCACGCCCATACTCAGGCGGTTAAAACCCTCACACCGCAAATGATCAATAACATGCAATTCTATTTCTCGCGGATCAATTTCAATTGATATTTCGGCATCAGCGGCAAAATCAAAGTGTGATTTTAACATTGCCATTAGTTGACTGAGCTGGGATTTATCCAAATAAGTTGGTGTTCCCCCGCCCCAATGCATTTGGATCACAGTTCGGTTGGTAAATAATCTCGCTTGTTTTATGATCTCTTTTTCTAAAACCAGCAGATAGTTATCTGCTTTATGTTTATGGCGAGTCACCAGCTTATTACAACCACAGAAATAACACAGCTTATGACAAAACGGAATATGTACATAAAGAGACAGTGGTCTGTCAGGATAGCGACTAGCGGCAATAGCAAAATCACTATCACTATAATTGTGGTTAAATTCTAATGCAGTAGGATAAGAGGTATACCTAGGCCCAGCATAGTTATATTTTTGAATGAGGGAAAGATCCCAAATAATACTCTGCTCTGACATTTTTTTATCCTTCAATAATGGCTATCTCCTGTCTTATAGCCAAACTCACATTACTCTATTTATTACTACCATCTTAAGCGATAAAAAAATTATCTTAATTTGCTGTAAATAATACATTCAGCAAAAATAGTGACTGATAAGTTATTTATGATTTAACAGCAGCCAATATTACTATTTTATAAGGTAATAACACACATTTTTACGATTAAATAATTATGGAATAAACAATGCTTACTTCCCTTTCAAAAGCCGCATAATGTCATCCGATTTATCATCTTCTTCTTCGTCATCAAGCTCAATACCAACTATTTTCAACAAGCAATCAATTCGCTCCAGTTGTTTATCCACATAAGCCATTTCCTCTTTAGCTAATGTTTTACCTTCTTCAAGATGAGTTAATAACGTGGCTAAACGTTCATCATTTTCCAATAATGCCAACTCTTCTTCTGGTGATATTATTGATTTTTCTATCTTGTTTGTTTTTGGCTTGGTGATATTTAAATCTTTTTCTTCTTTAGCATCAATCACTAGTGCTATCGGTTTCTTACTGCCTATACGAGGATCTTTCTCCATCAACAAACAATTGCTATTTTGGGCGTCAGTTCTATTTTGATAACGGCTACCTGCTACGTGGCCACGCTTTTTTTTCTGTTTTTTTCGTTCACGACTGGCTAAATTTAGCGATTCACGATTTTTTTTCATTTTATTTGCTGCTTTTACAGCAGGTTTTTTCTTGTGCCCAGACATAACTGGTTTTCTCTCATTGCGGATTTTCAATACTCTATTTAACACAATAATATGATATATAGATGACTTATACTAGCTACAGTAAAATTAGAATAAATAAAAAATTTGATAAAATTGTTATCGAAGTGATTTAAATAAATTCATTATTTAGTTAATGTATTAATGCTATTAAGCATCAACCAAAATAATTTTTGCAATGAATAATAGCGCCACAATAACGACTGCCGAACCAATCTCACGCCAGCGTCCTGTCCCTATTTTCATTACACAATAAGCAATAAAACCTAATGCGATACCTTCAGTGATTGAAAAACTAAAAGGCATCATAACAGCTGTGATAAAAGCGGGCACTGACTCGGTTAAATCATGCCACTTAACACGCGTTAGACTTGATGTCATCAAAACACCAACATAAATTAGTGCGCCAGCTGTCGCATATGCGGGCACCATACTAGCTAACGGTGAAATAAAAATGGTTAATAAAAATAGCAAGCCAACCACAATCGCGGTTAATCCTGTACGTCCACCTATCGCTACCCCAGAACTACTTTCAATATAGGCGGTGACTGAAGATGTTCCCATTGCGCTACCCGCGACTGAGCTTAAACTATCAACATAAAGCGCTTGTTTCATCTGTGGGAATTTACCCGTCTTATCAGCTAAACCCGCTTTATCGGTAACACCGATTAAAGTTCCGGAAGAATCAAAAATATTAATTAGCATGAAAGAGAAAATAACACCAGACAAAGCAATATCTAATGAGCCAATCATATCGACATGTCCTACAACCGTCATGATGCTAGGTGGTAACGCAAAAAAACCATTATATTGGACATCCCCAATAATCATGCCAATAATCGTGGTGATCACAATAGATACAAGGACTGCAGCATGAATATGACGAGCGGCTAACACGGCAATGATAAAAAATCCTAAGATCCCCAATAACACATTAGATTGGGAAAAATTACCAATTGCTACTAGGGTATCCGGATTAGCAACAATAATGCCCGCATTTTTCAATCCCATCAGGGCAATAAATAAACCAATACCGCTAGTGATACCAACCCGTAAGCTTAAGGGGATATGCGCAATAATCCAGTAACGAATATGAAAAAGCGTTAAGAGAAATAAACCAACAGCTCCCCAGAAGATTGCACCCATTGCCACTTGCCAGGAATACCCCATAGCACCAACAACGACAAAAGCAAAAAAGGCATTTAATCCCATCGCAGGAGCCACAGCTACCGGTAAATTGGCCACGATCCCCATCATAATACTACCTAATGCCGCAACTAGACAGGTAGTGACAAAAACAGCTTTAATATCCATTCCTGCCATTGATAGAATTTGCGGATTAACAAAAACGATATAAACCATTGTCAAAAACGTCGTCAATCCGGCGATGATTTCTGTTCGAACTGTGGTGCCATGTTCTTGTAATTTAAACATGCGCTTAAGCAGACTCTGTTGTCTGATCGGATCTGTTTTGTTCATATACATAGCCTAATAAAAAAAGGGTTTTTGCTCTATCCTACAATAAAACTAATTCAATTAGTTAATTATAAAATAGAAAAAAGAAAAACAATTATCTGACATAATGATGCGAATGAGTATTCAACACAATAATCACTCTGAAAATAAAGCTTAGCCGAATCAAAAGAGGGTAGCAGAAACTCCAACAAATAAATCACCCCTGGTGGCCAAGCTTTCATTTATTCTGAATGAGCCACAACATAAAATAGTGGATATTAGAGGCAAGCCAACTGTTTTAGTTGCTTGCCAGACAATAGAGCCAGTGACGACCGATTTTTTTCTAAACGAAGTAAGAATTGGTTTGCGATCATCTCAAGTGAAAAACACATAATAAAATAGATTAGAGCAACAAATAGAAAAACCTCCATTGGATAAATCATTTCTCGATTATTCACTTGAGTTGCTAAAAATGATAGTTCTGCCACTCCGACAATATAAGCCAATGAAGTATCTTTAATTAATGCAATCCATTGATTAATAAATGAGGGGATCATCATCCGTAACGCTTGCGGCAGTATAATATGCCATAATACCGCCCAACGAGTAAAACCTAACGACATTCCGGCTTGCCACTGTCCTTGGCCAATAGCCAAAATACCTGCTTTCACTCCATGTGCCAAATAAGCTGACGCGATCAAAGCTAATGCACAAACTACAGTCGCCAGTTCAGGAATATCCGTGCCTAATAAAATAGGTAATAGAAAGTAACTCCAGAAAATTAACATGATGACAGGTATAGCACGGAAAAAACCTAATACAGCTGCCAGCAAATTTGACCACCAACCTTTTAACATCGCTAATGCAATTCCACCAGCAATACCAAGAAAAATAGAGATATCTCCTGCTAATAAACTTATTAACAGTGTCAATGCTGCGCCTTCTAAAGGGCCATCAGGAAATGTACCAAATAACAGATAGCGCCAATTGTCGGCAATGACTGCAAAATTCATACTAATGTCCCTTAATTAATAGACGTTGCTGACGCCATTGTCCCCAGGCTTCCATCACAGCAATAATGGCGATATAAAGGATTGTCGCCACGCCAAATGCTGCAAAGGTTTGTAAACTTTGACTTTCAATCTGACGAGAAACATAAGAAAGTTCAGCAACACCAATTGCCATGGTCAGGGAAGAATTTTTCACGATATTCATATACTGTCCCAACAAAGGCGGCATTGCGATTTTTAACGCTTGGGGCAAAACAACATAACGCATGGCTTGCCAGCCTGATAAACCTAATGCTAAGGCAGCAAATTTTTGCCCTTGTCTTACACCATAAATACCAGCTCTTAATTCTTCAGCAATAAAAGGAGTAGAGTAGAGGATTAACCCAATCACACCGGCCAAAAACTCAAATGATGGCCATGCTAGCTGAATACCGAGAATAGTGAGCTGATGTGGTGTATTTAGCCATTGCATAACTGATTCCGGTAATATTCCTCCAACAGCGAAGTACCAAAAAAAAAGCTGTATTAATAATGGGGTATTACGAAATAGTGAGATATAAATCATTGCCAACCAACGCAAAAAAATGACCTGGCTATCTCTAGCAGCAACGACAACAAATCCTAACAGGGATGAGAAAACTATGGCACAAAACGAGATCCAAATAGTAATGACTAAGCCCTGCCAAATCCAATCAAGATACTCGGGTGCTAATAGCTGGGTAGAGAAAAAGTATTCAAACATTGATATAACCTATTTATGATAAAGGGACTCATTTAGGTATTTTTATAAAAATAATATTATTTATTTTTCTAATGGTGCAAATTTAAAATCACCACGTGGTAGTGCTGCTTTAGTATCTGGGCCAAACCAACGATTATAAATTATTTCTGCCTGACCACTTTTTTCTAATTTTAATAAAGTATTATTTACTGCATTGATCAAATTCGTTTCACCTTTAGCGGCTGCTAATGCCTGATATTCACGCGTAAGACTAAAAGGTGAGATCTCATAATCTGCTTTCACTTTGGCCGGTAAATTCCCCAATAAACCAACAAGTTTGGCGTCATCTTGAGTTATAGCTTGTACATTGCCATTTCGTAATGCAGCAAAAGCAAGCGGCGTATCATCGTAAGATATTACTTTAGTATTAGGATAGCGTTCACGTAGGGTGATTTCCTGCACTGTTCCTTTATCCGCGCCGATACGTAAAGGAATAATGTCATCAGCCGTTTTTAATACCCCAATACGTGCGATAAACTTCTGTCCAGTGGCAAAATCAGGAATTGAAAAATCAACTTGTTTAGCGCGTTCATTGGTAATAGTAAAGTTAGCACCAATCAGATCCACCTTACCTCCTATTAATAGAGGTATTCGATTGGCTGGATTAGTAGGACGTAATACTAATTTAACACCAAAATCATTAGCAATCGCTTCAGCAATATCAATGTCATAACCCACCAATTTTTTAGTTTTAGCATCAATAAAACCAAAAGGTGGATTACTATCAAAAACAGCAATACGGATCACACCAGATTTTTTGATACTTTCCAATTTATCTGCTATCGCCAACCCTGAGACCAAGGCTAATGAGACAGATAATAAAGTTGC
Organism: Bombus cullumanus; assembly: GCA_014737535.1. NCBI lineage: Eukaryota > Metazoa > Arthropoda > Insecta > Hymenoptera > Apidae > Bombus > Bombus cullumanus. The sequence continues at coordinate 143,944 of JACXIX010000122.1, read as the reverse complement.
AATAAGATTGGATTTCATTTCACTATTACCCTTTACTGTCAATTTTTGTATATTTATTCAAATCAAATTATCAATTCACTGTTAGAACAGGAAATAATATAAAAGTCTATATTTATTCCAAAACAGAATAACCATAAGCTGAAAATAATCATTGAATGATTTACTGCAAACGGTCTGTTAATGACTACCCTTAGTCAACATTTTTTCCACAAAATCCCCACCTAAGTGACGAAAATCTTGCCCTTTTAAATAATAGAAAATAAATTCACAAATATTTTGGCACCGATCACCTATTCGCTCAATAGAACGCGCGCAAAACAGCGCTGTTAATACACTAGGTATGGTGCGAGGATCTTCCATCATATAAGTCATGAGTTGGCGAACAATACCTTCATACTCTTCATCAACTTTTTTATCTTCCAGATAAACCCCAATTGCTGCATCCAAATCCATCCGAGCAAACGCATCCAACACATTATGTAACATTTGAATAGTATGTCCACCTAGCGCTTCCAGACTGACAAGAAGCGATTGATGTTGCTCAGAAAACTTCTCCAATGCAACCTCACAAATCTTATCAGCCACATCACCAATCCGTTCAAGTTCTGCAATGGTTTTCGAAATTGCCATAATTAAACGTAAATCACTGGCAGTAGGCTGCCGCTTAGCAATAATGCGCACACAAGCCTCATCAATCGCCACCTCCATCATATTGACTTTTTGATCGTCCTCTATCACTTTTTTTGCCAAATCCTGATCTTGGTTATGTAAAGCTTCAATGGCATTTTTTAGTTGTTCTTCTACCAATCCACCCATTTTCATTAATTCAGTACGAATATGCTCCAACTCAGCATTAAACTGGCCGGAAATATGTCTGTTGTAATTTAAATTATCCATGGTAGTACCCTATATCAACCGTAGCGGCCAGTAATATAATCTTCAGTCTGTTTTACTGTAGGTGTAGTAAACAAAGTATCTGTATCATTAAATTCAATCAATTCACCTAAATACATAAATGCTGTGTAGTCGGAGCAACGTGCTGCCTGCTGCATATTATGAGTAACCATTACCACGGTATACTCAGATTTCAGTTCACTTATTAACTCTTCAATGCGTCCTGTTGAGATAGGATCAAGTGCTGAACAAGGCTCATCTAATAACAAGATTTCTGGCCGGATCGCAATACCACGAGCAATACACAACCGCTGCTGCTGGCCGCCTGATAAACTATAGCCACTATGCGAAAGTTTATCTTTCGTTTCATCCCAAAGGGCGGCTTTAGTTAACGCCCATTGAACACGTTCATCCATTTCAACGCGAGAAAGTTTCTCAAATAAACGCACTCCAAAAGCAATATTGTCATAGATTGACATCGGAAATGGCGTAGGTTTTTGAAAAACCATACCTACTCTGGCGCGCAATAAGGCAATATCTTGTTCATCGGTCAAAATATTGGTGCCATCCAGCAAAATTTCACCTTCTGCATGCTGTTCAGTGTAGAGTTCATACATCTTATTAAATGTACGTAAAAGGGTAGATTTACCACAGCCTGAAGGGCCAATAAAAGCCGTGACTTTATTCTCTGCAATATTTAACGAAATGTTTTTTAGCGCATGAAATTTACCATAGTAGAAGTTCAAGTCACGAACTTGAATTTTACTTCCTACCCTATCGTTTACTTTAATCATCAATTAATCTCTTAAATTTGTCATCTATTACTAAAGAACTAATATTTTTTCTTGGCAAATAATACACGCGCTAAAATATTGATTAACAATACACATAAAGTGATCAATAAAACACCTGCCCAAGCTAATTGCTGCCATTCTGAAAATGGACTCATTGCAAATTTAAATATGGTTACTGGAAGATTAGCAATCGGTTCGCTGAGGTCGGTACTCCAGAATTGATTAGAAAGTGAAGTAAACAATAAAGGCGCTGTTTCACCGGCAATTCTCGCAATGGCAAGTAATACTCCGGTAATAATTCCTGAGACAGACGCTTTTAAGGTAATGGATAAAATCATTTTCCATTTTGGTGCGCCTAAAGCATAAGCCGCCTCACGCAAATTATCTGGCACAAGTTTTAGCATATTTTCCGTGGTTCGAATAACAATTGGGATCTGTAACAATGCCAGAGCAATAACACCAGCCCAACCAGAAAAATGCTGCATTCTGGTAACAACAATCATATAAACGAATAATCCAACCACAATTGATGGCGCAGAAAGCAAAATATCATTAATGAAACGAATAATTTCCGCCAGCCAAGAACGACGCCCATATTCGGCTAAATAAATACCAGCCATAATGCCAAGTGGTGTGCCTAGCACCGTTGCCCATAAAATCAACAAACCACTACCTACAATAGCATTGGCTAATCCCCCACCGGTAGAATTTGGCGGCGGCGTCATTTCAGTAAATAAATTCCAGGACATGCCTTCTACTCCTTTGGTTAAAGTTGTAAATAAGATCCAAATTAACCAAAACAGACCAAATGCCATTGTGATCATCGAGAGCAATAGTGCAATCCGATTTTTTTGTCTTCGCCATGCCTGACGGCGTTGACGTTGTTTAATATCGATAGTTTTTGTTGTATCTGTCGTCAACATGTTAGCGCCCTTCATTTTTGGCCAAACGCATAATCATCAATTTAGAAAATGCAAGCACGATAAAGGTGATAACAAATAAAATTAAGCCTAACTCCATTAATGCAGCAGTATGTAATCCACTTTCAGCTTCAGCAAACTCATTTGCCAACGTGGAAGTAATGCTATTTCCTGGCATAAAAAGTGAAAAACTATCTAACTGATAAGTATTACCAATAATGAAAGTGACTGCCATCGTTTCCCCTAAAGCTCGTCCTAACCCTAACATTACACCACCTATTACGCCATTACGCGTATAAGGCAATACGATATGCCAGATAACTTCCCAAGTCGTACAGCCAATACCATAAGCGGATTCTTTCATCATAACTGGCGTCTGCTCGAAAACATCTCGCATTACTGAAGCAATATAAGGAATAATCATAATTGCCAGGATCACGCCGGCAGCTAAGATACCGATACCTAAAGCCGGGCCTGAAAATAATTCACCTATAATTGGTATTCCGGCCAAAACGTTAGCAACAGGCTCTTGAAAATAAGTGGCAAATAGCGGCGCAAAAACAAACAATCCCCACATGCCATAAACAATACTTGGGATGGCCGCCAATAGTTCAATCGCAATTCCTAGCGGTCGCTTTAACCAATTTGGTGATAATTCTGTTAAGAATAGCGCAATGCCAAAACTGACCGGTACCGCAATGATCAAGGCAATTAATGACGTTACTACCGTGCCATAAATGGTCACTAATGCCCCAAATTCCTGAGCAGGGACATCCCAAACCTTTGACCAAAGAAAAGAAAAACCAAATTTTTCAATACTCGGCCACGATGCAATAATCAAAGAAATAATAATTCCACTTAGCATTAATAGTGTAATTAATGCAGCTAACTTAACGAGAGCACCAAAAATAAGATCACCTTTTTTCCCCGGCGCTTTATATGTCGTTAATTTCTCAGCCATTATTTTTTCTCATTTTAATCCCCTTATATAATAAGGGGATAATCATTCATTTATATTAGAGCGCGATTTTTACTTTCTGCTGATGTCACACTCAATTCAGTATATAGGATTACCATTAGCATCCTTTATATTACTTTTCCATGCTGCCCGAATATGTGCCACAACTTCATTCGGCAATGTCGCATAATCCAAAGCCTTAGCCTGATCAGCTCCTTTGTCATATGCCCAATCAAAGAATGCTAATATGGCTTTTCCCTTCTCAATATTTTTCTGTTTTTTATGTAATAAGATAAAAGTTGCGGAAGTAATTGGCCATACATTTTTTCCCGCTTGATTGGTAAGATCTTGCGCAAACGTTTTAGTCCAATCAGCCTTTTTAGCAGCGGCGCTAAAACTATTTGCAGTTGGTGCAACCGCTTCTCCATCGGCAGAAATTAATTTGGTATACGCTAATTTATTCTGTTTAGCATAGGCATATTCTACATAACCGATTGCGCCAGGTAGACGTTGAACAAAGGCAGCAACCCCTTCATTACCTTTTCCAGCAATGCCAGTTGGCCACCTTACGGTAGAACCTGTACCTATCTTATTTTTCCAATCAGCATTCACTTTGGCAAGATAACTAGTAAAAACAAAAGTCGTTCCTGAGCCATCAGCACGTCTAACCACGGTAATATTTTGTGCTGGTAATTTTAAGCCCTGATTTAATTCAATAATTTTCGGGTCATTCCATTTTTTAATGACACCTAGATAAATGTTAGCCAATGTTTTGCCATCTAATATCAATTGTCCAGATTCAATACCGGCAATATTGACCGTTGGAACAACGCCGCCAATCACAGTTGGAAATTGAATAAGATCGGCTTGATGAAGTTTTTCATCATTTAAAGGCGCATCAGAGGCACCAAAATCAACTGTTTTAGCTATAATCTGTTTTATCCCACCGGATGAACCAATCCCCTGGTAGTTAATCTGATCACCCGTTTGTTTTTGGTAGCTATCCGCCCATTTTGCATAAACCGGTGCAGGAAATGTGGCGCCAGCTCCAGTTAGGCTAGTTGCCGCATAAGCTGACATTGTTGTCAAAGAAAATATGGTTATGACATTAACGATGATAGAACGTATCAATTTCATAATCCCTCCTATTTGGGATGAAAGAGAAACAAGTTACTCTGTTAATTGTAGCGAGTTAAAAAAATACGAGGAGAAAATAGATTAGTTAGATGACAGAAAGATGTATTATTTATGACAGTTTTATGACTGTTAAATTAATAACCAATTTATTTAAAAATATAGCCTTATAAATAGATATAATAAATTTTTAAAATCAAAGAATTATATGATTTCATAAAATATGATAAAATTTTCAGTTAAATTACGGCTAAATAAAAATTTAAATTTTTATTTTTCCATTAATGGTAAAGTTGCCCGTATAGATAATCCTCCTCGTTTACTTTTATCTATAATAATTTCACCATCATGAGCATCAATAATTCGGCGAATAATTGCTAATCCTAATCCTGTACCCCCATTACTTCTTGCTCTTTCGCCTTGCACAAAAGGTTGAAAAAGATGTTGAATACTCTCTTTTTTAATTCCTGCACCATCATCCTCAACCTGAAACCAGGCATGATCTTTTATTACACCACTACTGACTTTTACCCAACCATTGCCATAGCGAAAAGCGTTAACCAGCATATTGGTTACTGCTCGTTTAATAGCAATTACATTAGCATTAATAATAATTGGTGTTGAACTAATTTGTGTCTCAATATTAGGCAGAAAACTACTCTCAGCATTAACAGCTTCAAGTAGGACTTTGTTCAAGTCACAAAACTCCATATTCATTTCCCGACCTGTACGTATATAGTCCATGAATTGCTCAATAATAGCATCACACTCTTCAATATCTTTGTTAATTGATTCTGCGAGATATTGATCCTTTTCATTCATCATTTCTGTCGCTAACCGAATCCGTGTTAACGGCGTTCTCAAGTCATGGCTCACCCCTGCCATTAATATCGTTCTATCATTTTCCAGCATTTTTATCCCAGATGACATACGATTAAAAGCGCGGATGACATAACGTATTTCTAATGAACCTTCTTCCTTGATTGCAGGAACCATGACACCTTTTCCCATTTGCTTAGCATAATTTTCTAACACAAATAATGGCCTACTTTGATAGCGTATATAAAGCCATGTAATAGCAAAAATGGTTAAAAAAATAGCCAGGGTATAACGAAATACAACGGCGAACTGATTCTGTCCTATTTCAGTTAAAGGCAATCGTATCCATACATTTGGGGCAAGATAAGAATTTAACCATAAAAAAGGATGCTCTTTGGCGATTTCAAGACGAACATCCGCCTTGCCACCCATATATTCCGCCATCTGTTGGCTTAATTCCTCGTAATGTCTCGCCCAACGTAAGCCTTTCTCCATAGCAAGTGACTTGGTATAAAAATTAATACCCAGCTCCTTATAGATTTTCTTCTTAAATGATGGAGGCATCAAAATTGCATTTCCATCTTGTAATTCGATTTTCTCTGTTAATAACGTATGCACTTCATAGGCTAAGACTTTATTGAGCTGCTGAAGACTTGGCATCACAACAAAATTAAGCACAACCAAATAGCTGGTGACTAAACTAGCAAACAGTAAAGTAACAATAACAAATAATGAACGAGAAAACGTGTTACGTCTGGAAAAACGCAATCGTTTCATGCTTTACTACCATCCGGCACAAATACATAACCCAATCCCCAAACCGTTTGAATATAACGTGGGTGAGTAGGATCATCCTCAATCATTCGACGTAGACGTGAAATCTGCACATCTATCGAACGCTCCATGGCACTATATTCACGCCCACGAGCAAGACTCATCAGTTTGTCACGAGACAGAGGCTCACGTGGATAAGAGACCAATACTTTTAAAACAGCAAACTCACCACTAGTTAATGGCATAGACTCATCATCTTGAAACATTTCCCTTGTTCCTAGATTTAATTTGAATTTACCAAACCGAATTACCGCCTCATCCTGGGCCGGTGCACCCGGCAGCTCATTTGCCTGACGTCGTAAAACGGCACGAATACGAGCCAATAATTCTCTAGGATTAAATGGCTTTGGTATATAATCATCCGCCCCAATTTCTAATCCAACAATCCTATCTACCTCTTCACCTTTTGCTGTTACCATAATAATAGGAATAGGATTATTTTGACTTCTTAAACGACGGCAAATGGATAAGCCATCTTCTCCAGGTAACATCAAATCCAGTACAATCAAATGAATAGATTCACGAGTCAAAATACGATCCATTTGCTCCGCATTAGCAGTACTACGTACCTGAAAACCTTGTTCAGTTAAATAACGCTCCAGTAAAGAGCGCAAACGCATATCATCATCCACAACAAGAATTTTATAATTTTCTTGCATTTTTTTGACTCCATAAATATTTTTAAGATCCCTATATATAGTGCCTTAATAACAAATAAGGCCATATAATAATATAACTAATTTCTATTAGTCTTTTTCAGATTAATATTTACATTTTATTGATCTTTTTAATTTTATATCATTTACAACTCAATCCCTTGATAATTAATTTCCAGTATCCAGTAAGTAATAATACCATTTGGCGTATTCACCGTAACTTCATCATCAATTTGTTTACCTAATAATTCCCTTGCCACGGGTGAATTAATAGAAATCCATTTTTTAATCGGATTAAATTCATCAGGTCCAACTAAGCGAAAAACTTTAATAACACCATTTTCATCTTGTAGTTTTACCCAAGCACCAAAATAAACTCTACCTTCCTGACGAGGATCGGGATCAACTATCTTTAATACTTCAAGACGTTTAGATAAAAATCGAATACGTCGATCAATTTCTCGTAATCGCTTTTTACCATAAATATACTCCGCATTCTCTGAGCGATCACCAAGTGCCGCTGCCTCTGATACAGCTTGGGTGACTTTTGGTCGCTCCTCTCGCCAAAGAAACTTCAACTCTTTTTCAAGATTGTTCCAGCCTTCACGAGTAATATAATTATTTTTCACAATAAAAACTCAGTATGATTAACCTTAATTTAAACTAATTACTATATATAATTCAAAAAAAAGTTTTCGTTGACTACATCAGGTTCTAATATCCAAATATAATGTTAACTGGAAATTATTGTTTTCAACACGTATAAATGTGCACATAAGCAGATAATTGCGTCCTATTTAAGTATTGAAGAAACTAAAATGATGAATAAATCCTTAAGCAAAATTATTGCACATGAATTAGACACCACACCAGCGCAAGTACTTTCAGCTATTACATTACTCGATGAAGGAAATACCGTTCCCTTTATTGCCCGCTATCGTAAAGAAGTCACAGGCGGGCTCGATGATAATCAACTGCGTAAACTTGAAACGCGTTTAAGTTACTTACGTGAATTAAACGAACGCCGCCAAACTATTCTAAAATCGATTAATGAACAAGGAAAGCTTACCGCTGAACTTGCTGAAGCGATTAATAACACATTTAATAAAACTGAGCTTGAAGATCTCTATTTACCTTATAAGCCCAAACGTCGTACCCGAGGCCAAATAGCAATTGAAGCTGGCTTAGCGCCTCTGGCGGAGCGATTATGGAATGAGCCCCAACATATACCGGAACAGATAGCCGAAACCTTTATTGATCCACAAAAAAATATTAATGACACTAAAGCTGCACTTGATGGTGCCCGCTATATTCTAATGGAACGCTTCGCTGAAGATGCAAATTTACTTAGCAAAATTCGTAATTATTTGTGGAAAAATGCCCACTTAACAGCCAAAGTAATCGAAGGCAAAGAAACAGTAGGAACAAAATTTAGCGATTATTTTGATCACCATGAGCTTATTGCGCATATCCCTTCCCACCGAGCGCTTGCCATGTTTCGTGGCCGTAACGAAGGCATTTTACAATTATCACTTAATGCCGATCCACAATTTGAACCATCGCCAAAAGAAAGTTATTGTGAAGAAATTATTACTCAACACTTTGGCTTACATTTAAATAATGCACCAGCAGATAAATGGCGAAGAGCTGTTATCAGTTGGACATGGCGAGTCAAAATTCTGTTACATCTTGAAACAGAATTGATGGCTACCTTACGGGAAAAAGCAGAAGAAGAAGCGATCCATGTTTTCGCACGTAATCTACATGACCTTTTAATGGCAGCGCCTGCCGGTATGCATACCACCATGGGATTAGATCCTGGCTTACGCACGGGCGTTAAAGTTGCTATTGTTGATGGGACAGGCAAACTCATTACTACCGACACGATTTATCCTCATACCGGTCAAGCAACAAAATCTGCAGCAACTATTGCATCCTTATGTGAGAAATATAAAGTTGCCTTGGTGGCCATTGGTAATGGTACTGCTTCGCGTGAAACGGAACGCTTTTTCGCCGCAGTTAAAAAACAGTACCCAAATATTACTGCACAGAAAGTGATCGTTAGTGAATCTGGCGCTTCAGTTTACTCAGCCTCTGAGTTAGCGGCACAAGAATTTCCCACTCTCGATGTCTCTTTACGTGGTGCAGTCTCTATTGCTCGTCGTTTACAAGACCCGTTAGCTGAATTAGTAAAAATTGATCCCAAATCAATTGGTGTTGGCCAATACCAACATGATGTTAACCAAACTTTACTCGCTAAAAAATTAGCAGCGGTAGTCGAAGATTGTGTAAACGCAGTCGGAGTCGATCTAAATACCGCCTCTGTTGCTCTCCTTTCTCATGTTGCAGGGCTAAGTAAAACAATTGCCCAAAATGTTGTTAATTGGCGTAACGAACACGGGCGCTTTAATGACCGCAAACAACTATTACAAGTTACGCGTCTTGGTACAAAAGCTTTTGAGCAGTGCGCGGGGTTTTTACGCATTATGGCAGGGAATAATCCTCTCGATGCCTCAACAGTTCATCCTGAAGCTTATCCAATCGTAGAAAAAATTTTATTAACCACTAAGCAACCCTTAAAAATGATCATGGGTAACACTAGCGTGCTCAATAACCTCAAACCAGAACAGTTTACTACTGATAAATTTGGTATTCCGACGGTAAATGATATTTTAAAGCAATTAGAAAAGCCTGGACGAGACCCGCGACCAGAATTTAAAACAGCCACCTTTGTCGATGGCATTGAAACAATGGAAGATCTCAAAGTAGGTATGATATTAGAAGGTTCGGTGACCAATGTGACCAATTTTGGCGCGTTTGTCGATATTGGCGTTCACCAGGATGGTCTGGTACACATTTCCTCCTTGTCTGATAAATTTATTAAAGATCCGCATTCCATAGTCAAGGCAGGTGATATTATCACCGTTAAAATCATTGATATTGATTTAAACCGTAAACGAATTGCGCTGACCATGCGCCTAGATGAGAAAACAGTAGATACACCACAACATCGTAATAAGCAGCAAACAGGCAGAAATGTCCCCTCAGCCAGTTCAACCAAAACATCCCAACAAAGCAATACACTATTCGGTAATAGTGTTATGGGTGATGCGCTGGCGGCGGCACTTAATAAAAAGCGCTAATAGTCAATATTTATATAGCTAATAGTTTGATCTAGTATCAGGCTATTACCTATTCTGTTATAAAAAATCGTTTTTTTAATAAAAATAATGAATTAACGCTAATTTTGCTGCCAATAGTTCACTCTCAAAGTAACTATTGATCAATATCAATTTCTGTCATTTAAAAAAAGCGCTAAATTAATTCGAGTAGCACATAATTATGATTATCATTATTAATGTGATAATGATAATATTTCTTATTAATTTTGCTATTCGTCTGGTACCTATTTACGGTATCTTTATTTTTTGGCTTTATAGTGGAAGTGTCTATGTCAATTCTTCCTAATCATCGATACAAAATTGTCGGATTTTCAGCAGAAATAAATCCAGCTTACCGCCAGAAGTTACTTTCTTTAGGCATGTTACCTGGATCTTTTTTTAACGTTATTCGTATAGCGCCGCTTGGTGATCCTATTCAAATCCAAACTCGCCGTATGAACTTGATCGTAAGAAAAAAAGATCTTGCACTATTAAATTTAGACGATGCCGGCAACCAAGTAGTATAAAAATATTTTTATGTTAACTAAATAGCCTATTACTTATTACTCATCTGACCCCAGAACTATGAAATCATTAACTATTGGCCTTATTGGCAACCCTAACGCCGGTAAAACGACACTCTTTAATCAATTAACAGGCGCTCGCCAACGTGTGGGAAATTGGGCTGGTGTCACCGTTGAGCGAAAGGTTGGCCGCTTTGCAACCTCGGAATATGATATTGAATTAGTTGACCTACCTGGCACCTATTCATTAACCACTATTTCAGAACAAACCTCACTCGATGAACAAATTGCTTGTCATTTCATCCTGAGTGGCGAAGCGGATATGCTGATCAATGTTATCGATGCCGCTAACCTCGAACGTAATCTTTATCTAACAATACAACTTATTGAATTAGGTGTACCTTGTCTCGTCGCGCTTAACATGTTGGATATTGCTGAAAACCAAAATATTCACATTAATATTGATGAACTTCAGGCACGCCTAGGTTGCCCTGTTATTCCCTTAGTATCGACTCGCGCAAAAGGTATTAGCAAATTAAAACAAGCGATCGATCAGCATAGCAATAATCTTATTTCAACCCTCATCCACTATCCCGATATTTTGCTCACTGAAGTGGAAAAATTAACTCAAATTATCGACCATAATACATTCAGTCATCAACAGCGCCGTTGGTTAGCACTACAAATATAAGAAGGTGATATCTATAGCCGCGAACGTAGCGCTATTTCCACTGATAGATTAGGTAAAATAAAAGCACATTTGCAATCCCAACAAGCTGAAGAACCTGAACTTATCATTGCTGATGCACGCTATCAAACTATTGCAACCCTTTGCGAAGCGGTCATTAATACTGAAACGGCAAAACCTAATAGCTTAACGCAATTTATTGATAATTTCGTCCTTAATCGCTGGCTTGGGTTGCCTACATTTCTTTTTATCATGTATTTAATGTTTATACTTGCTATCAATATCGGTGGTGCATTACAACCCCTCTTTGAAGGTGGATCAGAAGCCATTTTCATTCATGGAATTCAATGGGTTGGTCATACTTTTAATTTACCACAATGGCTGACTGTTTTCCTTGCCCAAGGGGTTGGGGGCGGTATTAACACGGTATTACCATTAGTTCCCCAAATTGGTTTAATGTATTTATTCCTTTCTATATTGGAAGACTCAGGTTATATGGCACGCGCGGCATTTGTCATGGATAGACTGATGCAAGCACTAGGTTTGCCTGGTAAATCTTTTGTTCCTTTGATAGTCGGTTTTGGTTGTAATGTGCCTGCCATTATGGGAGCACGGACATTAGATACTCCACGCGAACGATTAATCACCATTTTGATGGCACCTTTTATGTCTTGTGGCGCAAGATTAGCTATCTTTGCTGTTTTTGCAGCTGCTTTTTTTGGCAAAAATGGAGCAAGTATTGTTTTTTCTCTTTATTTATTAGGTATTGTCATTGCGATCCTAACCGGGTTGTTATTGAAATATACTATTGCACGGGGCGCATCTTCGCCTTTTATCATGGAATTACCGGTCTACCATGTACCACACTTAAAAACATTACTGTTACAAACCTGGCAAAGACTGAAAGGTTTTGTGTTAAGAGCAGGAAAAGTAATTATTATTGCCAGTATGATTATCGGGGCACTTAATAGTTTTTCTTTATCCGGTAAAGTTGTTGATAACATTAACCAATCCGCATTAGCGTCAGTAAGTAAAACCCTTACCCCGCTACTGAAACCTATCGGTATCAACGATGATAATTGGCAAGCAACCGTTGGGCTTATTACAGGCGCGTTAGCTAAAGAAGTTGTTATTGGTACATTGAATACACTGTATACCGCCGAAAATATTACTCAAACACCTTTTGATGCCGAGCAATTTAATTTATTAGATGAATTAGAGGATGCCGTTAATGAAACTTGGGATAGCCTGAAAGAAACATTCAGCTTAAGTGTCTTATCCAATCCTATTGAAGCAAGTAAAGGGGATGGTGAGATGGATAGCAGTACAATGGGCGCTATGGCAGCACGATTCGGATCAACTTTATCAGCCTATAGCTATCTAATCTTTGTTCTACTTTATGTTCCTTGCATTTCTGTATTAGGCGCCATTGCCCGCGAAACAAATCGAAGCTGGATGACGTTTTCAATTCTTTGGGGCTTAAATGTCGCTTATTCGGTCTCTGCCTTGTTCTACCAAATAACAACTTTCTCACAACATCCACAGTATAGCGCCGTGGTTATTGGCTTGCTCGTCGCCTTTAATCTACTGATAATCACATTATTACGCCATTCACGTAAACGCATAACACTCAAACTTAATCATAATGTTCACAAATGTAACCACCGTGAACGTGGCTCATGTCATTAGGAGGAGCTAGATGATCAGTTTATTGCAAGTTAGAGATATGGTTGCACTGTATGGTAGAACGGATGCTTACCAAATTAGTCAGAAATTCTCTGCGTCATTACCTATGATTGAAGCTATGTTAGATAAATTAACCGCCATGGGAAAATTAGAACAAATTGATCAATCATCTTGTTTAACGGGTCATAGTTGTAAACTATGCCCTGAAATAAAAAAGTGTAACCTAAAAATTTATTAAGTAACTTCTGTCTGATTTACGCAAGTAAGCGCTAATTTTTAATAAATTATCGCTTACTTTATTTAGCTTATATAACTTTTTTAATTCTATTTAACTCCCCTTATTCACTGCTCCAATTGGCAAGAAAAATCCACTAACAATTGAATAAATTGCTTAGGATGAGAAATAAACGGGGCATGGGCAGCATGTTTTATTACCACCGAAGGCGAATTTGGTAACCATGCATCTATTATTGGTACGACTTTTCTGGGCACTAAACCATCAAGATCACCATAGATGCGTAAAAAAGGCTTATTTAGCGTTAATAAAGATTGCCGTAGATCCGTTGTTCGCAAAATCTCTAAACCTGCGTTTAATACAGCAACGGAAGGTAATGGCTGTTTCAGTAACACTGTTTTTAATAAACGTATATCTTCATGTGCTGTTTTAGTGCCCAATGTTTGCAATGCCAGAAAACGTTCTACTGTACGATGAAAATTAGCCTGTAATTGTTGTTCAAAGCCTGTAAGCACCATCGGTTTAATGCCTGGCCAGTTTTCTTGCTGACTAAAACATGGTGTTGAAGCCACTGTTATTAAACCCGCGATTTCAGCTTGATGGTTAAGAGCAATGATGTTGGCAATTAATCCGCCTAACGACCAACCTAACCAAATAGCTTGCTTAGGCGCCTTTTGCCAAATAACTTCTGCCATTTGTTGTAATGACATCGGTGGGAAAAAATTACTACGACCATAGCCAGGTAAGTCAACAAGATGCATACGAAAATGGGAGCCACATTCCACTTCAATTGTACGCCAAATTTCTGCATTTAATCCCCATCCGTGCAATAGCACAATATCTTGTTTTCCTTTACCGGACTGCTGCCAAAACAGTGTGGACATAGTTATTCTCTCTTTATAGGTATAAAAAAGGATATCATTATGTTAACAATGGCTGGATACTGTTGGCTATGCCACCAAACACTAAAATATCGCTTTCATGGCATTTGTCACTACTGTTTAAAACATTTGCCTTATCTAAAACAAGTTTGTTATCGCAGTGCTTTACCCGTCGAAAAATTTACCTTTACTTGCGGTCGCTGCTTACAAACTCCACCCTATTGGCACAATCTTGTTGCCATTACTGCCTATATACCACCATTAAGTAAGCTAATACAGCAGTACAAATTTGGAAAAATCCCTCAAATCGCTTTTATCCTTGCGCGCTTATTCCTACTTTATTGGCAACAAGGATATCGTCAGCAACGCTGGCGCAAACCAGATATCATAATGGCAATACCACTTCATCATGGTAAACATTGGCAACGTGGATTTAATCAAGCCAGTTTAATGGCCATACAATTAGCTTATTGGCTAGGATGCCAATATCAGACTAATTCAATTACTCGCACTCGTGCTACACTACCACAAACTCAACTTTCTGCTAAAAAACGTACACAAAATCTTAGTAACGCTTTTAGGATAAAAAAATCGTTTCAAGATCGTCATATTGCTGTACTGGACGATGTAATTACAACAGGTACAACAATGAATGAAGTGGCTAAATTGCTCATTAAAGCTGGCGCAAATTCAGTCCAAGCCTGGGCAATATGCAGAACCTTGTAGAAAGTAATGAAAAGAGCGTATGATAAACATACTAAAATGATAAAGTTGAGCATTGACTATGATTAATATTACTGAAGCAGCACAAGCTCATTTTGCCAAACTATTGGCAAATCAAGAATCTGGTACACAAATTCGCGTATTTGTTATCAATCCTGGCACACCTTCTGCGGAATGTGGGGTCTCTTATTGTCCACCTGATGCTATCGAAGCAACTGATATTGAACTTAAATTTGATAAACTTTCAGCCTATGTTGATGAGATTAGCGCACCTTTTCTGGAAGAGGCTGAAATTGATTTCGTAACGGATCAATTAGGCTCTCAACTTACTCTAAAAGCACCTAATGCTAAAATGCGAAAAGTTGCTGACGATGCCCCGCTGATGGAACGAGTTGAATATGTTATTCAATCACAAATTAATCCACAGTTAGCCGGCCATGGAGGAAAGGTATCATTAATGGAAATCACTGATGATGGATATGCCATTCTACAATTTGGTGGAGGTTGTAATGGCTGTACAATGGTCGATATTACCTTAAAAGAAGGTATTGAAAAGCAATTGCTAAATATGTTCCCAGACGAATTGAAAGGCGTAAAAGATTTAACCGAACATCAACGTGGTGATCACTCTTATTATTAAAATTATTACCCATTTTTGCTAAAGATAGATACTCTTTAAGAGTATAGAGAGTATCTTTTTTTCCAAACATAAAATAATATAGCGCAGAATTACTATGGATAATTTTCAATTAATTACAGTTGAACAAGCCTATAAACTTTGGCAAACAGGTAACAGCATCATGGTCGACATTCGCGACCCACAAAGTTTTCATTCAGCGCATATTACCAGCGCTTACCATCTTACAAATGAGTCCTTAAATAACTTTATTAGCCAAACTGACTTTGATACGCCAGTAATGGTAATGTGTTACCATGGCCATAGTAGCCAAGGAGCAGCACAATATTTGGTAAATACGGGCTTCGAAACTGTTTATAGCATAAACGGTGGTTTTGAAGTATGGTCGAGAGAATATCCACACACCATCAATTCACTCTCTTAAGCGATATAACAGGCTATGATCCATCTAATTTCTATAGCAAATCCTAGGTTAGCACAAGCATTTATTGATTATATGGCAATGCAAAACATTGTTATTGAAATGCGCGCTGAGCCACAGGGGAAATTCTTTGATCTCTGGTTACAGGACGAAAATAAGTTCGAACAAGCACAACAAGAACTAAAACTATTTATGCAAGATCCTCTTAACTCCCGTTATCAGGCGGCAAGCTGGCAAACTGGACATGTCGATAAAAAATTTGGCTACCGTAATTATCTCACTTTCGATTATTTAAAAAAACAATCTGGACCACTTACCATTATCGTTTTCTTTTTAACTATTTTAATTTATATTTGGATGCTAATTTCTGGTAATGACACCGTAATGGCTTATCTTGCTTGGCCATCAAATACTCAATACACTGAAATCTGGCGAATATTCACCCCTGCTTTACTGCACTTTTCATTGATGCATATTTTGTTTAATTTAATGTGGTGGTGGTATTTAGGTAGTCAGGTAGAACGCCAATTAGGTACAGGTAAGCTATTTGTCATTACTATTGTATCAGCTCTTTTTAGTAATTGGGGGCAATCGCTATTTAGTGGCTCAGCTTTTGGTGGTCTTTCTGGCGTGGTTTTTTCGTTAATTGGTTACGTTTGGTTAACCGGTGAACGTCACCCAGCAAAAGGTATTTCTATTCCACGAGGATTAATGATATTTGCTGTTTTATGGTTATTTCTTGGTTACTTTGATATTTTTGGCATGAAGATAGCTAACACAGCACACACTGCCGGGTTAATTATCGGTTTATTAATGGGATTATGGGATAATAGACATAAACCAAATAATACAAAACATGACCAATATATTTAGTGATACTTGAGGTTTTTGTGAAACAAACTCAACGCCATGATGCTATTATCGAACTTGCCCGTATTCAAGGCTATGTAAGTACTGAAAAGTTAGTTGAATATTTCAATGTCAGCCCACAAACTATTCGTCGTGATCTCAATGAACTGGCAGAAAAAAATAAAATTCAACGCCATCACGGAGGTGCCGCACTTCCTTCAAGTTCTGTAAATACGGCTTACCATGATCGCAAAATGATGTGGTCGAATGAAAAAGAACGAATTGCCCAACATGTTGCGCGCCAAATCCCTAATGGGGCGACACTATTTATCGATATCGGTACCACACCAGAAGCTGTCGCCTATGCGTTGCTGAATCATAAAAATTTAAGGATCGTTACGAATAATCTTAATGTTGCAATCCTACTTATGCCAAAAGAGGATTTTCGTTTGATTTTAGCAGGAGGAGAAGTTCGTAGCCGTGATGGCGGGATTGTTGGTGAAGCAACCCTAGATTTTATATCTCAATTCCGTCTGGACTATGGTATTTTAGGTATCAGTGGTATCGATGAGGATGGTTCATTACTTGAGTTCGACTACCATGAAGTACGAACAAAAAAAGCAATTATTGAAAATTCTCGTTGCGTTATGCTGGTCACTGATCACTCAAAATTTGGGCGCAATGCAATGGTTAACCTAGGCAGTATGGAGATGATTGATTATCTTTTTACTGACCAAGCTCCTCCTGCAAACATCGAAAAAATGATTGAGTATCATAATGTAACCCTTGAGATATGCTAATATTCGCTTATCGCAGGAAATTTTCTTATTTCCTGCTCTATTTCTGTAGCTATACTTCTTTATAAGCTCATATTCTCTCCAAATTAATACTCATTCTCTAAATTAGTTTGCTATTTTGGTCTATTTTTCCATCAAACAATAAGTGGCATCAATTTTATGGTTTTTTCCGCTTAATAATAGTTGGCTTTCGAATCTAATTTGATTAAAATCGTGAGCGAAAACGAACATACTTGAGCAATCTCGAACATTGGGGGACGCATGGAAATAAAAGATTTAATTGTGCTAGGTGGTGGTATAAATGGTGCTGGTATTGCCGCTGATGCTGCTGGTCGTGGATTATCAGTATTACTACTAGAAGCTCAAGATCTTGCTAGCGCAACTTCTTCAGCTAGTTCCAAACTGATCCACGGCGGATTGCGCTATTTAGAACATTATGAATTTCGTTTAGTTAGTGAAGCGCTTGCCGAGCGTGAAGTTTTGCTTAAGCTTGCTCCCCATATCGCTTTCCCTATGCGTTTTCGCCTCCCTCATCAACCTCACCTTCGCCCTGCCTGGATGATCCGTGCTGGCCTTTTCCTTTATGATCACCTAGGTAAACGTACCAGTCTACCTGGCAGTAAAGGACTAAAATTTGGTAAAAACTCTGTCTTAAAATCAGAATTAACAAAAGGTTTTGAATATTCAGATTGTTGGGTAGATGATGCACGCTTAGTCGTCCTCAATGCACAAGAAGTTCTTAGACATAAAGGTGAAGTTCGAACTCGTACTAAAGCGACGAGAGCCTGGCGTGAGAACGGGCTCTGGGTCGTGGAAGCAGAAGACCTACGTACGGGTAAAAAAGAAACTTGGCAAGCAAAAGGATTAGTAAACGCAACTGGACCTTGGGTTAAATCTTTCTTTGATGAAGGGTTACAATTAAAATCACCTTACGGTATCCGACTAATTAAAGGTAGCCATATTGTTGTACCTCGTGTACACGATGGATCACAAGCTTATATTTTACAAAATGAAGATCACCGTATTGTCTTTGTTATTCCTTGGATGGACGAGTTTTCTATTATAGGTACTACCGATGTCGAATACCAAGGTGATCCAAAAGATGTTCACATTGATAATAATGAAATTAAATACTTACTAAAAGTTTACAACGATCATTTCAAAAAACAGTTAACCCAGCAAGATATTGTCTGGACTTATTCTGGGGTACGTCCATTATGTGATGATGAATCTGATTCGCCTCAAGCCATTACACGTGATTACACACTCGATATCCATGATGAACAAGGAAAAGCACCTTTATTATCTGTTTTTGGTGGTAAATTAACCACATATCGTAAACTTGCCGAACATGCTATAGATAAATTAGCTCATTACTACCCTAATACCGGTAAAGCATGGACTAAAGACGCAACACTACCTGGTGGTGATATCGAAGGTTGTGATCGTGACGGTTATGCTCAGTTATTACGTAAACGCTACCCCTGGTTACCAGAAGGAATTGCCTTGCGATATGCCCGCACTTACGGTAGTAACAGCAGTTTGATTTTAAACCAAGCACAATCGTTATCTGATCTAGGTGAAGCTTTTGGGCACAATTTATATGAAGCTGAATTACGTTATTTAGTCGAAAATGAATGGGTTACAGAGTTAGATGATGCCATCTGGCGTAGAACTAAATTAGGTATGTGGCTTAATGATGATGAAAAACAACGAATAAAGCAATGGTTAATTAAAAATACAACTATTACACAATAATACCATATAAGCCTCATAAATTTATGAGGCTTATATCGCAACTTTATCGATTACAACCTGAGCAAAACAGTTAATAAAGTTTCTTCGCCGTATCTAACCAATCCTGCTTAAACTTACGTTGCATATTTTCGACTGCATCTATGATATCATGATGAACCAGTTTATCATTTTGAATACCAACACAGCGGCCACCATAGCCTTGCAAAAGTAGCTGAATAGAGTAAGCGCCCATACGGGATGCCAAAACACGATCACTCGCTACTGGGCTACCGCCTCGCTGAATATGACCTAAAACAGTTGCACGTGTTTCATGCCCCGTTGCTTTTTCAATATATTTTGCCAATTCATTAACATCGTAAATATTTTCAGTAATAGCAACAATCGCATGACGTTTACCTCTTGCTAAGCCAGATTTAATTTCTGTCAGTAACTCTTCCTTATCAAAAGGTATTTCAGGCAATACTACAAACTCACAGCCTCCAGCAATAGCCGCGGATAAAGTCAAATCACCGCAGTGGCGCCCCATTATTTCAACTATCGAAATACGTTTATGGGAAGTTGAAGTATCACGTAAACGATCAATTGCCTCAACAATGGTATCCAAAGCGGTAAAATAACCAATAGTATAATCAGTACCAGCAACATCATTATCAATTGTTCCAGGTACGCCAATACAAGGGAAGCCCGCTTCAGTGATCCTCTTTGCTCCGCGATAAGAACCATCTCCACCAATGACCACCAAGGCATCAATATTATGTTTTCTCATATTATCAATAGCTTGAGCTCTTACCTTCTCACTATCACGAAATTCAGGAAAACGAGCAGAGCCTAAGAAAGTACCACCGCGGTTAATAATATCAGAAACACTAAAACGGTTGAGTTCTTTTATTCGATTTTCATAAAGACCCATATAGCCGTCATAAACACCATAAACTTCTAAACCTTCAGAGAGTCCCATTCTTACGACACTACGAATAGCAGCATTCATCCCTGGCGCATCACCACCACTGGTTAAAACACCAACTCTTTTTATTCCTTTTTTATTCATGGTGACCTCTGATTTAATATATTGCTACAAGTATAAAAACCATATCATTTATTTTACTTATGACTGCGACGGGCTGAATTGATTCTGCATGCTACATTATACGATAAAACTTTTACCGTGTGCTTTAATTATTAACTTTCTTTGATAAAGGTGAAATTTATTATAAATATTACAAATACTCCCATTAAAATAATTAAATAAAAAAATTTCTAATTATTATGTTAATGAAATATATATGTGGCTGATAATTAAGTTATCTTAATAGATACTTTAATTTTTTATACTACAGATATATAGATCTTTTTTTTAAAACTAACGTTTACAATAAAACGTTTTTTATATCTTTTTAGTATAGCTAACTTCATCTATAAAAATTTTTAACTTTTAATTAAAAACTGTCTGATTAATTTACACCTCCGATTTGCACTTCATCTAAAATATTCCTTATAAGTCAGTTAGTTCCATCGCAAAAATCATATATAAACATAACACCACTAGTGTACAAAAAACTACAGAGAAGGCAAAATATAATAGGCATTGTTACTCATAGTGGAAATCGAAAAATAGTATCGCTAGATAGAAATATTTTAGTAATTTTAAATATAGGATCTGCGAGTAAATGAAATAATGGAGAAAAAATGTTAGAAATATTCGATGTGAACTATAACCTTTTGACTGAAAAAAAATCAAAAGAATTATTTACGTTAAGAAAAGAAACATTTAAAGATCGGCTTAACTGGGCAGTCAGTTGTATTAATGGCATGGAGTTTGATGAATATGATAATGACAAGGCTAACTATCTATTTGGTGTAAGAAATAACAACATTATCTGTAGTGTCAGATTTATTGAAATGCAATTTCCTAATATGATTACAGGCACATTTGCACATTTTTTCAAACATCTTAATCTTCCTAAGGGAAATTATATTGAATCAAGCCGCTTTTTTGTGGCCAAAGACCGAACAAAAGAACTAAATTGCGACAAATATCCTGTCTTTTTTATACTATGTCTAGCAATGATTAATTATGCTCAAAAAGGCGATTATGATGGAATTCTTACTATTATCAGCCATGGTATGTTAAAAGTAGTAGAACGTTCAGGTTGGGAAGTTTCAATCATTGAACAAGGTTTATCAGAAAAAAACGAAAAAGTGTATCTGCTGCTTTTGCCCATAGATTCTAAAAATCAAAATAAGTTAATTGGAAGGATAAGGAGCCATTATGACAGCCTTGTGAATAATAATTTAAAAAAATGGCCATTAATATATCCATCATTTGGAGACAGGTTTAATGAGCTGTAATTCGACACCAAGTCTTATTGCATGCTTAGCGTTCATAACGCCCAATTTTTTCACAACACTGCCAATATGAAATTTTACTGTACCCAATTTTATACCTAGTATGGTTGCAATTTCAGAGTAGGTTTTTCCCATACTAGCCCAATACAAAATTTCATTTTCACGTGGTGAAAAACACTCTTTTCCACTTGCTGGGTTCTGATAGTTTTGTCTAATCATCTCTCGATACAGAGAGGTGATTTTTTCATGAACATCAAGAAGAAGCATATGCAAATCATTTTTATGCTCTTTTATCTTCTTTTTTATTTCGACAACTTCTGAACTAAACATCACGATTGATAACATAGCAAGGCGATTATTATAATCATGTAATACAAAAGTATAGCCATTTACAACATTATAATCTTTCGAAATATCGAAAATTTTGGAGAAATTAATATTAGAATTAATAGGCAAACTTTCGTCCCACTCAAAAGGAGAAACTCGATTAAGAGCAAAGATAATGACGGGATCGATTTGTTGATAATTCCTTTCCTTATATATTTCAACCCACTCATCTGGATAATTTGTTATCGCAAACATTTCCGCTGGATTTCTTTTATTCAGGATAATATACGCATACCTAAATTTCCCAAAAACAGCTAATTCTCTATCTAAGTAGTTTTTTATTACATCATTTATCGTATCATTATCAAAAAACGTCTTTGACATCCACTTACTCCCCCAAAATACATAATAACTTCCATGTAAGGATAAAAGTATAGTGCAAAACTAGACTTAAGTCTAACTACAATCGAAGCATAAAAAAAGGTAAAGTCACAACTAGATTTATATAAAAATAATAAAAAAACCTGACCTCATGTAAGGTCAGGCTGCCAAGTTGGCCAACACCAGGGAAATTTATTTCTCAATATCATAAAGCCATATCGTCAGTAGAAGCAAGATGTCTCTACTGGCTTTATAGCTTTTTTTCATCATAATTTGCTATTAATAATTCAACTCTCCTTCATTAAACTTTAATTTTTTCATATATATCAATATATTAACCTTAACAAAGAAATAAACTTTTGCTTACAAATTTATTTATAATTAAATCAACATATCGACTAATTAGCCATATTTCATTCTAGAAATCTATTTAATCTGTATCTCAATTGCGCGGTAAACTTCATTTAGTTATCTGTTGGACATCCTACATATTCAAATTATCTAAGAATTTTACGATATTAAAACATTATGAATGGGTTAATCTTTATGAAAATAAATGCGTTAAATAAGTAACATTTTTCTGATACACGATTCTTATGATAAAATTTTCAATACATTGTCTTTAATAAACAATATTTTTGTAAGAACAACATCATAGCAAACAAGTGCGTTCTATCATCACACTAACAATTTTAAAAAATATCCTTAACTTACTAAACTAGTGTGATTATGAATACTAGATAAGAGGTTAGCATTATTATTTGATTATATTTTTACTAAGCTAATTTTTTAATTAACTAGATGAGTTAATTAAAGAAATAAAAAGCAATGCCCCTTCAACCAATGAAATCAAGAAGACTTACTAACTCATGTAACTACCGTGTCAACTAATCAACAGTTTTTGCTCCCATAACAGCTTCTATCAGCTAAGTTTTTCAACATATTATTATGGATCCTAGAGACCATTGTGGTCGTGAAAAGTGATGGGAACAAAAAATATTTAGCACTTATTTACGTCATTAGAGATATGACTTCAAGCAATAGCGAGTCAGTATTACCTCATTTAATTTTCTTTGTGCAGCTGAGCCAATATTGACCATATCGAGGATATCTTCGAAATAACCTTCAATATTGTGTACACTATGGGAACAAGCATCTTTCACTCATTCTAAAACAGGCGTGAAATGTCCGTATTCCGCATATTCTAGCTGCTTAGCAAGCTCTCTAGCCGACCAAAATGCAAGGCCAGATTCATCAATTTTTTATTTATTCAAATATTTGATTTTGTTGAATTATGCATCTAATCTCTCATATTTATTAGCGCTATCGATTGATAATGCAGATGGCTTACCTGTAGTGTAATTCAAATACTGTTAAGACTTCCTAAAATAACCTACTTGTAAACTCTCCCTAACAATCAAACTGTAGTGGTCAACTATAATTGTGATTTC
This sequence comes from Bombus cullumanus, assembly GCA_014737535.1. NCBI lineage: Eukaryota > Metazoa > Arthropoda > Insecta > Hymenoptera > Apidae > Bombus > Bombus cullumanus. The sequence goes on along the minus strand of JACXIX010000122.1, from coordinate 120,070 downwards.
TTCTTCAATATTCTGATAGTAAAAAAGCCAGTTAATACAAGGTATCTTCTGGCTTTGTGATTTGTTGTTAATTACTATGAAAACTTACTCAATATTTTGGATCTGCTCACGCATTTGTTCTATTAAGACTTTTAATTCGACAGCAGAATTAGTCACTTGGCTATTAATAGATTTAGAGGCCAAGGTATTTGCTTCACGATTAAATTCCTGCATCATAAAATCCAACCGACGACCGACAGCTTCTTGCTTTTTAAGAATATTACGCGTTTCTTTAACATGAGCATCTATCCTATCAAGTTCTTCTGCAACATCGATACGTTGGGCTAACATGATTAGCTCTTGTTCTAATCGATTATTATCTATCTGAATTTCTGCCTCTGCTAATTTTGTTTGTAAGCGCTCACGCTGCCATTTTAAAATCTCCGGCATTTGATGACGAACATCTTGAATTTGCTGACTAACAGCATCTAGCCGTTGCTCAATCATTACCTTTAGCATCTCGCCTTCGCTTTCCCGATTGAGAATAAAATCATCTAAAGCAAATTCTAATTCTTTAAGTAAATGTTTACAAATAACATCCAAATTCTGCTCCTGAGCTAACATAACCCCAGGCCAGCGAAGAATTTCTAACGGATTAATTTCGCCTTCACCACTACTCTTTTTTACCCAGTTCGCAGTTCTAATCAATTGGTTAGCTAACTCTTCATTTAGGACTAATTCACTCTGCTGATGTGAACTAAGTTCAAAACGTAAACTACACTCTACTTTCCCTCGTGTTAATCTGGCACGTAGACGCTCGCGAATCACAGGTTCCAGGCTTCTAAATTGTTCCGGCAAGCGAATATAAGTTTCAAGATAACGTTGGTTAACGGAACGCAGCTCCCAAGCCGCATTTCCCCATTCACTTTTTATATCTCGTCGTGCGAAAGCGGTCATACTATGGATCATATATCGTTCCTATAAATAAAAATTAGATTATAACCTTGAGTGAAAGCATAGGATAGGCATTCAATGTCGAAGAACGTATAATGCGCCACCAACATTATTTAACTACGGAGATAACACCATGCGTCCAGAGAATAGGCAGGCTGATCAGGTGCGCCCTATAAAAATCACCCGTCAATATACTAAACATGCAGAAGGTTCTGTTCTGATTGAGTTTGGTGATACCAAAGTATTATGTAACGCCACAATCGAAGAAGGCGTTCCCCGCTTTTTAAAAGGCCAATCACAAGGTTGGATAACAGCAGAATACGGTATGTTACCACGAGCAACAAATTCTCGTAATATACGCGAAGCAGCAAAAGGCAAACAAACCGGTCGCACCATGGAGATACAACGCCTTATCGCACGTTCTCTACGAGCTGCTGTTAATTTAAAGCAATTAGGTGAATATACCATTACACTAGATTGTGATGTCATTCAGGCTGATGGAGGCACTCGTACCGCTGCAATTTCGGGTGCCTGTGTCGCTTTAACTGATGCATTAAACAAAATGGTCGCAGAAGGAAAATTGAAAAAAAGTCCGCTTAAATCAATGGTTGCAGCGGTTTCTGTCGGCATAGTGGATGGCAAACCTATTTGTGATCTAGAATATAGTGAAGACTCTGTCGCTGAAACAGATATGAATATTGTCATGATGGATAATGGTAAAATGATCGAAATTCAAGGTACTGCAGAAGGTGAACCATTTAGTCATGAGGAGCTGTTATCGCTGCTTTCTTTAGCAAAAAATGGCTTACAAACCATTTTTACCGCCCAGAAAGAAGCATTAGAATAATAAACTATTATATCTTACTAGCGGTCTTTTATAGCTGTTAAATTGAAAGAAGATAAATTAAAGAGGAAAATTTAATGAAAGGCTATCAGCGCGAATTTATTAAACTCGCCATGAAAAAAAAAGCATTGGAATTTGGTGAATTTACGTTGAAATCTGGTCGCAAGAGCCCCTATTTTTTTAATGCTGGCCTCTTTAATACAGGAAAAGATTTAGCTGCACTAGGTCATTTTTATGCCCAAGCGTTTATGGATCATAATCCTGCTTGTGACATTATTTTTGGTCCGGCCTATAAAGGTATTCCGATCGTAACAACAATGGTGGTTGCACTATCTGAGCATTATCACTTTGATAAGCCATACTGTTTCAATCGGAAAGAGGTTAAAAAACATGGTGAAGGTGGAGAATTAGTCGGTAGTCCATTAAAAGGAAATGTTGTGATCGTTGACGATGTTATTACAGCAGGAACGGCAATTAAAGAATCTGCAGAAATAATTAAGCGACATAAAGCTAAACTTAGTGCGGTTATATTAAGTCTAGATCGTCAGGAGAAAGGTGAAAAGAATCTATCAGCCGTCCAAGAAATTGAAAAGAAATTCAAATGCCAGGTATTTTCTATTATTACTTTGAATGATTTAATTGATTATTTAAGTGAAAATCCGAATATGTCAACCCATTTGGCTACGATGAAAGCTTATCGAGAAAACTATGGTACCACTCCTCTTAACAAATAAAAAATTAGCAATTTTATTAACCCACTAGCGTAAAAAAAACTCCGCCCAAATATCAGGCGGAGTGAGTAGTACAATTAATTATTGTAACTGCGCCAAGATCATAGGCCAGCGTGCATCAAATTCTTTAGTTGGGCAATACCGAAACTCTGAACGTACAAATCGTGATAACATACCCTCACAAAACACTAATAGTTGAGATGCTAATAAACTCTCATCATAACTAAAACTTTGCTTATCTCGTATTTTTCTTTCCTTTAAAACCTGTCTAAATTGCGCTTCGATACGTTCAAACAATTGGCTAATCCTATCTTGTAATTGAACTTGCTCAAACATCAACGCATGTGCTGTCATTATTCGTGTTAATCCAGGATTTTTCTCCGCAAAACCCAGTATCAACATTAAAATCAAGCGAATACGCCTAATGGTGTCTTTCTCATCTTGCAGAATCAGATTAATACGTGAAATTAAAGAATTTTCAATAAATTCAATAAGACTATCAAACATTTTCCCTTTACTAGGGAAATGCCGGTATAGTGCTGCTTCAGATACACCAACATGACTTGCCAACTTAGCTGTGGTAATGCGCTGGCTGCCATCACTTGTTTCCAACATTTGCGCAAGCGCCTGCAAGATTTCCTCACGCCTGTTTTTCTTCTTTGCTATCTCTTTTCCTGCCATGGCTAAACAAGACCCCTGATAAAACAACAAAACAGACCACGCAATCCTTGCTTTTCATCATTTATAAAGCTTAAAAATCAAAAAATTGATAATATTTTATAAATAACAAGATTATTGGCGGCCTGAATGACCAAAACCACCACTACCACGTTTTGTCGTTTCAAAATCTTGTACAAGCTTAAATTCAGCTTGAACAACTGGCACAAAAACCATTTGTGCTATACGCTCACCCGGTTCAATAGTAAAACTTGTATTACCACGATTCCAGACCGAAACCATCAATTCACCTTGATAATCAGAATCGATTAAACCGACTAAATTTCCTAATACAACACCATGCTTATGGCCTAAACCTGAACGAGGAAGAATTACTGCAGCCAATTGTTGATCTGCAATATGTACTGCTAATCCTGTGGGTAATAGCTTAGTTTGACCTGGTTCTAATTGTATCGCCTGATCTAAACAAGCTCGTAGATCTAATCCAGCAGATCCTTCTGTCGCATAAGTGGGTAAAGGAAATTCATTTCCTACACGAGGATCAAGAATTTTAATGTCTATTTTTTTCTTCATAACGTTGAAGTATCTCATCGAGTAAACGGTGGCCAAGCTCTAATTTATGACTATGAGGTAAATGTATCTCTTTATCTTCCCAAAATAAATTCAGGGCATTGCTTTCTGAATTGAATCCATGATCGGCTAATGAAACATCATTTGCACAAATAAGATCCAGATTTTTTTGGATACGCTTATTACGAGCATATTCTTCCACATTTTGTGTCTCTGCTGCAAATCCAACAACATAAGGACGATTTTTAGTCAATTTACCAACACTTGCCACAATATCAGGATTTTTTACCAATGTCAGAGTAATTTCGTCTGCCTGCTTTTTAATTTTTTCTTTTGTAAACGCTTTTGGCCGATAATCAGCCACTGCAGCACATCCAATAAAAATTTGTTGTTTATCAATTATATTATGTACTTGGTTATACATCTCCAACGCGCTGACAACATTAATACGTTTAACGCCTGCAGGCGTTGATAAATTAACTGGACCGCTAATAAGTGTTACATTAGCACCTCGTTCTGCAGCCGCTTGTGCTATCGCGAAACCCATTTTTCCCGAACTATGATTAGTAACAAAACGAACGGGATCGATTTCCTCTTGGGTTGGCCCCGCCGTAATTGCTAAATGCAGGTTTACCATATCTTGCTTATGCTGAAAACTATTCTCAGCTAACTCAACAATAGCTAACGGCTCTAGCATTCGACCGGGGCCAACATCACCACAAGCTTGACTGCCTTCAGCAGGGCCCCAAACTAAAACATGGCGCTCTTTAAGTAATGTAATATTTTGCTGAGTAATATTAGCGAGATACATCTGCTGATTCATTGCCGGCACAACAGCTATTTTTGCCTCTGAGGCTAAACAGACCGTTGTTAATAAATCATTAGCCATACCAACAGATAAACGAGCAAGCAAATCTGCAGTTGCAGGTGCTAAAATAATTAAATCTGCCCATTTAGCTAATTCAATATGACCCATTGCTGCCTCTGCGGCAGGATCCAATAAATCATCAGCAACTGGATAGCCCGAAACAGCCTGTAGTGTTAACGGTGTAATAAAAGATTTGGCGGCATTTGTCATGACCACACGTACAATTGCACCATGATCACGCAAACGACGAACTAATTCCGGTGTTTTATAAGCGGCAATACCACCGCTAACACCAAGCACGATATTTTTACCTGTAAGTTCTGCCATCATATCTATCCAAATTCAAATGATGAGTTTACTGATATTACCATAAGCTGAAGTTTAGGTGAGAATACCATCAATTTTTATCCATCAAAAAACTTTTTTGCAAAACGCTACGCAACTACGCTAGGAAATTTTGGCACATACTTTGGCATGCTGTAACCTGTCAAAGCGACTGGGAAATAGACAGGAAAACATATGGAAGAAATAAATTATGCACTTCAACCTAGAGAAAAGCTTTTAGCTTATGGGGCATCATCATTAAGTGACATAGAGCTTTTGGCCATTTTTCTTCGCACAGGGTTGCCTGGATTTCCGGTTTTAATATTGGCAGAAAACTTACTAAAAGAATTTGGTTCGCTTCATAAACTATTAACAGCTGATTATCAACAATTTTCAGCGCACAAGGGATTAGGGGTTTGTAAGTATTCACAATTACAAGCGATTGGTGAAGTGGCTAAACGATTTTTTACACAACAACTTATTAATCAAAGTATTATGAGAAGCCCTAAGCACTTAAAAAAATATCTACTCGATTTTTATCTTGGACAAGATAGAGAAATTTTTATCGTATTATTCTTAAACAACCAAAATCAAATTATTTGCTATGAAGAAATGTTTAAAGGTACCATAAATCGAGTAGAGGTACATCCGAGAGAAATTTTAAGGCAAGCTGTTAAAGTAAATGCAGTATCCATTATTCTAGCGCATAATCATCCATCGGGTAACCCGGAGCCCAGTTTAGCGGATAAAATTGTCACCGAAAGAATCGCCAATGCTTGCCGTTTGATAGACATAAAATTACTTGACCATTTTGTCATCGCCCATAAAAAATGCCTTTCATTTGTCGAACTTGGCCTACTCTAATGCCATATTTTGACTAAGAAATAGCAACTTTATTAGTTCTGGGCTTGAGTGAAAGCGCTATAGGGCGTATACTACGCCACCTTTTAGGATCTCGGGTTTGACACAAAGGGCCTATCTCAGTGAGTTTTTACTGAAGTTAAGTTGTTTTTTATATTAAGAAAATTTGCTGAGATAGGCTCCTAAGTCTGACGAGGCAGTCATTCCCGATATAAAGCTCGAGCTGATTAGATTTTGGAGAAATAGACATGTCACGAGTCTGTCAAGTTACTGGTAAGCGCCCGATGAGCGGTAATAACCGCTCACACGCAATGAATGCAACTAAACGCCGCTTTTTGCCAAACCTGCACTCTCACCGTTTCTGGGTTGAGTCTGAGAAACGTTTCGTAAAACTTCGTGTGTCGGCAAAAGGCATGCGTATAATCGATAAAAAAGGGATCGACGCAGTTCTTGCTGAGCTTCGCTCCCGTGGTGAGAAATACTAAGGAACTTAAAAATGGCTAAAGGTATTCGCGATAAAATTAAACTAGTTTCTTCTGAAGGTACAGGCCACTTCTATACTACAACGAAGAACAAACGCACTATGCCTGAAAAATTGGAAATGAAAAAATTCGATCCAGTTGTTCGTAAGCATGTGATTTATAAAGAAGCTAAAATTAAATAACTTCTTAATAAAAAACCCAGCGCAAGCTGGGTTTTTTATATAATATCTTTAATGTATAAAAGAGAATTTTATATTATTAACATTTTTTTCATTTCATTCTTTTCACTGCAATTTCGTTAATATAATAAATAACCTATTGAAAAAATTAATGAATATAAATAATTATCAAAAAAATTTCTTATTTTATTCATTAAATTTCAGCTCATATATTCATATAATTTTTCTTTGAATAAAAACATTTATTAGATGGCTGAAAATCACAATTTTTCAGGATAATAGAATATATGCAAAATTTTTCTCTAAAATGAGATAATCAGTAACTTGAAAAATTATTACCATAATTATTCAAATCTTTAACAAATGGCTGAAGAATAACAAAAAGTCATTCAATTTTTTGTTATGGTATAGTAAAACTATACCATCGGGTTATCTTACTTTTATACTACCTATAAATAATCTCTCACCATTATCAATGCAAACATACTAAAAATATTTTCTGATATTACTATTAAAAAAATAGTCTCATACCATTATGTATAGTAAAAAATAACAGATAGCAAATTACAAATTAGTAATATTATTGTTAAACTTATTGATAATATTTAAAATTATTTACTTTATAAAGATTCAAATTTTTATTATTTTTTCAAATCTACTAAAAATTTTCAAAAATAAAAGTTATTTCTAATACAAAAAAAGTAACCCTTTAGATTATTCTAATGAAATTAACTATCTCAAATTTGTTGAATTTATAGTGATAACATTGGTCAAAAATCAGATAAACTTATAAACAAACAATTCAAGAGTGACTGCAGCAAGTGGATAAACAATTTAAAAAAATTCTGATCATTAAAATGCGATTTCATGGAGATATGTTACTGACAACACCTGTCATTAGCACGCTCAAAAAAAATTATCCAACCGCTAAAATTGATATTCTTCTCTATCAAGATACAATACCAATCTTGTCTGAAAATAGAGAAATTCATGCACTTTATGGCATAAAAAACAAAAAAAATAACAATATGGCTAAACTAGTTGATTTTATCATATTAATCAATAAATTACGAAAAAATCATTATGATTTAATTATAAATTTAGCCGATCAATGGATTGTACCTTTTTTGGTAAGATGTATTCCTGCCAAGATAAAAATTTCTCATCAATTCAAGCATAGAGACACAAACTATTGGTCTGGAAGTTTTACACATATTGTTAAACCAAGGGGAAAACATGTTGTTGAACAAAATCTCTCTATACTAAAGCCTCTTCAACTTAATACTTTATATTCCAATACAACAATGGCTTACCAAGCAACTGATTGGGAAAAAATTAATCACCAATTAATTTCTCTAGGTGTACATAGTAGCTATGTTGTTATCCAACCAACAGCTAGACAAAAATTTAAGTGTTGGGATGATGAAAAATTTGCTGAGGTGATTGATAATCTTCAATCTAGAGGATATCGAGTCATATTAACATCAGGCCCCAGTAAAGATGATCTCACCTGCGTGGCTAATATTGCACAACAATGTCGTCAATCACCCGTTACAGAATTTGCAGGAAAAACTACATTTCCACAATTAGGCGCTCTAATTAGTCATGCCGCTTTATTTATCGGTGTAGATTCAGCACCAATGCATATTGCAGCAGCATTAGAAACCCCTATTATCTGCTTATTCGGTGCTACAGATCATCAATATTGGAAACCATGGAGTAAAAATGTTATTCAAATTTGGGCTGGCAATTATGAAAAAATGCCAGAGCGACATGAGCGTGATCGTAATAAAAAGTATCTATCAATAATTCCTGCTAAAGATATTATCGCCGCCACAAAAAAAATGTTACCAATGGATATACAAACCATTAAATCTGAGATAGAGATATAATTCCATGGAAATTGCATTTTGTTTATATAAATATTTCCCCTTTGGTGGGTTACAAAGAGATTTCATCAAAATCCTCTCTGCTTGCCAAAAACGCGGACATCAAATACGTGTTTACACAATGGTATGGGATGATGAAATTCCTGCTGATATTAACGTTATCATCATCCCAGTTAAAAGGCATACAAATCATGGGCGTAATGAAGCATTTTATCATCAGGTTAAAACGCATTTAACCCAATATCCTGCTGATGTTATTGTTGGTTTTAATAAGATGCCAGGATTAGATATTTATTATGCAGCAGATGTTTGTTATGCAGAAAAAGTTGAAAAAGAAAAAGGTTTTTTTTATAAATTGACCAAACGATACCAACATTATATCGCTTATGAAAAAGCGGTCTTTGATGTAAACAGTCATACTAAATTATTAATGTTGACCCAACATCAAGTTGATGACTTTAAAAAACATTACAAAACACCTGACGCACGTTTTTATCTGTTACCACCAGGCATTGACCTTAGTAGAAAATATGACCAGCAAATTACTGACGCAAAACAGATATATCGTAAAAAAAATGCCATTTCTATAGATCAATTCTTTTTATTACAAGTCGGTTCAGATTTTAAACGCAAAGGTGTAGACAGAACACTGAAATCAATAGCTTCCTTGCCTGAGAATATAAAAAATAAAACTATGTTAATGGTAGTAGGCCAAGACTCACCTACCCGCTATCAACGATTAGCAAAAAAACTGGCTATAGATAAGCATGTTTTATTTTTTGATGGGCGTAATGATATAGCTGAATTGATGGCTGCTGCTGATATGTTAATCCATCCAGCCTACCAAGAAGCTGCCGGCATAGTATTAATCGAAGCTATTGCAGCGGGTTTACCCGTCATTACAACAGATATTTGTGGTTATGCGCCTTATATCAAACACGCAAATTGTGGCATAGTAATAGATGAACCTTATAGCCAAAAAAATCTTAATAATGCTTTGGCTACAAGCTTAGCTAATAAGTCTCTATTAAATCAATGGGCAAAATCTGCACGCCACTTTGCTGACACTCAAGACTTATACAGTTTACCTGAAAAAGCTGCAGATATTATTTTGGAATGCCAGCATGCTTGAACTTAAACAACCCTTTAAAAACTTATGGCAAGATAAAGATCCTTTTATTGAAATAGAAAAATTAGATGGCAAAATTTTTCGTCAATTAGAGACACGCAAGACATTATGCTTTACGCTTAATGCAAAGAGTTATTTTCTCAAAATTCATTATGGCACTACGTTAAAAGAAATATTAAAAAACCTATTTTCTTTACGAATACCAGTATTAGGTGCGGATAGAGAATGGAAAGCGATCCATCGTTTAACCGAGGCAGGCATTGATACGATGCATGGTAAAGCTTTCGGCCAAAAAGGAATTAATCCTTTATACCGTAAGTCATTCATTATTACTGAAGCACTTATTCCGACCATTAGCTTAGAAGAGTACTGCGTAAATTGGAAAAATTCAGCTCCCAAATTTAGTACTAAAAAAGCATTAATTTTTCGAATGGCTGAAATAGTGCGTAAAATGCATGCATGTGGTGTCAATCATCGCGATTGCTATATTTGCCATTTTTTATTACATTTGCCTTTTGACGGCGATGAAAAAAAATTAAAGATTTCAATTATTGACTTGCATCGCGCCCAAATACGGCAGCATGTACCCAAACGTTGGGAAGATAAAGATTTGATTGGGTTATATTTTTCTTCACTTAACATTGGCTTAACCCAACGAGATATTTTTCGTTTTATGCAAATTTATTTTTCCGATAGTTTAAGAAATATTCTAAATAATGAACAAAAATTGATTTTCAGCGCTAATATTAAAGCAGAAAAAATAAAAGAAAGAACCGTTAGGAGAGGATTATAACTCTAAACGTTTTGTTTTTATAAAAGATTCTATAAAAATGGGTATAGTACATGTATTTTGACAAGCACAAAGTTATTAAACAAAAACTCTGCTTAACGCAAAATATGAATGCTGATTGTCACCCTAAATTCCATATTGCATATGGAGTCGATAAAAATTTTTTATATGGTTGCGGAATATCAATAGCATCAATTGCGCTGTACAATTCTAATATTAATTATTGTTTCCATATATTTACCGATTATTTTGATCATGAACAGGCAACGCTATTCGATACCCTTGCGCGTCAATATAAAATTGAAATAAATATTTATTTAGTCGACGACCAGAGCTTAAAATCATTGCCCTGCACTAGAAACTGGTCATATGCCACCTACTTTAGATTCATCATTGCTGACTATTTCACCAATAAAATAGATAAAATTTTATACTTAGATGCAGATATTATATGTAATAATAATTTAGATAAATTACAAAAAATTCAATTCAATAATAATGAAATTGCTGCAGTGGTAACAGAAAAAGATAAAAAATGGTGGCAAAAAAGAGCATCCGAATTAGAGGTAGCAAATATCTCACAAGGCTATTTTAACGCTGGATTTATACTCATTAATCTTAATCGCTGGGCAGAAGAAGATATTTCAACTCAAGCAATGCAGTTACTTAAAAATAATTCGTTAAAAAATAAATTCTCTTTTCTTGACCAAGATGTTTTAAATATTCTGCTAACAAATAAAGTAATCTATTTGGCAAAAAAATATAATACTCAGTACAGTATAAATTATGGTCTGCAAAGTGTTAAACATGATGCATTTGCTATTGATACTATTTTTATTCACTATATTGGCCCGACCAAACCATGGCATGAATGGGCAATATCTCCCTTTTCACAACCATTTATTAAAGCAAAAAATGCCTCTCCCTGGCAAAATAAACCGCTATTAAAAGCAGAAAGCGTACACCTTTTAAGGTATTGCGCTAAACATAAATTCAAACAAAGAAAATACCACGAAGGTTTAAAGAATTATACTCACTATTATTTAGCAAAATTTAAAATTCTCTTTAAAAGAGTTAAAGGGCTATGTTTATCATGAGGCATTTTATAAAACAAAAATTTAATATTGCAGGAAAAGAAAATCTTACTAAAAATAATAAAAATTTTAATATTGCTTATGGCGTTGATAAAAATTTTCTATTTGGTGCAGCAATATCCATAAATTCCGTATTAATGAATAATACTGATACTGATTTCAATTTTTACCTATTTACTGATTATATTGATAACGAATATTTAGCACGTTTTCAAGAAATGATAGCGAAGTATAATTCTAATATAATTATCTATCTGCTCGATGCTGAAGAATTAAAACAACTATCAACCTCAGACTTTTGGTCTTATGCCACCTATTTTAGGTTAATCGCTTTTGAATATTTGAGTACTAATATAAACTCTATTTTATATTTGGATGCTGATGTTATCTGTAAAGGCAGCCTAAAAGAACTATTTCAGCTAAATTTAGCTGATTTTTTTGCCGCCGTTGTACTCGATGTTGACAACATGCAGCAATCAAGTGCGACTCGACTCAATTTAGCCGATTTAAATGGCAAATATTTTAATGCCGGCGTAATTTATGTGAATTTACAGAAATGGATTGAAAATGATTTTTCCAAAAAATCATTCGAACTGGTACGAGGAAAAACAGATTTCGGTAAATTAAAATATCTTGATCAAGATGCACTAAATATATTATTTCAGACACAAAATATCTATTTATCTCGTGATTATAATTGTATATATACGTTGAAAAATGAATTGTTTTATCACGATTTTTCCAAATACAAAAATACCATAACAGATAGCACCTCTCTTATCCACTATACTGGTGTTACAAAACCCTGGCATACTTGGGGTGTTAATTATCCTGCCAGTCAATTTTTTTACAATTCATATATTCACTCACCGTGGAAAGATCAACCACTAAAAATTGCAGAAAAGAGAACGGAACTGCAAGAAAAATACAAACATCTATTTTTACAACATAAATATATGCAAGGTTTCTTATGCTTAATTAAATATAAACTACTAAAAAAATAATCTTAAAGCGCCTCACGGATAGGTGCTTTAGTTTAACTAATTTATCAATTTTTCATTACGATTCAATGCTAATGCTATTCCTATTATAATAGCCATATTTGAAACATTTACCGTTTCAAATAATCCTCTAACAATCATATCACCGATAAATATCAACATCAGGATCAAAAAACCATCTTTTGCCGTATTATTACGATATCCTTTAAATAAGTACATAAAAATTGAAACAAAAAGATAGAGGAGAGCAATTAGACCAATAATTCCAGCAGCAAACCAAATTGATAAAACTGTATTATGAGGCCCGATCGATTGTTTAAAAATCCAGTCAGGATAATCAATTACTCTTTCATTGTAAATTTTATAAAATAACTGCTCGCCATAGCCATAACCTTTTATTGGATTCTCTTTAATAAGATCTAAGGCTGAATCCTGAGTACCTTGACTATAACGACTACTACTACTCGTCTGCTCTAATTTGTAAAATAATTTATCAAACTGACCTTGATTAATCATTGCCAAGTAGGATAACAAGATACTTAGGCCAATAACAGCAAGACTGAGTAACTTAATCTCTTTTTTTACTCCACACCAGATAATAAATATTACCGTAATAGATAACCAAGTACCTCGCTGTAATGTCCCGATTGTGATAGCAACAAAAGTAATCGAAAGCGAGAAAAATAAAATTTTATTTTTCACTCCTTTATAAAACCAAAAGGAAAGTAAAGCGGGTACAATAAAGATTAACCAATCAGAAATATATCGATGTTCAAATTCTGATAACGGCAGGATACCCTGATGATATTCGTCAATATATTGCAGAATTTCCTTTATTGTTAACGGTAAAATAGAAATAATTAATGAGAAAATCAAAAGCTTAGTTATATGCTCTTGTTTTTCTTGATAGAGCACTATGGCAATAGCCACTGCGGTAATAAATAATTTTTCAATAACACCTTTATTAATAGCTTTTAATGAAATATTAACATCTTTAGAGATAATTAATGAATAAAGCATTGCTATAACAAAAAGCACTAAAGACAAAAATAAATTATTCTTAAATATACTGAAAACACGCTTTCTATCTTTAATTAAATAGACAATAGCGGTGAGATAAATTAATCCTGCTAAGACATGCTTATAACGTGTAACACCATCAAGAAAATATATAGCAATAAAAAAAAATACTATCCCTAAATTCCAATAACAGCGGCAATTAATTCGTTTATTAATTATAGGGATAACCTTCATTTCTACTCCAGATAACATATTAATGCCTTCTATTCTATCGACTAACCAACACAAGATACAGTAGTATGTATTAAGATTAACGACTTGTTACATATTAAGGAAACTATGCCAGAACTACCTGAAGTTGAAACCAGCCGACGTGGAATCGAGCCCTACCTGGTTGGTAATAAAATACAATTTAGTATAGTACGCAATAGTCAATTACGCTGGCCGGTAGCGACAGAAATTTTACATATCGCCAACGAATCAGTCTTAAGTGTTAAACGGCGCGCTAAATACTTACTCATTCAACTCCAACATGGCTGGATAGTCATTCACCTAGGTATGTCAGGTAGTATACGCATCTTAACAAAACAACAATTAGCCGAAAAACACGATCATATCGACTTGGTCCTAGCCGATGGCAAAATATTGCGTTATACCGATCCCAGACGTTTTGGCGCCTGGTTATGGACGAATGACTTGGATAATTGCCCGGTACTTTTCCATTTAGGGCCAGAACCTCTCTCTAATAGCTTTAATGCAGACTATCTCTACCAACGAGCAAAAAATAAAAAAACCGCCATCAAACCCTGGTTAATGGACAATAAAATCGTCGTTGGTGTTGGCAATATTTATGCCAATGAAGCGCTATTCGCTGCCAAAATTCTGCCAACCAGAGCCGCCCATTCACTAACAAGAAAAGAGATAGATCATTTAGTTAACCAGATTAAGCAAATTCTTCAACGTTCAATAGAACAGGGAGGAACAACATTAAAAGATTTTTTACAGTCAGACGGAAAACCAGGTTATTTTGCTCAACAACTGTTTGTTTATGGTAAAAAAGGTGAAGCTTGTTCACATTGCGGTCAACTGATTGAATCAATAAAACTAGGGCAACGTAGTACTTTTTTCTGTCATAACTGCCAAAAATAGGCTTAAGCTTAATCATTTTTTATTGTTCAATTTTTTGCAACATCGCTTTCGCTATTGGCGCTGGTAAAAAAGATGAAACATCACCGCCATGTCGGACAACATCTTTAATTAAAGAAGAAGAAACAAACGATAACTTCGGAGAAGGTAATAAAAAGATGGTTTCCAGATCAGCCATAAGATGACTATTCATATTTGCCAACTGACATTCATATTCAAAATCTGTTATAGATCTCACACCTCTAATCAAAATATTAGCTTGGTGTTTTTGCGCAAAATTTACCGTCAGCTCACAAAACCCTGTTACTTCAACATTAGCTAAATGTTTTGTCTGTTCTTTAGCAAACAAAATACGCTCATCGAGGGTAAACATCGGATTTTTACGTGAACTATCCGCGATAGCCAATATTACCTGTTCAAATATTAAGGCGGCACGCTCTATTATATCCAAGTGACCGTAAGTGATAGGATCAAAAGTACCAGGGTAAATTGCTTTGTTTTTCATAAAGTTTTTCACTAATAACGAGCAACTGAACACATATTATCGTATTATTTAAGTATATTGAACAATTATGCTGACAAAATAAAATCTTTACCATTGATAAGAATAGCTATAAATTATTATCTTTTGAAAATAAATGATAATTACTATCATATTTTTAGTTAATTACTAGTTTAATTTAAATTAATTAACAAAATTTTAAATTTTTTTTATCTTTAATGATGAATAAAAACGCTATTTAAATAGATATTCATTGCACTTTCTTATGTGCAATATGCTACTATAGTGCTAATCTCAATCGGTCAATGTGATAGAATGTTATTACGTCTATATCAAATACTTATTTACCTTATTCAACCCATTATTTGGTTACGTTTATTATGGCGTAGTCGCAAGTCCCCCGCTTATCGTAAACGTTGGAGTGAACGATATGGTTTTTGTAATGGTAAGGTAATTCCCGGCGGAATATTGTTACATTCTGTTTCTGTAGGAGAAACATTAGCGGCTGTTCCGTTAGTTAGAGCATTACGCCATCATTATCCAACACTACCTATTACCGTTACTACTATGACCCCAACGGGCTCAGAACGTGTTTTATCAGCATTTGGTGATGATGTTCAACATGTATATTTACCTTATGATTTAGCAGGCTCTGTACGCCGTTTTCTTAATCACGCCGATCCTAAATTAACCATTATTATGGAAACAGAACTTTGGCCAAATCTTATTCTGCAATTAAAACAACGTAAAATTCCATTAATTATTGCTAACGCCCGTCTGTCTGAACGTTCAGCAGCACGTTATCAAAAATTGGGTTATTTTATCCAAGAGCTATTGCAAAAAATTACTTTAATCGCAGCACAAAACCAAGAAGATGGCGAACGTTTTATTAAACTGGGTTTAGCAAGAAAGAAATTATATGTTACAGGTAGTCTAAAGTTTGATATTTCTGTCACCCCTGAATTGGCTGTAAAAGCCATAACATTACGTCGACAATGGGCTCCACATCGTCCAGTTTGGATTGCTACCAGTACTCATGAAGGAGAAGAGTCAATTATTTTACAGGCTCATACTAAACTATTAAAACAATTTCCTGATTTATTACTGATTCTTGTTCCTCGCCACCCAGAACGCTTTGCAAAGGCTCAAGAGTTAACCCAAAAAGCTAAATTACGCTATATTTGCCGTAGTGAAAATCTCGTTCCCAATAGCAATACTCAAGTTATTATTGGCGATACGATGGGTGAACTTATGTTACTCTATGGTATTGCTGATCTCGCCTTCGTCGGCGGTAGTTTAGTCGAAAAGGGCGGGCATAATCCCTTAGAAGCAGCCGCACATGCCTTGCCGGTTTTAATGGGGCCTTATACTTATAATTTCAAAGATATTTGTACCAAACTAAAACAAGCTGATGGCCTTATTACGGTTAATGATAGTAAATCCTTAATTCTTACTGTTTCCCATTTGCTTAAGGATGAAGATTATCGTCTATACCATGGCCGTCAAGCAGCAGAAGTATTACATGACAATCAAGGGGCATTGCAAAAATTACTAAAACTACTGGAACCTTACCTGCCACCAGTAACCCATTAAATACGAGTATTATTTAATATATTGAATATCGCTAAATTCCATAGCGAAATAGCGCTTATGATCATTAACTAAACAGGAATAACTAACAAATACTAAGTATTTTATTTTTTCTTCATTATAGTGTTACTGGTTTAATTCAAATAAATGGGATATTTACCCCACCAATTATATGACTGACGATGAAAAATAATATGCCTTTATTTAGCCCAAAATCAAAAATATTGCTTTACTTGTGGGTGTCGATTTATGCAATTTTATGGGTTTTTGGAAGTTATTGTTTAGATCCAACTGTACCTTACGATGCTGTTGAAGCGGTTAACTGGGGAATGAATGGCGAATGGGGTTCGCCAAAAAACCCTTGGTTTGTTGGTGTCATTATGTGGCCTGCCATCTATTTAAACCTCTCCTACAGTTTTTATTGGTATTTTATTCATTTTTTTGGTATCGCTATTGGTATGATAGGCGTATGGCAGTTGGCTTACCGCCTAAGCCACAAAATTGAATTAGCTTGGTTTGCATTATTGATACTCAATTTATCAGGCATCATTAATTTTGATATCATCCCTTATAATGATAACTATATTCTGGTCACGCTATGGCCCTGGGTGCTGCTCTTCTTCCTACGGGCTGTCTATGATCATCCAAAATGGTGGCTTGCCTTTGCACTCGTGTCTGGCTTAGCGACAATGGGTAAATATTCAACCTTGGCTCTGATTGGCACTGCTTTTTTATTAACCCTTTTCGTGCCTAAGGTGCGAAAAAGTTACCAACAGCCACTTTTTTATCTTGCAATTGCACTTTGGTTTGCTTTGATCTTACCTAATTTGTTTTGGTTAATAGAAAATGATTTTTCTGCCTTTAAATGGGTTGATTCACAGATCGAACAAGGCTTTAACCTTCATGTTGTTAGTTCCACATTATCAGTTTTCTATCCGTTAATTATTGCGTCCATTATTGTCTATCTATTAGGCGTTAAAATAAGCTGGCCCAAAGAGCAACCTAATCAATTAGTTAACTTTATTTTGTTACTTCCTTTAGGCGTAATTTTCGGTTGGTTTTTGTTTCATGATGGTGGGAGAATGACGGAATGGCTACAACCATTTATGATGATTGCGGCCCCATTGTTAATTGGTTCTATCTCCGTTCAACCGAAGAAATCATTACGAAAAACATTTTTTGGCTTGATTATTATTGGCGGCCTGATCTTTTTAGGTTACTGTCTGGTATTAAATTATAATATTCGTGGCGCTGGCCAGAAAATGATCGGCATTAAAGCACTCACAGCAGAAGGACAACAGCGCTGGCGGCAAAAATATGGCCAACCATTAAAATATGTTGGCGGCGAAGATAATCTTTATCAATGGTTTATTATCTATGCTTCTGATCGGCCGCACACTATCCAGCCTTGGGATACCAGTGAAGCACAGCCACCAAATGTTTATTATCGCGATATTACGGCAGAAACAATCAAAAAACATGGTGCTTTACTATTAGGGCGAAAAGGTAAAGATTGCAGCCAAGAAAATTTTACTCGGATGTCAAAACATTGGCCTCAATTTACTATTGAAAAAGAAGCCATTATTTACCAATCAGAACCAAGCGCTGATCCGCAATCAATGTGCCTAGGATTTATTGCACCAGAACAAAATAATCATTAAAAACCGTGTGGCAATGAAATAGAAAAATTTTCATTGTCACATCATTTTTATCAATACTAGTCTCAACCAAACAATTTTGTTTAAGCTAGCTTCAATTTAATCGATTAAGCTACCTTTGTTTAATTAAATCTCATCTTTCAAAAAATAATCGTTTTCACTATTTACTATCGATTTTTAATATTAATTGTTGATAGACTTCATTAGGTTCAATTGTTGCCATATTGCCATCAACTGAAATAATAGCTTGTTGTGCTTCACCATAACCGCCAATTAATCCCGGATCGGTCGGGCCATAGAGGGTAATATTCGCTTTGCTTAGTGCGGCAGTTAAATGGCTTAAACCTGTATCAACGGAGACTACCGCTTTGGCTGCGACAATTTGTTCAGCTAATTGGTTTAATGAAAGTTTGGGCAAAACTTCTACATGCTTAAAACCGGCAGCAAGCCTTAGAGCACGTTGATGCTCCAGAGCCGTTGCCCACGGTAATTTAACCGTTAATCCTTTCGCTTGTACAGCGGTGATCAATTGTCGCCAATGAGATTCCGGCCAATGCTTTTCGTCACGTGTGGTAGCATGGAAGAAAATAATGTAAGCAGCGTTTTCCTTTGCCAAAACCGGTGACGAAAAATAGGGTGCAATACCATAATCACCAGCAATAGTTGGTTTACTATAATGTAAACTCTCGGCAAATAATTGTCTGATACGTTCAACCGCGTGCAGTTGTTTATTGACACGATAGCAACAATCATAAAATAGACTTGCTAACGGCTCGCGAGCACTTTTCCAATCATAACCATGACTTACACCACGAGCTATGCGTGTGATCAAAAAGGCACTTTTCAACAATCCTTGTGCATCGATTATGGCATCGTACTTTTGCTGTTGTAATTCAGCACGGAAAACTGCTCTTTGCTGCCTGACAGATTTTGCCAACCAGTTTTTTCGCCAGCGACGAATAGCTACCGGAATGACTCGCTTAACGGCAGAATGCCAGTGTGGAATTTCGGTAAAATTTTCTTCAACAACCCAATCAAACTGGACATCAGGATAGTGTCTGACTGCATCAGTCAGTGCGGGTAAAGTATGTAATACATCACCCATCGACGAGGTTTTAACGATCAACACTTTCATTGTTACTGACTCTCCGCCAATAACTTAGTTAATGCGGTAAACACGCGTTCAGGTTTTATATCAATCAAACTTTGATGATAACCACTCTCTGCGCTCCCTTTCCTAACTTTATGATAGCCAGTTATTAAACGGATAATTTCTACCCGATTTGATAAAGGAGGCGTAAAATCAGGGCTACTTGGCCCATAAAGCGCCACCAGCGGTCGATTTAATGCTGCTGCAATATGCATTAAACCTGAATCATTACTAACTACCGCTCGGCAAGATGCCAATAGATTAACCGCCTGCTCAAGGGTTGTTTTACCGGTCAGATTAAAACAATGTTGCCGACAATCGACAGAAAGCGATTGTCGAATATCTTCACCGATACGACGATCTTTTTGTGAGCCAAAGATTAAAATTTGATAACCGTGAGCAACAAACAATAATTGCGCTAACTCAGCATAATGGTAAGCTGGCCAGCGTTTAGCTGGCCCAAATTCTGCACCTGGACAAAAGCCAATAACAGGTAATTGCTCTGGAATATGAAAAATGCGTTTACTCTGGCTAATTTCCGTTTCTGTCACGGAAAGTTGCGGCCATAAAATTGGTTTAGGGAGCTCATCGGCGTTGTTAACTGAATCTTTTTTATAAGCCAAAGCAACATAACGCTGAACCATTTGTGGAAAAGCGGCTTTATCCAATACGCGAATATCATTCAGCAACCAATAGCGCATCTCACCGCGCCATCCTGTCCGTATTGGTATTTGAGCAAAAAAGGGCACCAGCGCAGATTTAAAAGAGTTAGGTAAAATATAGGCTTGATCATAACGTTGAGTACGTAAATGAATACCAAGCTGACGACGTACACTAAGAGCTAAACGACCATGGCCCAAAGGCATCGATATGGCCTGGTTGACTTCAGGCATTTTATTTAATAGTGGCCGGCACCAATCAGGTGCCATAACATCAATTTCTGCCTTTGGGTGTAGGGTCTTCAAAGTACGATAAAGACTCTGCGACATCATCATATCACCCACCCATGAAGGGCCAACGACCAATATCTTCATGCTATTTCCATTTAATCATCGCAATTTAACCATTGCATGTAATTAGCAACCCCTTCCGCTACGGTTTTGAACGGTTTATCGTAACCTGCAGCACGTAATTTGCTGAGATCTGCTTCGGTAAATGCTTGATAGCAACCTTTTAATTTATCTGGAAAGGCAATATATTCCACTAAAAGATTTTTTTCTTGATGAAAAGCAATTACCGCATCGGCTACCGCCTGAAAAGAATCAGCCTTACCGGTACCACAGTTAAATATGCCGGAGATTTTATTTTGCCAACACCATAAATTAACCGCCGCTACATCACTTACATGAATAAAATCGCGTTTGAATTTCTCACTACCCGCAAAAAGTTTTGGCTTTTGCCCTTGATTAATCTGGCTATTTAAATGGAAAGCGACGCTTGCCATACTCCCCTTATGACCTTCACGTGGACCATAAACATTAAAATAGCGGAATCCACATACCTGTGAGGTGATTTGCGGTAAAACTTTGCGGACATATTGATCAAATAAAAACTTGGAATAGCCATATACATTCAAAGGCTTTTCATATTGCCGCTCTTCAATAAAATGATCACTACGCCCACCATAAGTCGCCGCTGAAGAAGCATACAAAAACGCAATATCCCGTTCAATACAGTAATGAAGTAACTCTTTCGAATATTCATAGTTATTATTCATCATATACTGACCATTCCACTCAGTGGTTGATGAACAAGCACCTTCATGAAAAATCGCATCAACATTACCCAGATTATCACCAGCCATAATACTGGCAATAAAATCTTCTTTGTCGAGATAATCTGCAATATCTAAATCGACTAAATTGACAAATTTAGCCCCATTTTTAAGATTATCGACCACCAGAATGTCACTACGTCCTATATCATTCAGTGCTTTAACAATATTGCTGCCAATAAAACCAGCACCACCCGTGACTATGATCATTGGATTTACCTCTATTCAATCGAGATCATTGTTGCTTATATTGATCTGATAATAACATTTATCCGGCGTTAACCACAGTAACTCATAGGATTTATCCAAATAGGATAAATAACCAGAGCTAACAAAACGGTTAAAATCCTCAATAAGTTTCTCAATTAGCTATTATATTAAAATAAATCACCGCAGAACGAGTCATAGAAGTTTTATTTATCAAAGATATAGAGAAAAGTATTATGACGCGTCTTTTCACACGAACAAAGTCATATATCATTGTTGTCAGCTATTATTTTATTGAGATAATGAAATATTTTTACTAAACAGCGGTTTCCTCTGTTCAGTAAATAATTTTTTTAAGTCAGGATCATGATAAATAGCATCCACAATATATATCATTAAATCAATACCTGATAATGCTTTTGTTACTGGTGATATTTTGCAGTAACCGATGACGGCTTTCTGTAATTCCACAGGTTGCGCTGGAACTTTCTCCTGATCTTGTCCAACCGTTTGAATAGTTAATTTATCTTTTATCGTATTGTTAAGTAGTTTACCAACCGCCACGAGCTCAATATCGCTAGGTAACTCAAATAATGTTTGTTGTAATACTTGAATGGTAGCAGGATAAGGATGGCCAATAACAATACTACTACCCTGTTTACGGGCTAATGAAATAGCATGGGCAAACTGTTTACGAATTTGTGTTTCTGTTTTTAGATGATCTAAAAAAACATTGCGACGCATGGTTGGCAGCGCAAAAATTTTAGCTGCTTCATTGACCTTAGTGTTTGCTGTCGTCACACTATCGAGAAAATAGAGATCGTAATGCGAGAGCACTTGCATAACATTTTTCATAGCCACTAAATTAGCCATCATCGCACTACCCATATGATTATTCATACCTTTAGCATATGGTACTTGCTTAATGGCAGCGACAATCTTCTGCTCTATTTCATTGGCACTCATTTGCGGCGTTAAGGTATTTTTTTCAAGAGGTTGCTGGCTAATCGGTTTCATGGGCATATGGATTAAAATCTCTCGCCCTTGTTGATTGGCTTTTTCGGCCATTTCTCTGCCATAAGGAGAGTCTGGTAAAATGGCTATAGAAATTGCCACCGGCAAAGCTAATATCTGATTATCTTCCTTTTTACGATAACCAATATCATCAATCACAATGGCCAATTTTCCAGCATTGACTTGTCCACTGACAAGTAACATTAGCGCCATGATGATCAAAACAATCCGTTTTAGCACGGTTATCTCCCTAACCAAGGCTGTGGATTAACGGTTTTACCTTGACGGCGGATCTCAAAATAAAGCGAGGAGCGCTGCTGTCCACCACTGCTACCCACTAACGCAACAGGCTGACCTGACCGAACCTGTTGACCCACATTCACCAATGCACTCTGGTTATAACCATATAAACTCATATCTCCCTGACCATGATCAATAACCACTACCAAACCATAGCCTTGTAGCCAGTCAGCAAGTAAAACACGGCCGGCAGAAATGGCTTTAACCTCTGTTCCTTCAGCGGCATTGATCACCATCCCTTTCCAGCGTAATTCATCGGAGATACTGTCACCATAGTGATGCAGGATCTGGCCGTGAACTGGCCATAGAGCCTGACCAACAGGACGGCCTAAACCTCCAGTACGTGCCATCAAAGCCCGTTCATCTTCGGTTGGACGATAAGTGGTTCCTTTTTGCTGCGCCTGCCGTTGTTTTGCTCGAATACGCGCAGCCTCTTTCGCTTCCCTTTCCGCCCTAACTTTTGCGTCTCGCTCAGCCTTGGCAATTTTACTACGCAATAGTGTTTCATTACGTTTCATCACCGCCAAACTTTTTTGATCCGCTTTTAGCGTCGATTCCAACGATAACAGGGTTTTCTTTCTAGCATCCTGTGCCGAATCGAGCGTTTTCTTTTCTTGATCTTGTTTGGCTAAGTTTTTTTTCTGTGCCAATTGCTTTTGCTGTTTCTGTTGTTTCTGCTCAGCGAGTAAGGTCGTTGTTTGCTGCAATTTAATAATCGTTTGCTCTCTGGCTTCATTTAAGTAGCTATAATAGGCTAAAATACGCTCTTCTCGTTGCCCTTGTTCACCTTTAAACAACAATTCAATCCCTTTTTGCTGGCCTAATCGAAACGCAGCATCGAGCTGCTTAGCTAACAATAATTCATGCATCTGTTTTTGCTGTTGTAAACGGCTAATATTTTCATTTAATTGCGTCAGTTCTTTTGCTAACTGCGAAAGTTTTTTACGTGTTTCATGTAATGCGCGTCCAGCGGCAGCGATACTTTTTTCCTGACTTTTCAATTGATCGAGTAAATGGTTTCTCTCAGCTTGCTGCTGTTTAACACTTCTCTCTTTTTCTGCAATATTTGATAACAGATCTTTCAGTTTTACTTTATTGTCACTGATGGGATTGGCAAGGGTAATTGATGGCCAGATAAAAAATAGCGAGACAAAAAGTAATGGCTTAACCACTACTCTCTTTAGTAGAGCCAAAAGGATTAGGATTAAACCATATCGGCTGGTATTGTTCATCTTAGTTCAGCATCCTGAAACAATATCACTTAAAATTATTGACAATTACCATAATTAGTAAACATTTCTGCTTCTTTTAGGATAATACTGAAAAAACTTAATTTCTTCATTTATACAACAAATCACAAAATAACTATAGGTTATTATTAATATTGCTTTCATTCAGCTACTTTTTAAGTGATATCAATTAACTGATATCGCGAGCAAATACCACCGATATAAACTTTATTTGCAAAAAAACTCTGGTCATTTATGCAAATTGGCTGTAATTGCGCAGCGACAAAGGTATACTTTGCAAACTAGAGCTATCTATTATTAACTACGGGAGTAATTACCCCACATGATGCAAGAAATCATGCAATTTATTAGCCGACATCCAATACTCAGTCTGGCCTGGATCGCTTTGTTGATCGCTGTGATTATTTTAACCTTTAAGGGTTTGTTCGCCAAAACAAAAAACATCACCCGTGCCCAAGCGATACAACTCATTAATAAAGAAGAAGCGATCACTATTGATTTACGATCCCGTGACGATTTTCGTAAAGGACACATTATTGATTCAATTAACCTGACTCCATCAGAAATTAAAGACAATAATATCGGAGAATTGGAAAAACATAAGCAAAAACCCATTATTGTTGTCTCAGCAAATGGCATGGAAGCATCTAAACCTGCTGAACAACTGGTGCAATATGGTTTTGAACGTGTCTTTATTCTAAAAGAGGGAATTACAGGCTGGTCTAGCGAAAATTTACCTCTGGCTCGCGGTAAAAAGTAATTCAACGGACACATCAGAAATTATGTTTATACAATTCAATATCATAAGGACATTTAAAAGGTAATTAACATTATGTCAGAAAAAAGTCATGAAGAGATGGTATTTCAAATCCAGCGAATTTACACCAAAGATATCTCATTTGAAACACCAAGTGCCCCTAGTATTTTTCAGCAAGAGTGGCAACCGGAAGTCAAATTAGATTTAGACACCTCGTCTAGTGAATTGGCCGAGCATGTTTATGAAGTTATCTTACGCGTCACCGTTACTGCCACCGTCGCTGATGAAACCGCTTTCCTTTGCGAAGTGCAACAAGCTGGCATATTTTCTATTGATGGTATCGAACAAAGCCAGATGGCTCATTGTTTAGGCGCTTACTGTCCAAATATTTTATTTCCCTATGCGCGCGAATGTATTACCAATTTAGTTAGCCGTGGAACTTTTCCTCAACTAAACTTAGCACCTGTTAATTTTGATGCCTTGTTTATGAACTATCTACAACAACAGCATACCGCCCAAACTGAAAATTCGGCAAAACATCAGGAAGCTTAATGAACACTGTTTCGATGACAGTTATCGGTGCCGGCTCTTATGGCACCGCATTAGCCATTACACTTGCCCGTAATGGCCACCGCGTTTTACTTTGGGGACATGATCCTCAGCATATTAAAAAATTACAACAAGACCGCTGCAACCACGCATTTTTACCTGACGTTCCATTCCCAGACAATTTGTTACCTGAAGCTTGCTTGAAGACAGCAATAACCTCAAGTAGCAATATATTGATCGTCATCCCAAGCCATGTTTTTAATCAAGTTTTGCAAAATATCCAACCTTACTTGACGCCACAATCACGCATTATTTGGGCAACAAAAGGGTTAGAACATGGTACTGGACGCCTGTTACAAGACGTTGCCCGCGAAATACTAGGTGACAAAATTCCACTCGCTGTCCTTTCCGGCCCAACCTTCGCCAAAGAATTAGCTGCCGGCTTACCGACAGCCATTGCGGTAGCCGCCTCTAATGCGCGATTTAGTGAAGAGCTACAGCAACTTTTCCATTGTGGTAAAAGTTTTCGCGTCTATAAAAATCCAGATATGATCGGTGTTCAGTTAGGTGGGGCGGTCAAAAACGTCATCGCGATTGGTGCAGGTATGTCCGATGGTATGGGATTTGGTGCCAATGCTCGCACAGCTTTGATCACCCGAGGATTAGCCGAAATTAGCCGTTTAGGCGTCGCTATGGGTGCCCAACCCTCAACATTTATGGGAATGGCTGGTTTAGGAGACCTGGTTTTGACATGTACCGACAATCAATCGCGTAATCGCCGCTTTGGCATGCTACTCGGCCAAGGTATACAGACTGAAGAGGCAGAAAAACAGATTGGTCAGGTAGTTGAAGGTTACTTAAATACCAAAGAAGTCTATGCATTAGCGCAACGTGTTGGCGTAGAAATGCCAATTACCGAGCAGATCTATCAAGTTCTATACGGCAATAAAAATGTACTTGAAGCGGCAAATACATTACTTAGCCGCGCAACTAAAGATGAGATTAATGATACAGATGCTTTTTAATTATTAAAATATCAGAGTGTGAATATGTCACGACAGGAACTTGAAGAAATTTGGATAGCAATTAAACAAGAAGGTAAAACTTTTGCCAATTGTGAGCCAATATTAGCCAGTTTTTTTCATGCAACACTGCTTAAACATGACAATCTTGGTGATTCACTTAGCTATATTTTGGCCAATAAATTAGCTACTCCGATTATGCCAGCGATTGCCGTTCGAGAGATCATACAAGATGCCTATAAAAACGATAAACAAATGATCGCTTATGCAGCGCGTGATCTCAAAGCCATCGTACAACGTGATCCGGCCGTCGACAAATATTCAATCCCTTTATTATATTTAAAAGGTTTTCATGCTTTACAGGCTTATCGCATTGGCCATTGGTTATGGAAAGTAGACCGTAAGACATTAGCAATATATCTGCAAAGCCAAATATCAGTCTCTTTTGCTGTTGATATTCATCCTGCTGCTCGTATTGGTTACGGTATTATGCTTGATCACGCAACCGGTATCGTTATCGGTGAAACAGCGGTAGTGGAAAATGACGTATCAATATTACAATCGGTCACTCTCGGTGGAACTGGCAAAACAGAAGGGGATCGGCATCCTAAAGTTCGTGAAGGGGTGATGATCGGGGCAGGAGCAAAAATTTTAGGCAATATAGAAATTGGCAAGGGCGCCAAAATCGGCGCGGGTTCGGTAGTGCTTCATGCTGTGCCGCCGCACACTACCGTAGCGGGAGTACCGGCGCGTAAAGTTGGAACCCCGAACAGCAAAAAACCTTCGCTGGATATGGATCAAAACTTTAGCAATTCAATCCATGGTTTTGGTGAGGGTATCTAACCATCTCCAACCGGTGAACAATAAAGCTACTCACGCAACAACGCACCTGAGTAATCCAACTGGCGCCATGCTTCAAATACCACCACCGCAACGGAATTGGACAAATTCATACTGCGACTATCCGCTAACATTGGGATACGGATCTTTTGACTAGTTGGCAGTGCATCAAGAACATAAGTAGGTAAACCTCGCGTCTCCGGTCCGAACATTAGATAATCCCCCGACTGGTATGTCACACTACTATGGCTCGGCGTTCCTTTGGTTGTTAAAGCAAATAAGCGGTTACCAGATAGTGTCTGACAATGCTCTTGAGACAAGCCTACACAGGTTAGAAAAGCAAAATAATCATGATGGTGCTGAATATTAGCAAACTCATGATAATCTAATCCAGCACGACGCAGACGTTTGTCGTCCCAGGTAAAACCTAACGGTTCAATTAAATGTAACTGACACCCGGTATTAGCACACAGACGAATAATATTGCCAGTATTTGGTGGAATTTCAGGTTCAAATAAAACGATGTTTAACATACAGCCCTCAACAATAAGCGCTGTATTCTAACATAGTCATCGCCACTGTTAAGTTTTTCAATTGCGTTTAACTAAGCAAAAAGTTTTTTATTAATCTTTAAACTCAAACTGAACCGTATTTTCTATCCCTTTTGCCAAGGTTATCGGCGCTTCAAATCCCGTTTCAGCGATAGTATTAGATTTGAATTGAGTGCGCGCACAGAATTTCTTCACCCGAATACTACTAACCGGAAAATTTTTACCCGTTATTTTAGCGAGCAGATCAAAACAATAACCTGCCAAAAGACCCAGCGCATATGGAATACAAAGATTAGATTTCTGTTTGTGTAATGCCAGACAAATAATTTCTGTTAACTGATTCATGGTGAAATCAGGTTTATCAACATAATTAAAAATATGACGACCCGCTGTTAATTTAGTAACAAAATATAAAAAGGCAGCCACATTTTCCACATACGCCATCGATTTCCGATTATTACCTGAACCAATCATCAAAAAACGCCCGGCAGCAATTTGTCTAAATAGATTATAAACATTACCACGATTACCCTCACCGAAAACCACTGTCGGCCGAATAGTCACTAATGTCCGTTGGCTATCTTTCGCTTGCCAGCTATCATAGACACGCTCCGCCGCCAACTTCGATTTACCATAATCATTAAATGGCTGAAATTTACCATCTTCGCCGGTTTCTTGTTCAACAAAACCATACACAGCCACCGAAGAAGTAAAAATAATCTGTTTAATATTTAATTGTTCAGCAACCTGACAAACATTTTTCGCCCCTTCCACATTCACGTCATAATAGAGGCTAATAGGATGAACATTATCTTGATGCTGCGCCGCTAGATTAATAATAATGGAAGCGTCTTTTAATGGCTCCAATAGGGTTTCTGCTTTAGTCACATCACCAAATACCCATTTATCTGGATGCGCTTGGCTTTTATTAATATCAATAATTTTGAAATCAATGTGCTGTGATGTTAATTGATTGGCAAGACGGGTACCGATAAACCCGGAACCACCGAGGATTGTTAGCATGATATACTCAATTCTTAAGAAATATTAATATAAATAACATTTATTGTGATAAAAGAAATTCTTTCTTTGCTGCTTTAAGTGCAGAGGCTACAACCTGATGCATGTCATAATATTTATATTCAGCTAACCTGCCGCCAAAAATAATATTTTTATAATTAGAAGTTAACTGTTTATACTCGGCATAAATTTTATTATTTTTTTTATCATTAACTGGATAATAATATTCATCACCATCTTCAAATTCTTTAGGATACTCTTTTGTAATAACTGTTTTTTCCTGATCACCAAATTCAAAATGTTTATGCTCAATAATTCTAGTAAAAAGATATTTATGATCGATATAGTTAATTACTGCATTACCTTGAAAATTAGTAGTATTGATAATTTCATTTTCAAATTTTAATGAACGATAATCTAACTTACCAAATTTATAATCAAAAAATTTATCAATAGGTCCAGTGTAAACAATTTTTTTTGCTAATTTATCTAAATCTTCTTTATGTTCAAAATAATCGATTCCAATTTCAATTTCGATACCTTCTAATAAACCTTCAATCAACTTATTATATCCACCAATAGGTATTCCTTGGTATTTATCATTAAAGTAATTATTATCAAAAGTAAAACGAACTGGTAATCGTTTAATAATAAATGGTGCTAATTCCTTACAATCTCTACCCCATTGTTTTTCTGTATATTCCTTTATTAATGCTTCAAAGACATCTCTACCTACTAAAGATATTGCTTGCTCCTCTAAGTTTTGAGGCTCTTTACCTTGAAATTCCTTACTTTGGGATAAAATAATATTTTTGGCTTCCTGGGGTGTTTTCACACCCCATAGCTGATTAAACGTATTCATATTGAAAGGAAGATTATATAATTTATTCTTTGATAATGCTAAAGGGGAATTAGTAAACCGATTAAATTCAACAAATTGATTAACGTAATCCCAAATTTCTTTACTATTCGTATGAAAAATATGAGCACCATATTTATGCACATTTATATTTTCAATATTTTCACAATAAACATTACCACAAATATGATCTCTCTTTTCAATAATTTTAACTTTTTTATTATGTAATTTTGCTTCATGGGCAAATACAGAACCAAATAAACCACTGCCAACAATTAGATAATCCATACTTACCTCTTAAAAAAACTTATAAAATAATAAACTGATCTATAAAAAAAATAATAAGAAGATAATATTAAGAACCATAAATCTGTTTTTTGCATATTATAAATAAAAACACTGATAACTAATAAAAATAAATAATAAATAGTTCTAAATTTGCTAATATCTTCTATTTTATAAGGAAAATTATTTACTTTAATTTTAGTTCTTTCCAAAAAATTAGGTAATGGAAATAACATAATAGTAAAAATAAAATCATTTGAAGTGAAATTACATAATAAAAATAAAGGAAAAGAAAATCTACTTATAGTCAGAAAAATTTGCAGATAAAAATTAATTTTACTTCTAATTGAATTATATATAAAAAATATTATTAATATTAATGTTAAGCAAAAAAGCCATAATGTAAAATTATAAGAAAAATAGTATGATAATAAAAAGCAGAAAATAACTGCCAAAAAAAATTTAACGAAATAAATTAATAATTTATTTTTTTCATAAAAAACAAGCTCATTAGAAGAGTATCTTAATGTTGGTTTAGTCTCATTTTTTATAGTTTCTGCATTATTATATATATATCCTATATCATAAACAGAGTATATTGCTAATATGGATATTATAGCGGCTAATAAATTAACATCGAATAAATAAGAAATTGCTAAATAGGGTATTAAATAATATAAAACCCAACTTAATTTCTCGTAAATACTCTTGGCATAGAGATGAAAAAAAGGAGCTAACGGAAAAATAAATTTAAACAACATGGGTAAAAACTCTATTTCTCTTCCAAAAATTTAAATTTTTTCTGGAGGTTACAGCAATAAAATAATTAACAGAATCAATACAATCACTATCATCTAAATTATCGGTAAAAAAAATGGATTTACTAAAAGAATAAGACATAATAACACTCTTTTTATTACCCTGAAGATCTCGATATAATACACCAGAAAATCGATCATTATTATAGAGTAATAATGAAGATTCATATTTATCTATATGCATTTTTTTACTAACAGATTTAACCAAAAAATCCAAAGAAGCAGAAATTATAACAGGGAAATATCCATGTCTTTTCAATAAATCTATTTTTGTTAAAATGTCCTTACGCCAACTAAGTTCATTAACAAATTCATCAGATAAAACAGCTAAATCATTTCTATTTAGCCCTTTCATAAAAAAAAGACATGCTTTTTTACTTAAATCCCATTTTATACCTAATAAAAATGATAATTTGGTAATAATTTGCACTATCTTCAATTTCCAAATTAATTTTATACATAAGTTCTTTTTAGGTAAAATTTTTTTCTCAAAAAAGTGAAACGTTGTATTTTCATTAACTAAAGTACCACATAAATCAATAAATATAATATTACACATTTAAAATATTCATCCATTTATCAATAATATGTTCTATATTAAACTGCTCAGCATTCTTTTTTGATTTTATAAAATTTTCATCCGATACATCTGTATAAAAAGAAAATATTCTTTTCGCCATTTCATCATCAGCTAAATTCTCGTTCAATAACAAACCTGTTTCATTATTTATAATGATGTCTGATGGCCCTGTTTCAATATCAATAGCAACACAAGGCAATCCATTTGCTTGCGCTTCAATCAACACCATAGGTAAACCTTCATAATAGGATGTCATTAGTAAAAGTCGACTTTTAGCATACCATTCAGAAATAGAAGATGTTGAGTTTTGTAATAAAACATTATTTTCTAGATCATATTGCTGGATAATATTTTTAATTTTTTCAACATATTCTTTATCGCCATCACCAAATATTCGTAATAAAAAATAATTATCCAATTTCTTCAAATAAGCACAAATATTTACCATGCGCTCATAATTTTTTGAATAACAAATACGTCCTACAGCAATAAAGCCTTTTCTCATATAGTTACCAGAAGAGATTTTGCCTTTATCAACCGGATTTGGTATCACAATACAATTACACTTATCTTTACGATAATTTTCAAAATCACGATTTGTAAGAGAAATAACATAATCTGCATAACGATATAAACATTTACGCAGATAGCCAAAAAAACCTATCATTGATTGCTTATAACACGTATGATCACAGACAATCAAATTAACATTTTTCAATAATAAAATAGATAAAATATTTAGATTGCCAAAAGTACTATATACATTTTTTATATTATTTTTTTTTATATAATTTTTAACTTTAACCATAGAGAAAAACATATTAATTTTCTCATTTTTAAACTCAGTCGCTAGATTAATAACCTGAAATTGATCATTACCACTATTTTTATATGAGGATTTTTCTGTCTCCAATACAACAACATCGGCAATTTTATGATTTACAAAATAATTCGCTAACAGTTTTACTACTGATTCTGTACCACCAATACGACCTAAGCTATGAACAATTATAGCCAACATATTCTTCTCTCTGTAAACTTAAAATAACAGCATATATTATAGAAACTAACAACAAGCTAATTCCTGCAGGGATGACCGGCAGAAAACACATATAAAAAATATAACTTGCTATAAAAGGAAAACTAAATCGTGAACTAGAATTTAATATAAGTAAAAATACAGAAGAAACAAATATTATAGCTAAAATTAAACCATTAATACGTACAAACTCAAAAAAACCATTATGAGGTAATAATATGCCATAATTAGATACATAATATTCTCTTGAAACACCTGTTAGTTTAAGTTTATCTGAATTAATTAATGCTTTAACAAATTGTTCATTGAGTGAAAATCTTAGCCTATTTGAGCCATCATTAAGTGTTACAAATCGAGAAATATTAACATCATACTCAGTAACATTATTTCCTCCATATTTTCGCAAAGCTTCACCAGCCAAAAATACAAATATTAGACTTAACAAAACGATAATTATGGGAATGTGTATTCTTATTGACTTAGCCAAGTTATAAAATATTTTTAGATACTTAAGGACTAAGAAAATAACAACTGCAAACAAGAAAGCTCGACTAAGTGTTAATAATCCAAGGATGATACATATAAAATTTAATAATCTTAATTGTAAACAATTAGTTATTACAAAAAGAAGAAATAGATAAAATGCAGAAAAATTTGGATCAATAAAACTCAAAACCGGACGTCCATCACTACTTCTAAAATAAAGCATTTGCAAACAACAAAAAAGTAGACTAAAAAATACTATTTTCTTAACAGTCGATTTAGAATATTTTTTATTTTTTATATTATCAACAACAAAATATGCGGCCAAAAATACCAAAACATAACTTATAAAAGTAGGTTTTAATATTAGAGATAAAATTATAGTAAAAAAAGAAAAAATAAGTAGTGAAACAGGAAATTTTCTTAATCTAATAATTATAATAACACAAACAAATGAAAATATAATAACATAAAGAAATATTTTATAGCTTATATTATATATTCTGAACACATCTTCATTCAACCACTTACCAGTATAAGGAATATTCCAGAATAAATAAGCACATAAAAAAATACTTATAATAAAAAGGTTTGTAATTCTAACTATTAGTTTTTGTTTACATATTTTCATCAGCAAAAAAATTATTTTTTATATACATAAAGATAATAACATTATTTTTTATTATCGGTTAATTTAGATAATAAATACCCTATCCAAGAATATATATCTCTAATAGTTCCAGCTTCTTTAATTTCTTCAAAATCCGTAAAAACAAAATTTTCATTAATTTTATTTATGTCAATAGTAATATTATTTTCATTATAAAAATGGTATTTTAAAATTTGATGATTAGTCGTAAATAATTTTTTTCTAGCCCCAAGTGCTTCAAAAGTTCTCATCGTTAAACCACTTTGCATTTTATCTGGAACATCAACGATAACTCGGCTTTTCTTAACTATATCAGCAACTTTTAATAAACTAAAATTTTTTATAATAATTAAATTATTATATTTTTTATAAAATCCAGGGCTGGTAAAAATTTTCCTTAAATACTCATTCCACGGTAAATATAATTTAAAATAGTAACTATAACCCTTTTTATTACATAATTCCGTTAGAGCTAATAAAATATCAGCTCTCTCTTGCTTAAAAGAACCAATAAATGAAAAGTCATAGTCTATATTATTAGTTAAAATATACTCTTTTTTATATTCAAACTTAGTTGAATAAAAAAGAGGCAAAAAGTCTATATCATATAAATCACTATTATAATCCAAATAGTCAAATGTAAATTTATAATCAAAAAAAGGCAAAATTTTTATTGCTTTAGGTATATTTGCAATAGAATCCCACAAATAAAGAATACTTGCATGAAAATTTGAATAATGATATAACTTTTGACATATATTTGGTGTCAGTTCTTCACCTTTAATGACAAACAAATAATCATATTTTCCTTTTGCACATTGAATAAATATAAAAGGCCAAATCTTATCCATATAAAAATTATATAGTCTTTTTGAAAAGAATTTAATATGTAATAAATTAACTAAAAAAGAACTATCTCTAACTATTTTAACTTTAAAACCAAAACTTTCAATTACCCTTTTTATTTCTTTTTCATATCCATTAAAAAAAGGCATAATAAGCAATATCGATTTCATTGATATACCTTAAAATATATTAAACTTTTTCCCATATTTTATTAATGTTATTAAATTTTTTAATTATTTTGGCCGGAGAACCAACCAAAACACAATAATCGGGGAATTGCCCACGCACAATCGAATTCGCACCTACAATACAATGATTACCCAGTTTTGTACCTGCTAGTATTTTGCTACCACTACCAATAAAGCAATAATCACCAATTTTTGTTTCATTAATTATTAAGGGTTGATCGGCAATACATACATTGATTTGCCTATACTCATGATCAATATCAGTAATTGTAACATCGTATGATATTACACAAGCATTACCTATAACTAATTTAGAACCTGTAACGAGAGTTAGTCTTGGTCCAATTGAAACATCATTTCCAATTATAATTTCTGGATAAAAAATAGTCTGTTGCCACTTATTAATTGCTTCAATACGTGCATGTTTTCCAATAGTAACATTATTGCCAATATGAAGATGCTCATAACTACAAAAAATAGCTTTATCAATAGTCGAACATTTTCCCCAACTAAGAGAAAAAATTTTACCAAATAAAGCACATTTATAGCGAAGGTAAAAGTTATTAACTATTTTCATCTTTACAGAGAAAGGGTAGCAGAAAAATACAACGATTTTCTTAATCATATTATCCTTACTTCAACAATTCATGATAATTATTAATATTAAAGCCAAGTATATAAGTAAGACGCTGAGAAACTAAATTCCAAAATTCAACATCATTATTTAATTCAGTTATCATTTGTAATTTTTCTTTTAACTCTTTCAGATTTGTAAAACTATTATCATCTATTACAGAAATTGCAGCATCAGAATCTTGATCTTTATAACGTAGTGAAATGCAATTATTAATATAACTATCGTAATAGGCAGTACTATTATAGGTAATTGTACAATCATAATTAGATGTCGTGAGCAATTCAAATATCGTTTTATTCTCCATTGCAATAATCTTACTTCCTTCACTTAAACGCTTATATTCATTGCGATCTAATGAAGGATGCAACTTATAATGAATATCATATTCTTGATCAATTAATTTGAGTAATTTAAATAATTTTTTATTATTTAAATGAAATTCTTTTCTTGAAAAAAGAACAAGTATTCTTAATTTTTCATTAGAGCCTTTAATCTTTAATGGAGAATGAATCTTTGAATATCCTGCAATTAGTAAACGACTTTTATCAATACCGTATTTTTCAAATTGTTCTTTCGTATATTCACCCCAACATAATAATTTATCTGCAACTAAATTTTCATATGCAATAGCATCTATCGGTTGCGGAGCGGAGTATAAAAAATAGGAACCATGTTGTAATGTAAAAGTTGGAATACCGCGAGATTTAAAGAAAAAATCAAGTTCTGCTTCACCTGATAAATTACTACAAAAAGCACAAAAGCTCTTTATATTATTTAATTTTTTTTGGTTTTTTTCTAACGCCTTAATATTATTAAGGCAAAAAACCATATGACAAAATAAATGAAGCTTATTTATCCATTTCAGATCAATAACTCGATTTTTTATAAAAAGAATATAAAAAGAAAGAAAAATAGAGTGCAAATTAATATAATATTTATATTCATAATTAGATAAATCAATTAATTTACCATTACTTTCTTTCATAACATAATCTAATATTTCATAATAGTCTCTTCTTTTATAATTACCTATTGAATAAAATATTGTCGGATTAGAAGGATTTTCTACTTTTATTTTTCTATAACTAATTATCTTTATAAAATCTTTAAAAGAAAACTTTATTTTTTTATAAACTATCGATGCTATATCGATTGCTATAATACTGGATAATGGATAATTTTTATAATTATAACTTAAACTATTTTTTATTTTTTTATATTTTGAAAAATTATTATTCATAACAATCCTTTAATATTATCAATGGTAACATTTTGTTTTTTATATTTTAACCATAATATAATAATAAACATATAATATAATATTGAAATATAAATTAGTTCAAAAATATCTATAGAATTAATATTAAATCTTAAAATTAAGCAACAGCCTATTGAAACAACAAAAATAAAAATATAAGTCTTAAATGGGAAATAGGAAGAAAATTTATCTGGTAAAACCTCGTTTATTTTCTTTATTAATGGATAACATCCAATATAATTTAACAAAGTTGTTGTTATAGCAGCTCCTATTATCCCAAATTTAATGATCATGAAATAATTCACTACGATATTAACCAGCATCATAGTGATTGTATTTTTAAAAAGCGCTTTCTCTAAGCCAATAGCGCCCATTACACCACCAAAGATAACAACCGCACGCAACCATTGAAGCATATAAATTTGAAAAACGATTACTGAATCTTGATACTTAATTCCAAAAAAATTAATAATGACCTCTTTACCAAAAACTAAACAAAAGATGATTATAGGAACTAATAAAACAGTTGCCTTCTCAATTGAATTACTCCATATTTGTTGTATTTTTTCAAATTTTCCCTTTTTATAGTATGCTGTTATTA
Source organism: Bombus cullumanus (assembly GCA_014737535.1). NCBI lineage: Eukaryota > Metazoa > Arthropoda > Insecta > Hymenoptera > Apidae > Bombus > Bombus cullumanus. Next base: position 83,104 of record JACXIX010000122.1, on the reverse strand, counting down.
ACGGGATCATAGCCGTTAATAATGAGCCTGTAACAATACTAATAAATGGGATCTGAAATGCAGCAACTTTCAATAATGAGTATTCAACTGGTGATAATAATAACGATGTCATAATTTGATCAGTATAACTGTTAATCATACCAACAAAAGCAGTAGAACTCATAGCAATGATATAACTAATCTCATTTTTATTAAATTTGAAATTTTTATAATTTATTAGCCAAGGGGTAAAATTTTTTCGGTTATTCAAAAGTAAAATAGTAACCAAGAGAATAGATGAAATCGAAGAAATAATAATTAGATCAATGATATTTTGTGTTTTTATAGCAACAAAAGAAATAATTAATATTGTTATTATTTGAATGGATGAAGTAATTATTGTATAATCTTTCATCTTATTCAAAGTTACACTTGAATTTCTAAAAAATTCTGGTAAAACCAAACCAACAAAAATCAATGATATAAATATTGAATAATCATAAATATAAGTATTTTTAAAACCAGTAGATATTAAGTAAGATAAACATAATAAAATAAAAACACCAAATAAAATTATGATTATTTGTAATAAAAAAAATCTTTGAAAAAGTTGTTTCCCTTTAGTCTTATCTAATAATTTAGCATAAAAATAATTTAATGCTGTTGGCATTCCCGCTATAAATATCATAGCAAAAACATTTACAACTAAAATTATTTGTTGATAATATCCAAAATCATCTTGATTTAAAATCCTGGCTAGCAATATAAGAAAAAATATAGAAAATATTTTTTTTATACCATCCTGTATCATTAAAAAAAAAGTATTCAAAAATATTTCTCTCTTATTTTTTCAAAAATGCTCTAAAATCATCAACCATTTTTTCTAAATCCTTTAATATAAATCTTGGTTTATAACTAATCTCAGATTTAATTCTATCAATGGATGTTACCGGGAATTTTTCATCAAAATGATTATAAATCCAATTAACTTCACATTTTGTTTTCTTAATAAGAACAGATGCTATTTCATTTGCAGAAACATTTTTTCCATATGCCAAATTATATATTTTATATTTAGTATTTTCTAATAAGGATAATTTTACTATAGCATTGGCTACATCTGAGACAGAAACATAATCTTTACTATAATTAGGGCTTACATACATATTAACAATACCTTTATTAATTGCATCTCTCGTGATAGATGGCAAAAATAGAGGACTACTGAATGCTGCACCATATACATTTGACGGTCTAACAATTAAAATATTATAAGAGCTTTTTAAACATAATTCTTCTGCAACGAGCTTTGTTAAATTAAATAATCGTCTATTATCTTGGTGACCAATAATAAAATCTGATTCTTCAACAGAGGTAATATTATTCATATATAATCTAGTTGAAGATAAATATATTATCTTTTTAAACTTACCATTTATTAATATATCAGACAATAATTTGACATTAGCATCAAACACAGAAAAGGGTAAATTTTCACAATCACCACTACCTACACAATAAATTATTATACCTAATTCTCGTTTTAAAATATCTTTATCATTTCTTTCAGGTATAAATACATTATATCCGTTTTTTTGTAATTGCCTTGTTACTTCAGAACCAATAAAACCAGAACCACCCAATATTGTATATAAACTCATTTTCTCCATCCATTTATTAAATCAATTTTTATTTCATTTAAAAATGGCAGGTTACTATCTTTTTCAGATAAAATTAAATTCAATTTAGGCCATGGAATATTTAATTGTGGATCATCCCAACGTATTCCACTTTCATCCGTTGGATCATAATAGTCTGTACACTTATACTGAAAATCAGCTTTCTCAGTTAGAACACAAAATCCATGTGCAAAACCTGGAGGTATATATAATTGTAGTTTATTCTTTTCTGTTAGAATAACAGATTCATATTGACCAAACGTAGCTGAATCAGGTCGAATATCAACTGCTACATCAAACACTTCACCATAAGTAACCGTAACCAATTTTCCTTGGGGCTTACTTTTTTGAAAATGTAAACCACGTAAAACCCCCCTTGAAGAGCTAGAGCGATTATCTTGCACAAAAGGTATTTCTATACCAGCTTCAATATAGCGTTTGCTGTGAAATGTTTCTAAAAAAAAACCGCGCTCATCAATAAATACTTTAGGCTCAATAATAATACAACCCTCTAAAATAGATTTTTTTATAATCATTATCACTAAATACCTTGAATAAATACTCAAATCATTTTTTAGAAAAAACCGTAGTCATTAATTATTTTATTGATATCTACACCACTAGCAATATCCGATAGAATCTTCTTTTCATTTGTAGCTCTCTTATATACTTCTTCAATTACTTGTTTTTCAATATCTTTAGGAATAATAATAACGCCTTCAGAATCAGCAAATACAAGACATTCTGGTTCAATTTTTATTCCATTCAGCTGTATTGTTTTATTAAAATATTCTGTAGTTGCTCTTTTTCTAACATCTTGACATGTATAGCCTTTAGAAAAAACAGGAAACCCTGTTGCAATAACTTCAATGTGATCTCTAGTCATCCCATTAACTATTACTCCAGCCGCGCCTGCACGAATGGCTAAATTAGCATTTAATTCTCCAAAATATGCATAATCATCAACTTCATTTTCAACAATAATAATATCATTTGGTATGATAGTACTATAACTATTTAACGCATTATAAATTCCATCAAAATTTTCTTTTTCCTTTAATTTTCTTAATTTCAGCGGTTTTGCCCTTCCAAGTAATTTCGCTTGTTTTATATTTGGCAATAATCCTTTAATCACTTGATTTGGATATCCTAAATCATCCAATAAATCAGATAACAAACTGCTAGACAAACAATTCTTAATATTACCTAATAATTTTCGATCCTTTTCCCTTCGGCCCGCTGCAATAAGCTCTGCTAAATTAAAATCTTCTGGCCAATTAACATCTACTGCTTCAAGTGGAGAGGCTTTTAATAAATATGGAGTATTTCCTATTCTTCTTTTTGTTAATAAAGCTGCTTCCTTAGTAATTATGTACAACCCCATAGTTTCAATAATTGTACTTTTTAAATCATTGCTATTAGGTATATTATTTATATCATATACTGGACTTTCATTATCCCAAATATACAATTTTTCTTCTCTAACCAAAACTGCCGAGTCAAATTTTTTATTTTTCTTTAGTACATTTATACCTTCTTCTATCGTGCTCATTTCAATAAAAGGACTTGTACATAGAACTTGTACATAAATATCTGCATCTACATGTTTCACTTCATTTAAAAATAAGCGATTACCATCAGTTTTATTAGAGGCAAGCTTTGATTCTCTATGTAAAACTTTACAATTTAATTCAGAGGCAGCTTTAATTATATCTTCTGATTCGGTATCTAAATATATTTCATGAAAAAGATTTGAATTAACTAACTTTTCTAACATATGTAGAAAAAGTGGCTTTCCATCTAAAAGTTTCAGATTTTTACTTTCTATTCTAGAACTTGAACCTTTTGCTGGCAAAAAAGCAACTATCTTCATAAACTTACCTTTTTCTATTCAAATTATCATATATACCAAATACTTTTCCATTTTCTATCACAACTAATGAATTTATACCATGCCTTTCCATTTTCATATTTGCATCATTACATTTAGTATTAGCTGATGTAGTTTTCGGGTCTATTGTCATTATTTCTTTTGCTGTTATATCAAAAATTTCTTTTTTATCTACTTGTAATAATTTTTTTCTAATATCACCATCAGTAATGACTCCATATAATTTATCTTCATTTCCGACTAGAATAGTTCCACTGTAAGATCTAGATAACTCGGTTAAGATATCTATTAATGTTGTATTTGAAGATACAAAAATTGCAGGATTTGTATATTCACGTACTGTGGATAACAATTTTTTACCAAGAGCTCCCCCCGGATGATACTGTGCAAAATTTTCTACTCTAAAATTATTCGCATGCATTAACGCAATTGCAATTGCGTCTCCAATCACTAAAGAAGCAGTTGTTGATGTAGTTGGAGCTAAATTTAGCGGACAAGCTTCTCGTTCTATTCTTATGTCAATATGAAAAGTAGAACTTTTAGCAATAGTTGATTGAGAATTTCCTGTCATAGAAATTAATATATTGCCATTTCTATTTATGAAGGGTAATAATTGAGTTACTTCTGATGTCTCACCTGAATTAGATATTACAAAAAATATATCTTCTTTTTTGATCATACCTAAATCTCCATGATATGCTTCAGCAGGATGCATAAACAAACTTGGAGTGCCTGTACTAACCAATGTAGCAAAAATTTTTTTTGCTATATGTCCTGATTTTCCCATTCCACACATGACTACGCGCCCAGACGAAAAATGTATAGTATCGATAATTTTATTAAAATTATCGTCTAACTTAGATTCTACATATTTAATCCCTTCTATTTCATTATGAATAGCTAATTTTGCATGAGATAAGTAATCCATATATTCCTCTTAGCGAATCTTTAAATTATCTAAGATTCCATTTAAAAATTAAACTATTATATTAGGGCTTAAATTTTTCATTGTTACTTAAATTAAATGAATCTTTATATGCATTATAAATAACTTTTAATTGCTTAAAGTTTCCTTTTAATAAACAATAAAAAACATAACCAAGAGACAATAAAATAATTTTTTTTCTCACAAAAAAATTTTCACCATACTTTGTATGTAAATAAAATAAATTACGAAGCATAAAATAACCTTTCCAAGAAGTTAAATCATTTTTTTGGTTATTAATTAATAATCTTATTGCTCTTGCATTAGGGTTGCAAATTATAGAAATATTGTTCTTTCTAGCTCTAATAGCATATTCAATATCATCGCAAAAAATAAAGAAACGAGGTTCTGGTAAACCAACTTTTTCAATAGCAGCTTTAGAAATAAGAGGTCCTTCAAAAGAAATAGCCTCAATTTTTATAGGATGTCTTAATATTCCATTTTTCTTTATATATTCTTTTACACTAATCCCTTTGGGGTTAATCTTAAAAAAGGAACGTAAATCATAAGTTAATGGAGATAATTCTGCACATGTTCCGTCTAAATTATAACGTATTGGTTGTACAATCCCTGTAGGTTTATCAATTAACATATTCTCTAAGCAATTTATATCTGGCAAAAAATCATCATCCATCAACCAAAGATAATCATAATTATACTTAGAGGATATTTTGAATCCCTCATAAAAACCACCGGCTCCACCTAAATTACAACCCGTATTGTAGTATACAATTTTTTCAGGAAGTAATAATTCACTTAACATTTCGTTAGTACCATCTGAACTATTATTATCTATTATAATTATTTTATGTAGTTCATAACTTTGTTCTAATAATCTATTGATAACTTTATTTAACAAAGATTTTCTATTATAAGTTACAACAATTGCAATTACTTTTTTATCCACCGCTTATCTCTCTTTAAAAATATAAAATTCATTTACTAATGAACAAAAAAGAATTTAATTTAACATTTTGACATTTATTTAATAAATAATTATAGCTACCGCACTGAGTTGTTGGTTCCCAGAGCACCATCTTTAACCTTATCGATTATATATCCTTTTGAATGTCAATCCTTTTTTCATCAAAAAATTATCTGATTTTGCTATTTCCTAAGTCTTACAGAGTATGCTAAGTGGTCTTAGGCCTCAATCTACATTCTTACCGTTTACTTTATCACTTACTGACATGATAAACTTTGATTTACTCATCATTAAAAAATTATTTTTATCATTACTTATCTTTAGCAAAACCATTTTTGATAACAAGTTAACTGTCTTAAACTATCTTTGCACCCTAACATAAATTTTATGCTAAGAGATTTAATGGGGCATGTTAGATATGTGTTAAATGTTTACCACATTGAATTTACAAGCACTACCTCAAACCAGAGCTATCACGGTTTTTTTAACCAATCTAATTATCACTCTATGAATTTTCTGCTGTTTAACAATGAGCTATTTTTATTACCTAAATTATAAGCACTAGCACAAAGTTATAGGTAATTAAATTATTCAATATAATCAACTAGGTAACCATATAATTATAAGCCACGGCATCTACTCTGCGTAGCTAACTGACTAAGGGCAGGATTTTAATTCATAACATGATCAAATGCCATTAATGCTAATATGATAAAATAGCTTACATTATGAAATATATTGAAACAAACAAGATAAAAAACATGAAAAAATCGCTTTAACAGAATAATATATTAAATTATTAATTTATTAAAAATAATATCATTTTTTTAAGCAACCATGATTTAACGCAAATCAAATAACAAATTAACAATAAAATCAATTTATTATAAAAAGTAATAAAACATAAAGAGAATAAGATAGTTGCTTTTATCTATCCAACAAAAAAATGAAATAGTGATTATATTTCAAGCTATTTTCTAACGTTTTTCTTCATTAAATTAATTTAATATACACTTTTATAAGCTAAAATATGGCTAACAGTCACGATAACAAGCCTGCCTTTCAGTAAAGAACTTCTCTTAACTCATTAATTATACTAATATATTTTTCAATTAATTACAAGCTCAATACTATTGAAAACATTATTAACTATTACAATTTTTCACTTAAAACAGTTAACGCCCATGCAATGGTAACCAAAGCCTTAATCGCAACCCACCTAATGGGCTATCGGAGGCTTTTACCCAGCCTTTATGGTGAAAAACCGCTGTTTCAACAATAGCTAGCCCTAAACCAGTCCCGCCAGATTGCCTATCTCGCGCTTCATCAGTTCGATAGAATGGACGAAAGATTTTTTCTCGATCTTCTTTTGACACTCCGGGACCATCATCATCTACCGTGATCAAAATACCTTGATTTTCTTCTTTAAATGCAACTTCAATACGGTTATGGGAATAACGTAAGGCATTACGGACAATATTTTCTAATGCGCTGCCCAAGGCAGGAGGATTACAATAAATCGTCCAAGCACCAGGCGGAGCCGTAACATTCAGTGTTTTGTTCATTTGTTCGGCTTCAAAAGTGGCATTATCCAAAATATCATTCCAAAGATCGGTAACTTTTATATTTTGCCTCAATATTTCATTCTTATGTTGACTATGTGACAGTACCAACAAATCATTAATCATACCATCAAGACGCAAGGTTTCAGTTTCAATCCGTTCTAATTCTTTACTCTCACCATGCCGGCGACGTAGTAATGCCGTCGCTAATTGTAGACGTGTTAATGGGGTGCGTAACTCATGGGAAATATCAGAAATCATACGCTGTTGCGCGCTGACCATTCCCTCTAACGCACTAATCATCTGATTAAAACTGTTTCCTACCGCCAAAAATTCCTGGGGCCCAGATTCCAATTCAGGATGTTGACGCAAATTACCATTAGCAACATCATCTGCTGCCATTTTTAATTTTCTGGCCGGTTTTGCCAAACTCCACGCTAACCATAACAACAAGGGAGCACTAATTAACATCGTGGCAACCAGTAACAAAAAAGGTCTATCAAAAAGTAAACTTATAAAATCAGACTGTGGACTACTAGCAGGTCGAACCAAATAAAGTTGATAATGATCTTCCCCATCGCGAATTGAAAATGGCCCTAACATCTCGATTCGACCATATTTTTTCTTTTTCGGATGATCTGCATTATCTGATTGCCCAATAAAATTACGAATTACCTGCATTTCATTGGGCATAGCGCCAATAACCCGTCCTTCACTGGTCACCATAATAAGATGCTGACCTGGAGGAGCCCACTTTTGAATGGCATTAGAGAGCCGGCGCCACCACATAAGATCATTAATCGGGTCGCCAGCTAACTCAGCTTCTATGTGCTGTTCTAACATAATACCTTGACGATATTCGCTCTCCAGCAGCGGTGTGATTTGCCTTGAATCAAGCTTGGGTACCATCAACACCAACATCAATACTAAAGCCAGCGTAAACCAAAAAATGGCAAATATTCTGGCTGTCAAACTATTTATCATGTCGCTGAAACCATCAAATATCCTCGTCCACGTAAAGTTTTAAACCAAGGCAAACCATCGGTTCTTTCGGGTAATTTACGCCGCAAATTTGAAATATGCATATCAATAGCACGATCGAATGGTGTTAAACGTTTACCTAAAACCTCTTGGCTAAGATGTTCACGGGAAACAACCTGACCAAGATGTTGTGCTAATAAGTAAAGTAAAGTGAACTCTGTTCCAGTAAGATCAAGGACCTTTCCATTAAAACTCGCTTCTTGCCGTCCTGGATTTAACTGTAAACCATCTACCTGACAGATTGACGAATTAAGATTATCCTGACTTTGCTCACTCCAATTTGAACGCCTTAATAAGGCTCGTATACGTGCAACTAATTCACGATCATTAAATGGTTTAGGTAAATAGTCATCTGCTCCTAATTCCAAACCAAGAACACGATCCAAATCACTGCCGCGAGCGGTTAACATAATCACTGGAATTTGATATTGTCGACGTATCTCTTTTAATGTATCGATACCATTTTTCTGGGGCATCATGATATCAAGTAACAGTAGATCAATTGTTGAATCGAGAAGCGTTAATGCTTGTTCGCCATCATAGGCGATAATCACACTAAAGCCCTCCATTTCAAGTAATTCTTTTAACAGCGAAGTCAGTTCGCGGTCATCATCAACAAGTAAGATTTTATGCATTAGTCATATCCTCCAAGAGCAAAATACGACAAGAATCGCCGCGATGCCATGACTTTACGTTCTTTTACACGCTCTGACGCTAGTTTTCAACCACACGGATATAGTTAGTATAATATTAACATTTTTATCCAAAGAGGGCGGGAGTAAATTATTAATGCGTCACTGGGCAATGATAACTTTTACATCATCGCTATTTATTGTTGGCTCAACATCGGCTTTAGCCGAAGCAGCAGATGTTAGTTTAGCAACAACAAAATCTGCCGAACAAATACAGGCTGTAAAACATGATAATCCTATTTCTAAGCGGAACATAACAAGAGATAGGCTATGTAATCCCTATGATATATTTGTCCCTTTAATAAAAGGTATTACTTTAAGCGAAAGACAACGCCAGCAAATGCGTGACCTGATGGCTTCACAGCGGCAACAAAGCTTTAAAAAGAAAGTTTCACGACAAGAACGAGAAACTTTACATGATTTGATGACAGCAGATATTTTTGATGAAGTCGCTTTTCGTGCAACAGCAGAAAAACTGTCACAAGAAATTGTTGAACAACAAATTGAGATGGCACGCATTTATCACCAATTTTATAAATTATTAACTCACGATCAAAAAATGATACTGGAGAAACAACATCAAAAACAGCTATCGCGATCAAAGTATTGAATATTTCGTAACAAACTTAGCAATAAGTAGCAAGTAATCATTGAAGTTTTTCCTTGCCATAGACACCATCCCTGTCTTTGTTGCCCTCTATTATAGAGGGCTTTTTTCTATGTTAAATGAGGATTAATTATTAAATAAAATAGTTAAAACACTATAACTATCTAAAAAATAAAGTGAAGTTATAATAATCTAACAAAATAACTTTCTATTTCTTACCTAAAATAATTAATACACAACCAGGTATTGTATTTTGACATAATAGTTTTTTATTGTTATATAACTTAAAAATATGTTCTATAACACTAAATCATTTACTTCGTATAAAATAGATTTAACGATTCTTAATTTCTTCAAGTTCCTAAATAAATTCTACTTCTATAGCAATATGTTTAATTAATATCCAGCTAAAAATTTGACAACAAAGAAAATATTTAAATTTATATTGCTATAAAGATAAATCACAGACTAAATTAGAAACATCTTGATTATTTTTTAAGTCTCAACATAATGAAATTTCTTATTAACGTGGGATTCATTTTCTGACGTCAAGAATTATCTATTTAACAAATTCCTTGAAATATTTTAAAAAAATTTTATTAAATTGTTTATAATCGTTATTTTTCCATTATAATTAAAAAATAAATTGCCAAATATTTAGCAATAAAAAATGGTAATCTCAAAATTATTGCCAACTTCAGCTATTGTAAAGGATGTGTATGAAAAAAATAGAGGTAGTTGTACTAGATGATCATTCTATAATTTTATCTGTAATAGAAAAAGAACTAGAATCAACTCATGTTTCAGTATCAAATAGTTACACAAACTCTCATGACTTAAAAAAATATTTAGCTGCCAATACACCTGATATAATAATCATGGATTATGCATTATCACCTGAAGATTTAGATGGACTTACCCTGATAAAGGATCTTCATAAAAGATATAACAAATTAAAAAATATTAGTTATATCTGCCTATTCAGATCTTGCCATAATAGGACAAATTTTCAGATGTGGAGCAAAAGGTTTTATAAGTAAAAAAAATGCTAAAAAGCAACAGCTAATAAATGCAATAGATGCGATATATAAAGGAAAATATTATTTTAATCAGGTATTTGACAGTTTAAAAAAACTTGAGTTTCACTATGAAAGTATCACTGATAATTCATCAAACTCTATATTATCAAATGTCTCCGTTGCTGATTTATCTAAAAAAGAGTTAGAAGTAATTCGCTGTTTTCTCGATGGTTTAACTGTTTCAATGATTGCCCAAAAATATAATCGCAGTATAAAAACAATAAGTGGACAAAAACAAACCGCACTTAGAAAATTAGGTTTAAATGCCGATCATCAATTATTTATTATAAAAGACGAAATATTGAAAAATGAAAAAATTTAAATTAATTAGCCTAATTTTTAATTTAATTTTACCGACTACTACTTTAGCGACAGAATTTAATCAAATTGAACGGGATTGGTTAAAGCATAACCCTGTCATTTATTATACTATCATTCCTAATAATCGAATAGAGTATATTCATAATAATGTTCATCATGGCATATCTCGCGAATATTTAAATGAAATAGAAAAAAAAACCGGATTAAAATTTATCTATCGTGATCAAAAAGAAAAAAATATAAAAATTATTGCTAATTTTATTAGTAAAACGTCTCATGATAAAAAATGGTTACAAAGCTATCCCTATATCTTCACCTCAGCAGTAATCGTCACAAGACCAGATGCACCATCTATGTTTACACCTCACCAACTAGATGGGAAGAAAGTTGTGGTAAAAAGAAATAGTCCTTATGAGGCTTTTTTAAAGGAACACTATCCCCAAATAATATTAATTCCAGAAGAAGATGCAATTTCAAGCTTAAATCAGCTGTGTGATACCTGTGATGCATATGCCGTTATAGGTCCAAATCTTATATTTTGGCCTTTGGTTCATAAATATTATGCCAATCATTTAAATTTTTCTGGTGTAATTCCTGAATTAAACACCAATATCACTATGGCTATTTCATCTGATATGCCCATATTAAAATCTATTATTGATAAATCGCTAAATAGTATCTCTGCAAAACGAAGTGATGAAATATATAAAAAATGGATTGATGAATTAGATATCACAGCACCACCATTTAATATGATATTAAAATATTATTATCTTGAAATAATTACCGCTATTTTAATATTTTTATTCCTATTAACACTACTTTTTTATATTAGAAAAGCGCAAATATCTGCTCAAAATAATGAATTATCAAAATCACTCTTTATTTCTATGATGAGTCATGAAATTCGTACACCATTAAATGCAATTATAGCATCACTAGAAATATTAAAAATCAAATTAAAAAATAAGGATCTGGAGAGATTTACAACTATTTCGATAAATTCATCCTTAGCTTTGCTCTCATTTCTTAATAATGTATTAGATGCTTCTAAATTGGAAGCAAAAGAACTAAAATTAAGAAACAAAGCGATTGATATCAATCAATTACTTATAGAAATAAAAAATGAATTCACTCCTTTATCTGAGTCTAAAAAAATAGCTTTAATTTACAAATCTTTTATTCCGGAAAAAACATATATTAATATTGATTGTGATAAATTACGTCAAATATTACGAAACATCATATCCAATGCAATAAAATTTACAGAACAAGGCTACATTTTATATACCGCTAAATATAAAAAAAATAAATTATTTTTATTAATAAAAGACTCTGGCATAGGAATTGATGACAAAAAACAAAAAAAGCTCTTTCAACCATGGTTTCAAGTTACAAATAAAGAATTAAATTATAATCAAACGGGTAGTGGTCTTGGATTATTCATCTGTAAACAATTTTCTAAGATTATGAAGGCTGATTTTTCAATTAAAAGTATAAAAAATATCGGTACAGAAATAAAAATTGCTATTCCAGCTGATAAATCTAATGAAATAATAAACATTAATAAAGACGAAGAAATAAATATCAAAAAAATCAGTCCATTAAATAGATTATCGATTCTTATTGTTGATGATAACATATATAATATTGATGTTATTACGAAGCAATTAGATATTTTAAAATGTGATTGGGAGTATGTATTAAATGGTAATGATGCAATAGAAAAATTCAAACAAGAAAATTATTATGATTTAGTACTATTAGATAGTTTTCTGCCTGACATGACCGGATATGAAGTATGTAATACAATAAGAAATCTAGAAAAAATACAAAATCGGGTTACTACACCAATAATTTCCATCTCTGCGAATACCAGCAATCAACATATTGAACAATTCATTAATCATGGTGGCAATGATATTTTATCAAAACCGATAACTTTAAAAGACTTAGCCACATGTTTAACTAAATGGAGTTATTTAAATTCTAATATAGAAGATCTATCTGAAAATATTAATACTAATAATAATGATGAACTATTTTATAAAATATTAACCTTAGATTTTAAAAACTTAAGTTTAGCTAGCACTATGAATGATACGAATAATATCAACTACTATTTACATAGAATGAAAGGAGCAGCTCTACAAAATAATAGTCATGCCATAGCGAATTTAATAACTTCAATTGAAAATTTAATTAAAAAAGATAGCATTGATATAAAAAACAATGCGCTTATAAAAGTCTTACTGTTTCAATTAGAAGCTTTAACTCATAAAAAAAATGATTTTAATTAATCATGATTAGCTCTGGCTAAAACGACATATTTCATTTTTCTACTCTCTTATTTTTGAGAGTACTCTTGTTTAAATCCCATCAAGTTAACTTTATATTACCGTTAAGTAATTTTTATGTGACAAAAAATTACTCAACATAATAAAGAAATATAAGCCATATAATAATAGTTAATTAGAGCACACTCCATTATTGCTGAATTGCTGATTACTACTTATAGGCTTTATTCTGATTAATTTAGAAAGGTTAGTCAGTTGATTATTAATATATTTTGATATCAATTAAACCGGAGAAATTATTGTATGAAAAAGTGTCTTGTCTTATTTTTAATAGCGGGATTGCCTGCCACCATGGCAAATGCAGCAGACCAAACAGGATTGTATATTACCGGTAAAATCGGTGGCTCTGTTGTACAATCGACAAAATCTGCGGGTTCAATTTCTGCTGCAATAAATAGTAATAACATCTTTGATGAAAGTGGAAAATTAGATGATATTCCTTCTGGTGCCTTAGGAGGCGGAATTGCTTTAGGTTATAACTTTAAGCCTATGTTTCAATTGCCGGTCAGAGTGGAATTAGATTTTACTGCCAGAAGTAATCTGAAAAAAAATGGTTCAACTGGTGAAGAAATTGCAAATCAGCCCTTAGATATAGAAATGAAAGATAAAATTCAAATCAATACTTTAATGGTAAATGCAATTTATGATTTAGAGAATAGTAGCCAATTTACACCTTATGTCTTAGCTGGGGTGGGTGTTGCGCAAAATAATCGAACTGCGAATATTAGCGCTGATTATCGAAACAATAACACTAAATTATTGTCGGGTAAAAAAGTCAATTATAATTTTGCCTGGAGTATTGGTGCGGGTGTAAAATATGATATTAATAGTAATCTGGCTTTAGATCTTAGCTACCGTTATATCAATGCCGGAAAAACCAAAACCAATGGCGTAACAAATCTAGGTCCAATAAATATAAAAGGCAATTTGGAGTCCAGATTACATAGCCATGACATTATGTTAGGAATGACATATCTATTCTAATTGGATTTAATTTTTTAATTAGTGATTTTTTAATCTGAATTAATATATAATATTTTTTGCCAATTTTTATCTGGAAATCAGATAATTTATTTTCTGATTTCCAAATATTTTTTTATAATTGTTTTTTTCTTATGTGATTAATTATCATTAAAACAAACTCTATATTAATTGGAGCACTTCATGAAAAGACGCCAAGAGATAGCTTATTCATTAGGTAGAAAGATTAAAAAAATCAGAAAATATAATGGAATGACCGGAAAGGAATTATCAGTTAATCTTGGTATATCACAACAACAATTATCACGCTACGAAAATGGTATTAGCCTGATTACTATTGATAAAATCTATATTTTTTGCGATATATTTGATATAACCATTAGTCAATTCTTAGATTCCTGTAACGAACAAAAAAGTATAAGTCACCATCACTTTTTAAGCCCTTTCATTAATTAACAATAAAAAATTATAAACATTCATTTAGTTATAATGATAAATAAATCGAAAAGTCTTTTTAATTTTGTAACATTTATGCTAATTAAATACTGACAAATAAAATTAAAAAAAATTATTTATAACACAATAATAAAGCCTCACTATTAATTGAAAATTAATTTTTCCCTACAACAATAAATTTATTAATCAATAATGTTATCAGTTATTTTTAATTAAATATATAAAATAACATGCCATTGTTAAATTTGAATATTTGATAATCTGATAAAATCCCTATATCATCATCATTATGTTTTTGAACTTTAGTGGCACAATATAAAAACACTACATAAAAAGCTCAAAAAGCAAAAATAAAATCAAAGATAATTTAGTAAAATAAATCAAATTACAACTACTAGTGTAAGACTCAAACCAACATTTAATTGTAATAATATTTATAAAATCGGCTGCAATAATAGCCGTAATGACTTTATTTTCCAGGGGAGCTGTGTTTTTTTAATGAATTTTTATCGTAACATCATAAGATTAATTTTAATCAATGTACTTATTGTGTCGACGACTGCCAACGCCAACATTTTTCCCGAACGACAAAATATAGATAATCAGCTCGAAAAGTTGGGTGGAGCAAACCGTTTTGATGACACTAAAACTATCGATTGGGGATTATTGCCTGGCCCGTTTTATACACCAGAAATGAGTGCCGGCGTTGGTGTGGCATTAGTGGGGTTATATCGTATTGATAGAAATGATAAAATTAGTCAACCCTCATCATTGGGTGTAAGTGGATTTGCCTCAGCGACTGGCGCTTTCGGACTAAATTTTAATAATTATAATTTTTTATCTGCCGAACAATGGCGTTTATTTATTTCCGGTACTGTAAATAACATCCCCACTTACTATTGGGGAAAAGGTTATTCTGCCGGTAAAAATGACCACAACAAAGTGGAATATAAATCTCAAGAATTTGCTATCAGACCAAGAGTACTATATCGCA
The DNA here is from genome assembly GCA_014737535.1 of Bombus cullumanus. Classification (NCBI taxonomy): domain Eukaryota; kingdom Metazoa; phylum Arthropoda; class Insecta; order Hymenoptera; family Apidae; genus Bombus; species Bombus cullumanus. Next base: position 67,555 of record JACXIX010000122.1, on the reverse strand, counting down.
TAAATGATAATACTTATATAGGATTAGGTTGGGATTTTTCATTACTTAATGCTAATGATTTAGATGAGAGTAGCAAAAATTATTTTGCCAATTCAGTCGGTGGTCGTTCTATACGTAGTTCTGCAATTAGTGCCCACTTCAATTATGATTCCCGTGATTTCTTACCTAACGCCCGACATGGTCAAGCTTTTGAAGTTATTTACAGCTATTTTTCTCCAGAACTGGCTAGCGACAATCGTTTTCAAAGCACACAGTTACAATATTCTGCCTATTACACACTATCAGAAAATAGCGTTTTAGCCGTTGATAATTATGCCCGTTTTACTTCAGGTTCAGTGCCTTGGGATCATCTCTCTTTATTAGGAAATGCAAATCAGATGAGAGGTTATTATGAAGGACGTTATCGTGATAATAATGTTTTTACTACCCAATTAGAGTATCGTCGAAAGTTAGATTGGCGCCATGGTATCGTTGGTTGGATTGGGGCAGGAACACTTAGTGATTCACCATCAAAATTAGGCTCTAATCATTGGTTACCCACTATTGGTATAGGCTATCGATTTGAATTTAAACCTAGAATGAATATTCGAATAGATTTTGGTATCGGTCGCAATAGCACTGGCTTTTATTTCCAAGTGGGTGAGGCATTCTGATTAGCAAAAAATTTGTTATTTATAGTAGCGATAAGATAACCTGTAAGTGAAAATGAAACCAATAATATTAATCGAATTAATTTCCAAATCTAGCGATTGCCAGATCAATCTGAACTAACATAATAACCAATTTTTAAGTTAATCATTGGATCCCTCAATAGAATTGTTTAAAATTTAAGAAAATATTTTTTCCCACTATGATCTGAACCCTATTTTATGATACAAATTTTATTCTCTATGCCGACAGCAAAGATCTTTATTTTCTTTTCTGCCGACAATATTTTTTACCAATTATTTTTTAATACTATCTTACATTTGCTGTAAGCATTATTAAAATCCATAGTAAGGCAACACAATAGATGGAGCAATAAATTCGATCGACAAAAAAATAAAATTTCACCAAAAGAAAAATGTTGTATAACTCACTATATAAGGAGTATCTATTCTATCTTTTAATAAAATAGATGTTTATAATTAATACTAGATTGAAAATCATATAAATATATTAATTGTTAACATAAAATAGACTAAATTTATTATTTTCTATTATTAAAAATTTAATGGCATAAACAAGGCTGAAAACTTCTATCATCTAATTAAGAATTTTTTCATAAATTAATTTTCCCACCTCTTTATATCCTAAATTATTAAAATGAAGGTGATCAACATAAATATTATCGTGAAGTTTAGGCGACAAACTCATTAAAATATTCATATCATAATAAGGTATGTTTTCTTTTTGACAACCCGCTTCCAGCTGTGAAGAATACTTTTTATGTAAGTCCAAGGAACATAAATGATCAAATAATTGCCAAAATTTGTTTGCACAAGCATTTATTGCGTAAAACATCTCCTCTTCATCTTTATGAAACTGATCTTTACTCCATCGAGATAGTGGCTGCAGGATATAATACACTTTAGCATCATGCTTTTTGGCTAACTGTTTTATCTGAACGGCTGATTGAACAGTCATTTTAACTGCTCGATTGATACGTTCCTTAATATCTACGTAGGTATCAGTATATACCTTTTCCATTGGGTTTTGAGCAAGATCATCAAGCCAATTATTTAATCTTTCAGCAAGCTTTGGAATAAACTTTTTTACAGCACTATTACTGCATGATGCATTAGAATTTATTCTATAGGTTAAATCTTCATTATATTTATTCATATAATGAACCAGTTCGTAAGAATAATAATATTTACCATATTCTGAGGTAAAATCGTCGGAAAGCCCCTCAAAGGTTAGTGTGCTAACACCACTTAAGATAATAATATTTTTTATCTTTTTAAACCGATGCTGATTCAGCATAAAAAGAATTGCTTCCTGCACACAATTGTATCCACTACCACCAAAATTAAGCCATATTTCTCCAGTTAACTTAGAAAGTATAGAAGAAATTGTATATGCATCCGAAGTAGCTCCGGTTCCCATTGCAGTCGAACCACCAATAACAATGTTAACTGATTCATCGGTTGGAAAATTAGTTGGCGAAACCCAGCCCGAAAATGATTTACTCATTCGGAAGCCCATTTCATCGGTATTAATCACGGCTGATCGATAATTCTTATGGTGAAAAAACATAGTGTAAGGAAGCCAGCGAATACTTAAATACATAAATTCATCATATTCACGCAGTTGCGGTGTAAGTTCATAACATCTTTTCACAGCTTCCTGATGGGTCATTTGTTTATATTTCATTATTTACCCCCTAAAATTTTATGAAAATATGTAATTTAATATTTTCTAACAATCAATTATCTCACACTAAATAATTTTTAGAACTTTCACCCTATAACCTACAAATGCAATATTTAATTTCATTCTTGAAATAAATATATTAATGCCTACTTCATGGCTGCTAATAAAAATGAATATAAAAAAAACTTATACGTTCTAAGTAACACGTAATCTTTATCTCTTATTTACACCGCGAAGTATCAATACTATAAAAACATTTTCCAGCGGGATAAAATGAATTTAATTCCTGAAACGATGAAATTATCAATGCGGCATTCGAATCTACTTAGCAAAAAGATTTATGTCAACAAAAATTTAACATTATTACAGTTTTAGCTAATGATGAATTAGGTTAAAGTTATAAAGCTTTTGGCGTCAACAGTCTTTTAATACTACTAATTATTAAATGTAACCATATGATAAAAAACAATTTAATATTCAAATAAATCAGATACTAAATTTTATAGTAATTTTTTTCTTTACATTTAAACATCACCATTGGTGATAACAAATAAGCAACAAAAATCCCACTACATAAAACAATACCAAAACTACTAATTGTTAAGCTATTACTAAAAATTAGTACACTTAAAGTCAAAAGTGTTGTCATCATAGCTAGAGTAATCGAAAATAAAGCGCAAAGTGGTTCATTATTAGCATTAGTCAGAAAAAATGTATAGTTAACAACAATGCCCAGTACTAAAACTAATGCTAATAGTGAAAAAATATTTAGGCTATGTCCAGTAAATGCAAGCATAGCAAGGCTACTGACTAATGATAATACTGAGGGTAATAAACTAATTACCCCATGACATAGACCCAATTTAGCTATCATACAGGCAGCTATCACGCCAAGTGCCGCAAATAGCAATCCCGCAATAATCATTCGATATAGGATAAATATTTCATTAAATACCGCTTTGCTATCTATCCATTCGACCCCTGGAAGCGCTTCAGCCAAGGCTGAAAGCGCTGCACTATTGTTGACCCCATCTACCGGAATTAAAATACCATTTCTACCATCCGGCAAAGTTGTCCATATCAAACGCCAACTTTCATTAACGGAATTTTCAGTATATTGCTCAATTTGACTTAACATTAAAGTCATCTTTAATTTATCTAAAACATTACCTGTATAATGATTGGCTTGGTCTTCTTTCAACATTAGATTGCCAATAAAGGCTGTATCGCGATATTGATTTTGTTCTGAGTCAAAAGGAATAAGATGATAATTCATCAACCAACCACGTTTTTTCGCTATATTGAGTTTCATAATAGAAGCTTTAAGCCGCTTGAATGTTTCTTTAGAATTATCACCATAAATCATAAACCATTTTTGATCACTCTTGTTACTGGTTAAACTTATGATTGTTTCCTGAGATAAAATCACTGAAGGCAACACCTGAAGCGAAGAGACATCATTATTATTTTTAAACATTACCAATCCACCTAATGACACTACACCAACAAAAAGTGGTAATCCAATACGTAGCATTTTGTATCGTTGCCAAACTCTAAACCAAAGCAAAATGAAAGTTTTAGCGGGTACTGCCCGTACAGGTATGCCACGACATAACCATGGAAACCACAAAACAACCGTTAAATATGAGCCAATAAAGCTTATCGCAGCGAAAAATATCATTTGGCAGATTTCAGGAAAAGGCGTAAACATCATAATAATATAAGCAGTTACAGTAGTAATAAGTACTAATAATAACGTCGCTTGTATTTTTCTAAGACTTTGCCAAGGATTTGCTTCATGGCCATAAACCATACGTTCTGTAAGATAGTAAAGAGAATAGTCTACCGATAGTCCTATGATGCTTATATTCATTACTAACGTAATTAAATATAATTCACCAAAAACGTATAACGTAGTAACAGTAGCAACTAACGCACCAATACCAATCGATAAAAAACAGAGTAATAATGCAAGAAGTGAACGAAAAACAATCAATATCAGTGAGCCCATTCCCAATATGGCAATAATGCCAAAGATCAAAATATCTTGTTTTATCTGCTGGCTTTTATAATCACTATATAGCAAAGTACCACGTGATAAAATTTGTGCCTGCGGATAATCAATCGTAAATTGCTTCGCTCTGGTTTCTAAATTCGTAACTAGCTGATCGATGCTATGCATATTAAAAGAAGAATTTACCAGCTCTCCATAAATCAGATACCAATATTGCCCTTGATAATCTTGTATTATAATACAACCATTTTGTATACATAACTGACTGGTATTTTGTGCTAACTTTTGCCACGTATCAGGCATTTGTATTAGAGGATCAATAGTAGAATTTTTGTAATGATCAACTAAAACGTCATAAATTTGAGAAAATATCCACTGAGCATGAGCATTATTATGATTTTGTAATACTGGCTTCGCTGGCAGTTGATCATCTTCACTGCAATGAGTAAGAATCCTTGCTTCTAGTTGTTTCTGTCGTTGCGTATCAATCGGGCCTTTAACATAATCAATACTGGGTTCTAAACGCAATAATGCTATCCAATGTTCTGCAACCGATGAATCTAGTTGCTTTCCCGGACTTATCAACCACAGTAATTGCCGTTCGAACGGCGGCTCAAAATCATTATCAAGCGAGGGAGATGGATGGTGTAAATTTTTTTGCGGTAACCAGGTTAAGATATCGTCACTAAATCGTACATTCGGTAACAATGCTAATAATGCTATTAATAGCAAACAAATAAAGAGCCAGATAACGGCACCCCAGTGCAAAAATTTAATCAGCAGAACGGGGGGCTTCATCGTTAATCAGTGTAAAAAGCATCTATTGATATTGCCCTACAGCAGAATTAATCTGATAATTTTGCTTATTATCTAAAAGAAAAGTATCGAGATAAAATAAATTTTTAAAATAATTAATCTGAATAACATTATTTAATAATTTATTTATCAAGAAAAAATATAATAGAAATTTAAGTTTAAATATGGCTAAACCAGTATTCATTACGATGAAAAAATAGTAAAAAACTTTCACAAAATCACTCCCTGACATTAAAATAAAAATGTTCTTGCTATGATTTCTTTAACGTTATTTTAATTTACATTGTAAATTTAGTTGCATCACTTGAATAAAAAATGAGTAACCATATAACAACACCATCCTATAGAAATAAGTAAAATTACCCTATCAAAAATCTATTAACAGTGTAAAGAAATATCCATCCCATAAATGAACAGTTGGTTATTTATGCTGAAAATAATTGTATTTTTAACATATAAAATAAAAAATATTATTCTCTATTTTTATAAAAAAATATTTTTTATAATAAATTAGCTAAAAAAAGGATTACTGTTAACTGACTAATAGTAAAAAAACTCGTATATCTTTTGTGATTGGAAAAAATTGTCGTTTATATTTATTAATTATATTAATCATTTAATAGCTATTAGAGTGTCCATTACAACAATTACATTGCAGCTATTTTACCTAATTAAAAAGATGACGATTATGTTTTATAAGGATCACAAGAATCAATCATAGACATTAATTATTTAATATAATTATAATCATGCTAAATACCACATAATAAATTTTCATAGTAATGTTTTAATTACTATTTGTTCAGTAATAATCATCATTGTCTTTGCTGTAATACTCATAAAAATATCATCCTTCCTGTCCATTAAACTAGGGCAGTTGCCACCCATTAAAAACATAGCGCATCACGTGTTGTTTGTGCTAGATTTTGACTTATAAGTAATGAATGTGTGGATATCATGTTTACTATCATCAAAAAACTAATCAGACAAAAAATCATTATCGTAGCGGTTAGCCTCATTATTGCAACGCCACTATCAACCTTTGCTAAAGAACCAAAAAACTTCATTTATACCAGTTCCGATGATTTCGAATCGGTATCAGCCATTTTAGAACGTAGCGACATTCATGGCGTACAGATTGTTTACAATTGGCGTTTGCTTGAACCCGAGAAGGACAAATATGACTTCTCAAAAATTGAAAAGGATCTGTCACGCCTTAAGAAAGCAAGAAAAAAATTATTTATCCAGATCCAAGATCGATTTTTCGAGCCAAACGCCCGATACGTCCCTGATTATCTGTTGAATGATCCAACCTATAACGGTGGACTATCACCACAGTTTGATAATCCAGGTGAGGGAAATATGGTAGGTTCTGGTTGGGTGGCACAGCAATGGGTTCCTGCCGTACGTCATCGTTATCAAGCGCTATTGGCTGCACTTGCTAAGCGTTTTGATGGCCAGATATATGGAGTGAACTTACCTGAAACTGCCATTGATTTAGATGAGAAAGCTCTACCTAAAGGATTTTCCTGTGATAATTACTTCGCCAGTGAAATAGAAAATCTCGCCTTTGCACGAAAGGTGTTTACCAAGTCACATGTAGTGCAATATGTTAATTTCTGGCCGTGCGAATGGAACAATGACAAAAATTATATGAGCCGATTATTCAAGTTCGCCAGTGCTCATAACATTGGCCTCGGAGGTCCAGATATTGTCCCCAACCGTAAGGCACAAATGAAAAACTCATACCCCTTCTTCAATCAATACAAAAATAAATTAACACTTGTTGCCATGGCAGTGCAGGAACCAACCTTAACCTATATAAATAAAAAGACGGGTAAGCCATTTAGCAAGGCCGAGTTTGTACAATTTGCTGAAGATTATCTCGGAGCCAATATTATTTTTTGGAGTACAAAATCACCTTGGCTGGCTGAAAAATAAGTAAAATTAACTGTAGAGTATAATTTTTTTAATCAACAAATAGTTCAGAAAAAATAGGTTTGAGCTGTATACCGATCACAAATTAGTAAGTTGAAAAATGACTTTAAAAGGAAAAAGCACCAAACCAAATTTAGTCTGAAAAAAAGGATATGAACAACGGAAAACAATTTAATATGTGACAACTAAAATCCTTGTACCCGCAAGGCATTTTAAAAAATGTTACTGATCTTTCATATCCGTTAAGGAAAATATGGCTTTACCAATACGAGCAATAGCTTCATTACTTTGGGTTAGAGTTGCTTTTGTTTGTGTAATATAGATAGAAACGATTAACGGCTGACGGTTTTCTGGCCAAACCAGACTGATAATCGATCTGGAGCCATAATCTCCGGCACCTGTTTTATCAGCAATTTTCCACTTTGCTGGCAGAACGGAACGTAATAACGCATTCGCGACTTTGTCATCTTCCATCCACTGTCTTAATTGCTGACGCGATGAAGGCTGCAACACATCACCAAGAACCAATTTTTGTAATGTTTGGCTAATAGCCACTGGAGTTGTAGTATCACGCAGATCACCCGGTATAGCACTATTCAATTCTGGTTCAAAACGATCGAGCCGGGTAATAGAATCACCTATGCTACGTAAGAAACGGGTAAAACTAGCTGGGCCTCCTATTTTTTTCTCAATGAGATTAGCTGCCGTATTATCACTGTAACTAATTGCAGCATTGCATAATTGTTGCCAATTCATCGATAAAGGAGCGATAAATTTTTCAGTTACAGGAGAGTAAGCAACCAATTGCCCTTTCTGAAATTGAATACTTTCCGTCAATACTATTTTTCTATCATCCACCTGATTTAACAACATACCACATAGCAACGCTTTAAAAGTGCTGTTTAGAGGGAATCTTTCATTACCTCGATAACTTACAGTGATATTATCCGCTGTATCAATAACAGCAACACCAATACGAGAATTTAGTTTTTTTTCTTCTTGCTTAACAATGTTAGTCAACTGAGTGTCATTAATTATATAAGCATTTGCGTTACTACAGACAGCCGTAATAAACAAGACCAACCCAACAAATTTTATTCGATGTTTGAAAAACATAGTATTATCCTATCCTCGCAATTATGTAAAAACCCAAACAAAAACTCACCATTGTTATTGATAACATATTACAAAGATTAATTAGTTGATATATTTATATTGAATAAAATTATTAACGCAGTTTTACATTCCACATTTATGATTATATTTACAGGCATTGTTACATTTAGGATGATAAATTTGCTATAGTCACTTTCAATCTACAATTACTTTACTGTTATTCAATTTAAAAATAATAAAGCCTCACCAAATAAATTTTGGTGATATTATTTTGATCGACTGCTGTTCTCGCTTAATTGGGTTCTTCTCTCCATTAGTACTGCCTAAAAAATTTCTTTTACTTACCCCTAGCTATAAGCGTGGTTATCTTGAGAGATAACCTAAGATATTTCAGGCAAAGAAAGTAATAACCTTATTGTCGCGCAAGATATAATAGCCCACTATCTGGCTACCTTTTGCACGATACTGAGTGAGCGATTGGGTCAATTCCAGTGTAATTCGTTGATATAAAACCTCTATTTTACAAACTCTGGCTGCTTCAAAACCAAAGAAATGTCTGACTTCAGGGTAAAGCGCTTTGAATAAACTTTCTTTAGCAGAAAATGTAATTAATAATGCAAGTTCATAATCAATACCACTATCCACCAGCAGTACTTGTTCATCCAAAGAAGAAAAAAGATTTGCTGTCTCTCTGATAGTTAACGAAGAGAATGTCTCGATATCGACGCCGGGTATTAGACCTGCTTCCTGCGACGTTACAAGCGGGATAGCATATCCGTCGGTATGGGAAAGGCTACCACACCATCCTGATGGCCAGGCTGGTGCGCGATCCCGCCCAATACCGGGTGTGTTATTACATCCTTCAGTTTGTAGCAGTATTTTAGCTGCATATCGTACTGCTACATATTCTGCTCGACGTTTAACCACCGCTGAATTTAGTGATTGAGGAAAAGGAATAGCAAAATAGGCAAATAATTCGTCCTGATAACAACGAATATCAAAATTGACCAAACAGTAACGCAAGCAAGGTAAATGGATAACCATCCCCACCTCAAAATAGCGAATAAAAGGTGGAGCAGAGCCAGTCGTGATTGAAGTGAGCATTTAACTATCGCTAATAACAAACAAAATAAAAATCTATAAAACAATTAATTACGCCATTATGAATACCCGCTTAAAAGTGAGCCATTTTTCATCTCCAGTAAAGGTTTAATGTGGCTCCACAGTTTTCTTCGGGTCAGCTTGCGTCATATTGTTTCCAATACACTTTTTTAACCTATAGCCTTTGTCTATACGATTTGTAAGGCTGCACCCAGTGCGCACTATTTGCCGCGCAGGTCAGAACCTTTTATATAACCAATCAATGTTGTCAGATTTGTTTTACACTTTTTCCTTCAACATTGATTGGTTTTGCAAGCAAGGCTAGCTCTCGGAAGTTAGGTTACCGCCTGCTCGATCGTAGGCGAATACTTAGTCACAACGCTATCACTGATGACATTGGCGATAATTCGATTTAGTTGACTGAATAGTTGTTTCCCGTTGTTGCTGTTCAAAATTGAGTAGTGGTTACCTTCAATGCAAATACACTCGGCGGTTTTAAGTTGTTGACGCCAGAATTGCATCGCCTGTTGGCTCTGACTTGCATAAATCAAATAGGTCATTACTCTTGGCGAATAACTCGGAATGAAACTACGCAGGCAAGTGAGGTTACGTCGGAAAGCTCGTAGCAGATTGCCAACATAATTTCGCGTAAAGGGTGACAGGTCTAATCCATCACTCTTTTCCCCCACCATCAAAAGTTTTACCTGTGGCAGAGTAATGTCATGCAATTTGTAATTCAGTTCCTTAGCAAACCCATGCAGTTGGGAGTCATCTGTTGGTGGCGTTTGCCACGCGTTGGCAGCAGGCGGATCTATCATGACTAAAACCGGTTTTTTGCTCTGGAGTTCCGACATAGCTATCATCTGATAAGCTAATAGCGCACCAAATGACCATCCCACAATAATTAGAGGACAGTTGTCTTTCAGCTGTGACAATACTTGGCGGCAATAAACTGCAGCTCGTTCAACCAGGGTGTCTTCTGCTAGTATCTGCCCAGCTAGCATAGGATCTTGGATCTGAATAACGCCGACCCGATTATCCAGCATCTTCAACATTTCCCGATAAGCTAACAGATCACCGCCAATTGGGTGAAGTAAAATGATCTGAGCCATTTCCTTCTTACTGATCTGCTGTGTTGGTTTGGCCGTATCCTCAGTAATAAAACGATAAAGTGCCTCAGGGGTATCAAGTTGCATAAATTCAGCAAGCGTAAATGGACGAGGCGATTTATTATTCAACTCATCCAGTAGTTCCAGCGCCTGAATGCTGTCACCACCCATACTCTCCCAGGAGGTATCATTGTTACTCTCTGTAAGGCCAAGATGTTCCGCATACAATTTTTTAATCAATGGTAGTGAAAATTTATCAGCGGTATTAGAGCTGATGACCACCGATGGACGGGATGGTAGATGTTGTTGATAAAACCAGCGCGATTCGGTAAAACCCGTTGTGCATACTAACTGCTGGATCTGCGGTGAACTCACGGCTTGATAGAGCATTTCAGCCCCCTCACGACGAGTGATACCGCTACTCAAATGTAGCAGATTATCATGGCGACGCAGCCCAGCCGGAAGCTCCTGAACTGACATACCTCCATCCTGCCAGATATCCCAGTTGATCGTTCGGTATTGGCAATTTTGTTGGTTTGCGGCTTTAGCGGCGACCCACGCATCCAAATAGCCGTTAGCACAAGCATAACTGAGTTGCCCAACACCACCATGAATAGCTGACATAGAGGAGGAGCAGATAATCCAACGGGGCTCTAGTGTCTGGAGGATCTCCAGCGCTGCGCAGCTACGAATTTTTTCCTCAACCACAGAGAAATCTTCAACACACTGGTGACGGGCAATAAGCGCACCTGCTGGCACGCCAGCACAGTGTAAAATCCCCTGTATAGGGTTATAATGCGCTTGCAATAAGTTGGTTAGTGATTGCACCTCGGTTATGTTGGTGAGATCGCAACTGAGCGATTCGTATTCACACTGACCGGCTAACTGCAAAGCGACCGGATCTTTATTTACTCGGCGTGAAACAAGAACAAATTGGCTATGTGGTGCAATGGCGGCAATAGCCTGACCGATGCCACCGCTGCCACCGAGTACAACATAAGTGCCTGATGGCAGCAGCATGGGTAACTGATGTAGTGGTTGCTCTGCCAGCGGTTGATAGCTGAGCTTTAACCATTGCTTCCTGCGCCACGCATGTACTATGCCATGCTGACTCAAACCATATCCGATAGCGACAGTAAGGCTATCAACTGAGCAATCAAAAAGTGCACAATGTATCTGTGGGTGTTCCTGCATAATAACATTCAGTGCACTGGTTAACATCGCCTGTTCCGGTAGAACAACTTCCCCTACTGCCGTACTTAATGCATTGACAGTGAGTAGATTCAATTCTAGCGTGCGATTCGGCAGGCACTGGCTAGCTGCCTGTATGACATGAGTTAGACTTAACAACAGCTCAACAGCGCTCTCGCCAACAGAAGAAACCCACAGAATTTGTACTTTTCCTGCGGTGTTTGCTGCCTGTTTTAATAGATGGTCGGGTTTTTCTTCTGGAGATAACACCAGCACCTGACGTGCCGTCAGCTGTACATTATCGGGCAATATGCCAATCACCAGGCAGAGATCAGCGACCGCCATCTGAGGTTGAGCTACCCGTTGCCAGCAAGGCGTGTAACGCCACTGTTTAGTGGCTAGTTTTGCCGGAACCCTAGCAGGAAGTAACATAAAAGGAGCAAAGTTAAAATTGGTGGTAGAAAACTGCCAGCTTGCAGGATGATTATTTACCCGGCTGACTGGCCATCTACTTTCTTCGTCCAGCAACCAATCACGGCACTGCTGAGCCTGAACCTGGGACAGTTGCTGGCTATTGTGCAGTCTATCAATTCGCCTTAATATCTGCGGGTTGTTTTGTCCTTGTGTTAACCAGCTTTCCATTTCTGCTTGCGCTTGAGCCAGATCGCTCCATATGCCGAGATGACGTATTGTCTGTGGTTTATGCAGTGATAAGCGTGCGCAAAGGGTAGATAAATCCAGCGAAGAGGTACGTATGATATTCAACACTTGAACGATAAGTCGTTGTAACGCCTGCGGCGTAGCGGCTGATAAGGGTGCCAAACAGATCCCTTGTTGCTTGATTGAAGGCGAACAGCGCTCTTCTTGCCGCGGTTCACGCAAGATAAGATGCGCATTGGTTCCCCCCATGCCAAAACTACTGACACCAGCGTAGCGTAGCGCATCACTTTTCCACTGGCGACTGGTGGCACTGGTTGTGAACGGTGTTTTATCCATTTCTAGCAATGGATTAGCACGCTGATAGCCTACATTAGCAGGCAATACTTGATGATAGAGTGCCAAAGCAGCCCGGATCAACCCTAAGATACCAGCCGCTGGACCGGCATGACCGAGCTGACTTTTTACTGACGCAATATGGCAGAAATTTGTTTTGCCGGTTGTTGATGAGAATGCTCGGCTAAGCGCGGCCATTTCGATCGGATCACCTAGCGGTGTTGCTGTACCGTGAGCTTCAACATAACCAATTCGATCGGCGGTTATTCCGGCACGTGTTAATGCCGAACTAATCACTTTCGCCTGCCCGGCAACAGAAGGCGCGGTATATCCCGCCTTATCGCGACCATCATTATTAATTGCACTAGCAGTGATAACGGCATAAATGCGATCATTGTCGCGCCGAGCTGCCGCTAATGGTTTAAGGATCACAACGCCACACCCATTGGTCGCCAGCGTGCCATCCGCATTGTCGCTGAACGGATTAGTACTACCTTGTCTAGAGAAGATATGGCCCGGCGCCCATTTATACCCCTGTACAGCATCTGGATCAATATTTACCCCAGCCACTACCATCATTTCAGCATCACCCATGTTTAATGCATTGCATGCCTGATGCACTGCCACCAGAGAGCTTGAACAACCAGTTTGTACCGTTAGCGCCGGGCCACCTAAGCCAAGGTAATAAGCCACTTTCGTTGCCACAAAATCCTTCTGATAAGATAAACCTAAGAAAAAAGGATCGCTATTACGACTTTCAGTGCAATCTCTCCGCTCTAACCAGCGCTGGTAAAATGCATCGCCTGTACTAGCCATTATACCAACCGACGCCAGATCTTGCCTGCTACTATAGCCGGCATTTTCTAACGCCTGTACTACGCTCATCAACAAATGGCGCTGTTGTGGATCCATACGTTTTGCTTCTTGGGGCGAAATACCGAACCAATTTGGATCAAAGTCGAAAATGCCTGATAGCGATGAACGTACTGCCACTTTACGCTCTTCATTATCGCTGCGAATAGTAAGCAATGATCTATCTCGCTCTACCAACTCGCGAGAATCCATGACAGCACGCCAAAATGTTGCCAGATCAGCACATTGACTGACATTGATTGCCATTCCAATCACCGCAATGGCGTTTTCGTCTGCCGAAGTTTCAGTCAACCTAGTTGGTTTAGTTGCTATCGATGTGATAGAAGGCGGCGTCATCGTTTCACCCGCTAAAAAATAGCTCAATTGGTCAATACTCGCATGCTCAAACAGATCGTTAAGTTTGAGAGTAGTTGCGCCAGCCTGAATCAACGCTACATGGATTTTTATCAGTCGTAACGATGTTAATCCCAGGGCAAAAAACTTAGTCTGCTCACAACTAGGTTTTCTACCCAACTCTTTCTCAATTAGCTGGCTTAATAAATAGCGCCAGTCTGCCACCGATCGCTGATTTGTTGCTTGCCGTCTGATAGTGGTCTGTACACTGAGATTATCATCTGGTAGCGGGTGCCATAACAACCTGGCTAGACCCGCCCGGTCGATTTTGCCACTCTGTGTCGTACTAAGTGCATCTACCACGCGAAATTCCATTTTTAAAGCGCCGGCTGGCAACCACTGCTGTAATCGTTGATATAACTCGGTCGTTGATACTTGAATCTGTGGCGATTTAAGGCGCAAATAGGCCAGCAACTGCCCTTGCTGCGCCATCACTGCCACTGAATGGAAATAGCCGCTTTCTAGCAACAGTGTTTCTAACTGGCCACATTCCACCCGGTAACCATTAATTTTGACTTGATGATCGCGCCGCTCCAGATAATTGAGTCGCCCCTGGCTATCATAATGGCCTATATCTCCGGTCAAATAAGCTAACTGATGCTGTCCGTTGCACGAGAGTAGGCAGAATTTCTGCTGATTAGCGCTGGGATTATTTTGATAACAGGGCCATACGTGCATCCCGGTAATCGCAATCTGACCGATTTGTTGTTGATCATCCAACAATTGATTGCTTTCATCAACGATATACACCCCGCAATTATCTGCCGGATAGCCGACCGGAACTGCTGTTGGCCAGTTATCTGGCTCACCCTGCAAGGTATAACTGGTGACGACGTGAGTTTCTGAAGTACCATACATATTAATAAGTCGGGAACCGGGGGATTGGCGAAACAGATTTTTAATCGCCTCAGTACAAAAAAGCATCTCTCCCGCACTGATTATTTCGCAAAGGCAATCTGGCTCAATTTTCAATGCCTGGGCAGTCTCGGCTAATGATTGCAATACGATATAGGGAATATACAAGCGCTCAACGCGCTCAGTTTGTATAAATCGCAGTAAAGCCTGATGATCACGCCGAAAAGCGGGTGGGACTAACAATAGTGTCCCGCCAGTACACAAAGTGGTGCAGATCTCCTGATGAGAAATATCAAAGGAGAGAGAAGTAAATTGTAAGGTACGTGCTGGTTTGTCTAGCCCGATACGATTTTGCCACTGAACAATATTCAGCATCAGACTATGGCGTGCTGCCAGTTCTTTGGGCAAACCAGTGGAGCCAAAGTATATACCTTATACATTAAGGTATCTGCATTAACCGCTCTATCAGGCGATAACGGTGACTGATTGTTAACTTGCAGATAACCATCAATCGGAATTAACGGCAATTCAGCTTTAGTTGTTAATAACGGCGAAGCGGCATGGGCTTGATCCACCATTACTGCATCGATTCCTGCCGTAGTTAAAATATGGGTAATCAGTTTATCTGGGTAGTTAACATCCAGCCCAACAAAACAGATACCGCGACTGGCCATAGCTAAAATGGCAATAATCGCGTGCCGGTCTGCATGAGCATGGATCGCCACTACGCTGCCATAGGGCAATTTCCACTGTTGACTGAGAAATATTTCCATGCGCGCTACCTGTTCCATTAAATCGGAATAGGTCAACGTCACACCATTATTATCAACCAGTGCTACGGTATCGGGAGTTAAATTTCGCTGGTGATCAAGCCAGGCTCGAAGCGTATCAAAGGAGAGCGCCTGTTGCTGTCCCTGATTAACAATAACAGAGGCAGCGGATGAAGGGGGAAAGCCGAATTGTGTTGAAAGTGAGCTCATAACAGCTGACTCGCAGGTTAAATTTTGTAACAGACGGATCCACTGGCTGGCAAAAAAATGGGCTTCCTCACGATTGAATAATGCTGTCTGATACTCCAGAATCACTTCTGTTGCCATCCCCTGCGGTGTCACACAGACCAAAAATGGAAATTTGGCACTGCCGATGTCAGGTACACTGCCTTTTATCTTCAGGCCTGGCAATTCGAGGCAAGAAAAATCAGTGTTCTCCATAACAAATACCAGGTCGAATAGGGTTTGTCCCTCCGCCTGCATAGTGGAAGCCAGTTCAGTTATGTCTGCATAATTAACCGTGTGATGAGAAAAAATATTTTTCAACTCTTGTCCGGAACGATCCAAGAAACTAGCCAATGTGTCATCCGGTAATATCTGTTCATGCCATACCAGCGTATTGACTAACATACCAATAATGTTTTCACTATTTGGCAAAAAACGACCAGCATCAGGGAAACCAATAGTGACAGCACTCTGTTTTCGCCACTGTCCCCAACTCCATCCCAACACACTGAGCAGCAAGCCAGCTACCGTCATCCCTTGTTTTTTTGCCAGCACTTTAATGGCCTGAGTTGTCTGCTGATCGATCATTAGTTGCTGACGCTCACCCGCCATATCTGCAGCGGAAATTAAACCATAGCGCCGCCGTATCGCCAGTATTTCTGGCAGTCTTTCCCGCCAAAATTTAGACTCTGCTTATAACTATCTTGCTGATAATAAAGCTTTAATGCGGCAGCATGATGTAATAGTGAGTAGTTTAATGGAAGCAAGCCAGGTTGTTGGTCGTGCTGTAAGGCCGTATAACACTGGCTCAGTTCACGGAGTAAAATATTCATCGACTCACCATCAATCAATGCATGATGCATATTCAGCAACAGCACTTGCCGATCGTTATCTGTGGTGAGTAAACAAGCACGCAGAGCAACCTCTTGACCTAACTGAAAAGGTTGTCTGAACCACGCTTTAGCCCAGTTAGACCAGCATTCATCGCTCACTTGTTGATGCACAAGGGTGAAATCACTGTACGGAACAATCCGTTGCATTAGCTGTTGCGTATTTATGTCAAATTCAAGCAGGGTACGGAAAGCGCCATGGCGTTCTACCAGTATTTGTAGCGCCTGCTCAAGGCATTTTTCGTCCATCTGGCCCTGAAATTCAAACTGAAAAGGCGTTGCATAAGCATATAGACTGGGATCACGCTGCTGTAAAAACCACATACGCAATTGTTCGCTAGAGGCCTCATGACTAATATCGTTATCAAGCATAATAGTTGCTTGTTTAACTACAGGCTGCAGCCTGGTTAATACCGCACTGACCGGCGTGGTATAGAGTAATTCAGCGGCAGTGACTAGCGCCTGACCTGTTGGAACTTGCCAGGCCGATAACATTCTTATAGCTGTCAGCGAATCACCACCGTTATCCATTAAAGAAAGTTGCAAGTTGAAATTATCGTGGCGCAATAGACTACGCAGTGCCGCCTCAGCGTCATGCTCACTAACCGATTGTATCTTTTTTGACAGATTTTGCACAGTTAAGGATTGAAATAAGGCCTGGCGATCAATCTTGCCATTTTGTGTCAAGGGCAGAGCAGGTAATCTATGTACTTCATGGGGAAGCATCCAACCGGGAACGCGTGATTTAAGAAAATCTATCAGTTGATCAGCACTTCCACTGACAAACGCCACTAACTCAATGGAAACCTCATTTTCACGCGTCAACACGACTGCCGCCTCAACGTCCGGTGCCGAGAGAATATGCTGTTCCAGCTCATTAAGATCAACGCGAAAGCCGCGAACTTTGACCTGACTATCAATGCGTGCCAACCACTCCAGTTGACCCTGATTGTTCCAGCGTACCTTGTCACCGGTGCGATAACAACAAACGGGTGTGGAAGTAAAATGGCAGTCGACAAACTTCTGACAAGTGGTTTGCTCATCTGCGTAATAGCCCAAAGCCAAGCCTGGCCCAGAAAGATAAAGCTCACCACTTTCGTCCTCGCTAACCAGTTCCCCTTCCGGTGTCAAAACCCAACACTGCGTTTGTCCGATCCCTTGCCCGATCGGCAGTCGGTCACCAATGAAATTCTGCGGAACTGGCCAAGCAGTAGCAAAAGTACTGCATTCTGTAGGTCCATAAACCTGGATCAGTTGGGGTGGATTTGGCATAAACCGACGATAAAACTGGCGAACAGCTTTCGGTCTCAGCGCCTCTCCTCCCACTAATAAGTAACTTATCGAAGCGAGCAAAGGGGCTGAGCCCGATATCAATGAGTGGAATAATGCCGTGGTGATAAATAGCACATTCACCGTAGCAGCAGGCTTGAGGTCATTATCGTTTCCCCGATAACAAAGCATATCTGGCGTGAGCATGACTGTATATGCCCCATTGGTTAACGCTGCCCAAAAATCAAAACTGAAAGCATCAAAAGCGGGCGTCGAAACTGAGCCTACCCCCTGACCCGGTAGGATAGTGACATAATCTGGCTGCCAGGCCATATGAATGATCCCTTGGTGACTAACAGCCACTGCTTTCGGCTTTCCAGTGGTACCAGAGGTATAAAACAGGCAGGCACAAGCCTGTGGTGTTGAATGGTACCCTTGAAATTTACTTATAGGACTAGCTTCAGGCAACTGACTATAATGAACACAGCGGGTGGTTTGCGGTACAGCACAATTTACAACAGATGCCGTCAGAACCAGCGCCGGCGCTACATCCTCTAATAGTTGTTCTAAGCGAGCTTGAGGTGCATTGGGTTCAACGCAGAGATAACTTGCCCCCAGCTTTAGTACAGCCATTATGGCTATCGCCATATCGGCACCTTTTTCCAAATGCAGGACAATAATATCGCCAGGTTTTTCAACCAAAACAGCCAGTTTGGCGGCCAACGTAGCGCTTTTCTCATCCAGTTCACGATAGCTCAAACACTGCTGTGCATCGACCCAAGCATTGGCTTCAGGTGTTGCTTGCCGCCAATGGTGAAAAGCAGCCAGTAAATTCTGCGGTTTTTCGATGTTCATAGGCAGACATCCTCAGCCATCTCTTGACAATGTTCGGCCATTATATCTTCCACCATCGCCGCCACTTTTTGTACGTGGGGTGGATCCATTAACGACCAGTGATTACCTGAAGTGGGCAATGCAACTAACTGAGGAATAACCTGACGCCAGGATGCGGCAGCACGTTCAATATCAAAGGTGTACTCTTTGTCACGTACCTGAATCAACCAGGCACGGCCAGAAAAATGAGGAACCTCAGTTATACCGGTAAGTAACAGACGGTGGTGATTGTATAAGCGGTGATAACGATCAATATCCTCTTCACGAATATCTGGAAATATGCCATCAAAACGACATAGTTTCTGTTTAAACTCATCCAATCCCATTTGGGGGATGCAGCGCACCATCTCGGGATAAGGGTAGCCGGTATCGAACATAATAATTTTGCTATGGTGAAAGCCTCGTTGCTGAAGCTTACGCGCCATTAATAGCGCCATCAGCCCCCCTAATGACCAACCGCATAGTATATGCGGTTGACTGATTAGATGTTCAATTTGACTGAGGTAATGGTCTGCCATCGCATCAAAACTGGGTAAAAATGACTCTCCCTCTTTTAAACCTTGCGCCTGAATACCATGTATACCCAGATCACGATTAAGTGCATTAGCCAGCTTAAGATAACAATAAGCAGTACCGCCACCTGGATGGATACAGATAAGGTGGCGCTTGCCGTCACGAAAGGTCATTAAATTTTCTGCGCGCATATTTTGTGGCTGACTACCTCTAGCGCGTGTCCGTAGTAAAACCGCTAGTTGCTCAATAGTTGGATAACGAATTAATTCAGTTAGAGAAAGCAGTTGGCCAATCTCTTTTTCAACCAGATTTACCAGCCTTAATGCATCCAGCGATGCACCACCAAGTTCAAAAAAATGGCTATGGATATCAATTGTCACATTCAGAAAAAGCTGCGAAAAAAGCGTATACAGTTTCAACTCAATATCATTGCGAGGCGCAATAAATTTGTCGTTGCGCGGCCTTTCAATTACCCGCATCGCCTCTAAGGCACGCAAATCAAATTTACCGTTCACCGTCAGTGGCATTTTTTCAATTTGCTGCAGATAACGCGGAACCATATATTCCGGCAATTTGTTAGCTAGCTCTTTACGCACTTGGTTGCTATCCAACGGAGCATTACTGATATAAAAGCCATGTAGTTGCCGATGGCCAGCTTCTCCCGGCGCAATCACCACACCGAGAATAACACCAGGTACGTCTTCCAGTACCAGACGCACCTCTTTTAATTCAACACGGTAGCCCCTGATTTTGACCTGATCATCGCGTCGTCCAACAAAAATCAATCCCTCTTCGCTCCAGTAACCGTAATCGCCGCTGCGATAAGCGCTAACTTTTTCTTCCTTAGTGCCCGGTAGGGTTATTTCAACAAATGCATTTTTATCTAAATCTGGCCGCTGATGGTAACCAAGCGCTAATCCTTGCCCAACAAAATAGAGTTCACCAATCGCACCATCAGGAACATGTTGCTGTTGCGAGTCAAGAATATAGACCTGCATATTATTGGAAACCCAGCCAAGCGGAACAGGGCCGTTGATTTCGCCATATGCAGCATAAGCAAAACTGTAAACACAAGTTTCCGCTGGACCATAGATATTAAACAAATTTTTGACCCCGGCCTGCTGGGCAGCACGCACCGCTGTAGGGTTAACAACATCACCACCGAAAATCAACGTATCAACGGTTGAGAAAAGCGCGGCCTTACCAGATTGCATGTAGCTATCAAATAGTCCCGTCGTTAAGAAAATATTGTCTGGTTGATAATTAACAATCAGCTGCTGCATTCTTTGTGGATCAGTAATGGCTTTTCGTTCTGGAGTGATAACCGTCGCACCATGGATCCAAGCTGACCATAACTGCAGCGTTGCACAATCAAAAGTTTCATTAGCGGAATAGAGAACACGCTGCGAAACTGGCAGATGTAGCGGCTGATATAAGGTACTCATTACTGACCGGTGGGATAATGCCACGCCTTTGGGCGTGCCTGTGGTACCTGAGGTAAAAATTAAGTGACTTAGATCTTCGACCGAACCTTTGGGTCTCTGGTTCAAGGGAGATATGGCGTCAAGCAGCGACGCCTGCGCTTCTTCTAGCAAGAGGGAAATTTCCAATTGTGGTAATGCCAGAGCAAACATTTGTGGTTGATCAACTAACAATAAATCGGGCTGTACTACGCCCTTCATCACCGCTTTACGCTCCTCCGGCGCACTATGATCAATACAGTAATAAATCATGCCTGCATACTGCACCGCCAGAATAGCAATCACCAACTGCGCCAGAGGTTCAATATGCAACATCACAATCATTTGACGCGGATCATTAAACATGGTGTTTAAATGGGTCGCGATATGGGTAGCAAGATGATGGAGCTGGCCATAACTCCACTCTTGACCGGTTACATCATCGATAAGCGCAGTATGATCCGGCTGTTCTAACACATGAGTATAAAATTGTTGTGCCAACGTATGGGCAGGCCAGGCTACGGCAGTAACATTACGTTGATGTATATTGGCTATCATGCTCGGCGTAAGCAGTTGCAAATCGCTGATACGCTGGTCAGAATTTACCAACACCGTATTTAACGCTGATTGATATTGCGCCATAAAAGCATTAAATAGCCCATCCCGATTAATACTTGGCGCAATATTTAAACGTAAATGAATTTCACCATTTTCTGCCTGACAATACATTAGTTGTAGGTCATTACTGCTTTCGATAAATTCATAATTTTCACAAACAGTGACGCCATCACTGAAACGATAGCTATGGTTTAATGCTATCGTTTCAGCAAACATCAGATTGAACCGCTCTAGTGAATAATCTTTTTTCTGTTTACGCAACGCCCCAATAATATTTGCCAAAGGGATGTGCTTTGCCTCTTTCCAGCGTTTACGTTGCAAACTAATTTGTTCAAAAAGATTAGACCAGCTCAAATCTGCGGTAAAATGGTGATTTAAAATGACCGTGTTGACCCAACATCCGCCTTCTTCCCGGTGAGAGAGTGGGCGCATACTCACTGGCGAGAGCATGACAATATCATTTTGGCTCGATAAACGATGAAGTAAACCAACAAATATTGCCTGCAAAATAATATGCCGAGTTACATTGTGCTGGTCGGCTAAAACCTGAATACCCTTCCCAATATACTCAGATAAAGATAACGTTTTACTTTTTACCTTTTCATTTTGTTTCGCATTGCGGGGTAGCATTAATTGACACTGTTGACCGATTAAATCTCGTGCACGCTGTTCCGCCAACACCAACTCTGATTGAGTTAAACTATTTTCTGGCTGCTGACTGGTGAAATAACCTGCTGGAGATGGCCATTTAGGTAATGGTTGAGATTCTACTAATAATTGATAAAAACGCTGGACATTACTCATAAGCTGACGAAATGAAGTGCCATCAATGATTAGATGATGAATAACAAGATTTAACACATGTTCCATCTGCTGATCGTTTTCACCCAGATAGCATAAGCACCATTTAAATAGTGGCGTCACGCCAGGCACCAATCGCTGCTGGTAAAGCGTATTAAGATTATCTTGTCCAGACTGCTGCGGTGAATGATGCTGTGAAAAATCATAATACTCACCTTGTGTCGACACCTCTACCTGGCGTTTGATTAATTCGTTTTGCCATAAAAACGTGCACTGAAAGCTTGGTTGCTTTAGTGCGTGGGACACAGCCAACATAAACATTTCACGATTAAGTTTACCGGTTAATTTTATTGAAAAAAGGGTATTGGAAATTTCAGCGTTATCAGATGATTTATCGGACAAATAAAACGCATTTTCCCACTTAGTCGCAACCCATTGTGTCATGGTCTTTATTTTCCTTATATTTTGTGAGAAAGGGTAACTCCGCTGCATTGCTAGATTTTTGTTGATAGTAGACAGCCGGTGGTTATTACATTTGCTTAACCGCAAAAACACTTATCAATCTGATGCATGCTCAATCAAATAAAGTGCATTGCGTCATAGGTTCTGTAATGGTTAGCCCAAATTATCCAGTTTGTTTAAACGGTCGCTTTAAAGTTCACACTCTATTTTGGCTAACAAATGTTCCATTAGACTGTTATTTCAGCAATTACCACATCAACTTACATTTTGTGTTATCCGCTTACACCAGAACATTTTTTAATACTTACTGCTGATATAGTGGCGCTCTCACCTACTGATCGACCGCGTAAGATCTAAACAATCCATAGCATGTTCACTGTCAACATCATGCTGAATGAGCGCGGCATCACCCAGCACACGGCTAATTAATCTAGAAAAGTGACGCTACAACACCAAACTTAGCCATCGTTTGGTGACCACGAACTACCTCTCGAGACGATTTGGTATTTCAATATTTATTTGTATTTGCTCAGTCAACCGGCGATATCAAGCACCTTCAAACCTCACTTATGCGGGGAAGTATTAAATGTGGACGGCTTTTTTAGGTTGTAGCGTTACAACCTCTGAGAATTGAGAATTTTCACTTTCACTACCAATTTGAAACACGATTAGTAACCCAGAACAAAATGGCAGTTATCGTTAGTATTTTTAAAAATTCATATACATATCATTAACCTAGCGCAAATAACGGTTTTAATACGTTATCTTCTTTATTTGTTTATTTTTGTGCATAGTTTCACATTTCCCAATGTATTTGGCGTTTTATAAACATCTAAAACTGGTCACCAGGTTAAATTGTTAATGGAATAACTATTTTGAATTGTTATTAGTTAATGCATGGTTATTGCGTTATTGCATTTAGATAATGAATTGTTATTCGCTTAGTTTTATTGATTTTCCTAAAAATAAAATCGTGGTTAATCTCAGCAATAATTTGATTGAAAATAGTGGTTTGTTTAGTGAATATTTAAGTTTTGCTAGTCTAGAAACAGTTGACATCCTCCACGCCCTAAAGGACGTGGAGGATGTCAACTTATTATCAATTATTTATGTTTTATGCTAACAATTACAGGTTGGGTTTGTATACGTTGCAAATACTTATCTAAAATAGCTTGTGCTTCTAAATCAGTAGCATAGTTTTCTCCTGATTTTGTGACGTCTTGAAATTCTGTGAAATCTTCAAATCCTGGGAAGTTGCTCATTTTGGGGTTAAGTGCTGTATCAAATAGCCATAGTTTATTATCATTGTCTCGTGCTAGCGTAATCACGTGGGAATTATCAATAAAAAACATTTGACTTTCCCCAGGCGGCATACTATCTATTTTAGAGCGAATAGCGTTAATATCGAAAAGATGTTCTCGCGCTATATCCCCTAATTAAGCAGCTAAATATCCATGCGTAACCCTAGGTTTATCAGGAATGCTTTTCAAATAAATATCTACGTTAACCTCTGTACCATTGTTTACTAATCTATTTATTAAGTCTGATGCTAGCATGCCACTCTCTCTTCCATGCTTGGCATTATTTATAACCTCATGGAAAAAGGTATTTGCTAACTCTCTCCCTCCGCCATTTAAATAGGTGAAAATCCCTGCTGATGTAAGCGCACAGGGTCCTTTTGCATTTAATTCCTTAGCTGGTCTCAGGATTGAGGTTAGAATCCAATCAAGATCGTCACGAGATAAAGATTGCTCAAGAGGTGACGGTTTATTCGCATAAAAAGCGGATCCTGTCGTAGATATAGTACTAGATAGCGCTTTTTGTTCTATAAAAACTTTTTTTCCCTGACTTTCAGAGAGTGGTTGAGCAACTAAAAATTGCTTTTGTACTTCAACCGGCGCCAATTGCAGATTATTTTCAGTATCGCGATAATATTTTTCACCAAAAAGGGCACCTCTTTTCGGATCTATCTGCATCCAGATGTCATTACCCTGTTGTTGGCCAATTTTATTTTATATTGGTTTTAAAAACAGGATGGAAAGCCGTTTCAGCTGCTGAAAAAAATTGTGATGCATGATTTTCTAAATTCGCTACTAGCTTATTAACAAATAGAGAAATATCCTGATTGATTATAAATGGTTCTTTGCTAAGAATGTCTAATAATGGAAATGTGACATTGGTAAGATTGAGGCTAGGTTTGTCAAGAGAACGGATTAATTGTAGCGCCAGTTTGTTTTTTAATTCGCTATATTGATTATCAATGCTGTCAATAGTGGTTAACAGACTAATTTTATTATCAAAATGATTAAGTGCCGTGTTTAGGTTATTTTCAGTCCATTTAGGCAGGGCAAGCGTAAAGGAGGTATTGTTTAGTTTAGCACCGGTAAAATTAGCACCCAAAATCCATAATTCTTTTAGTGTCGCGTCACTTAAATCAGCCCCTGACAAGTTCGTATTTATCAGTGTAGCTTCCGTTAAATCAGCCTCCAACATCGAAGCCCCTGACATATTCGCATTAGTCAAGTTAGCTTTTTTCAGTTTAGCTTTAGTTAAATTAGCATTTCTTAATTCAGAGCCAGTTAAGTTGTTTTTAGTGAGTATCGCTGCTGTCATATCCGCAGCAGTCAAATTAGCGCCAGTTAGATTAGCTTGCGTCAGATCAGCATAAATCAGTAATGCATTATTTAAATTAGCGCTATATAAATCAGCGTTATTTAATTTAGTGAAAATCATCCGCGCATCTGCCAGCTTGCTATTCATGAGTTTAGCTTCTGTCAAATCAACACCGTCTAGGATCGCTTTTGTCAGATCAGCAGACCCTAAATCAACCTTCCTCAGAATAGCCTCATTCAATTTAGCGTCACGTAGGTTAGCGCTCATCATTGACGCTTTGGTTAAATTTGAATGCATGAGACTGCTTTGTGACAAATTAGCAACATCCAATTTAGCTTTTTTCAGCTTAATTTGATATAGCTTACTATTACGTAAATTAATGCCAGTTAGGTCAGCGGATGAGAGGTCTATTTTTACATTAAACATATTAAAATAATTGCTAAAGTTTATATTACTCAAATCCGCATTGGTTAAATTGATAACAGTGTTAGCTTCCCGATTACCAATTAATTCTTTTAGCTTATAGAGTCGCTCAGCATTTGTTGCCGATCCGGTTACCCGCTTCGTTTCGGCAGTCCATCTTTGAGCCGCTTTGTTCGCTCCTTTCCCCCCCATTCCTTGGGTTTTTAGTTGATACAACCGCTCACGGATTGATACCGGTGCTAATTCCAGCTCCCCCGTTGAATTAAGCCGATATTTTCGACCAAAAAGGGTATTGTTTTCCAAATTGACTTGTACCCAAATGTCTTTACCTTGCTGCTGGCCGATATTTACGATCTGAACTTCTTTTCCCAATTCAGGATGATAAGCGGTCTCCATCTTAAACGATTTAACTGACTCAGCAGCCAAATCTTGTGTCTTTTTTTCCAACGCCTTGATTAATGGGTTTAATCCTTTAATTTCATGTTGTAGTTGCCGCGCCGCATTTTTTAACGCATTAACTCCTCTTATGCCGCCCGAGGTGAGTAATTCAAAACCCGGATCCGCACTACGTAAAAAAGTGATCCCTAAGTTAATATAAGTTTTAGCCGGCAAACGATTAGCTATATGAGGAATACCAAACTTAACAAACTGTTTTCCACCTTCACGTAATGCTTGTCTGATTGTAGCCTGTGCTAATCCGGTTCGTAGCCCTTTAATTGCCGCTTCTCCCATTGCGATGCTAAACCGGCTACCAACTTGAGCACCTTTGCCGATAAATGGTAAAAAACTTAACAGATCAAGTGAGCCCGCCAGAACCGCCTTCCCTTTGTTCCCCTTTTGTGCCTCAGTGATCATGGTATAGAAGGGAATAAGACTTAAGAAAAAAGCCTCGACTTTTTGCCGGGTGGTTTCCTGATAACCTTCCTCTTGCAGTTGTGCAGCTAATTTTTCACCATGCCGCTTAGCCAACTTTTCAAACAGAATATCGGCTTTATCATTTGCTGTTTTTAAAGGCATGATAGGATGGGTTTTTAATTTATAATCATCATTATAGGCTCGACCATCATGACCAAATAGGCCAAGAATTGACTGTTTATCTTCATCCACACGATATAATCTATAACGCCCTCCATCCTGCTCCAGGGTTAATGCGTACATACGTTGTTCGCCATTAAACTTACACTGTAGCAAATCAATTGATTCAGGCACCCGGGTTATTAATCCACCCGCAGCCATTCCTCGCCTTGCTCCTCGCATAGGGATGCTTCGATAACTACCAATAGCATTAAATTCGGCCTTCACCAGTTTAATGTCAGCCCGTTCAATAAAGACTTGCTCATCTTGTTTGATTGAATTAAAAGCCAGAAGTAGCATAATCCTGTCTGTCTGTTCGGTAAATTTAGCAATTTGTTGGTTCTGCTCGGCAAAAACTTCATCTATGTTAGGTAATAAAAACGTTTCTCCCTGTTCATTTTCAATAGTAACCTCTCTATTTTGATCCAAATAGTCATTTAACCAACTGCTAGGGATATTATGCGCTGTTAATTTTTGACTAGCTAGTTCGGGCCGGGACTTCCAATTTTGTGATAAGTTAATCAATTTAATGAAGGGATTGTTTTGTTCAGATTGGATTAAATAATCAAAATAATTGGCATAAACGTCGGTCATTTCCAACGTTGGGGTGGTGGTCTGTTCGCTATTTAATCGCTCATGGATCAGAGCCGGTATTTTAAAGTATCGATTATATTCAGCTGGCAAAATCTTCTCCTGCAAAAGTGCGGCCAGCAGCATACCGTTATTGTTAATCTCTTCCAGACTCATGCCCTTAATGTCAGCACCACTCTCCTGTAATAGTGTCAGCCCAGCATGCAAATAGCCCCATTCTGGTTGATTTATCATCACCCCGGATAGTTTTTCCCCATCCTTATGCTTCTCAACCTGTGGCATAAAAGTTGGCATGATACGGTTAACGACGTGCTGTTGAAAATAAGCGCAGGTTTCAGGCGACAATTTGCCAGACTCACTCTGACTATTGAGTTGATTGAATAACCGACCTTGCAAACTGGAATGGTGGAATAGTGAATCCCCCTGTGATTTTATGTCACTGACTTGTTCTAGTATCCATGCCTCACATGACATACCTAATACTGCATATTGTAACCAATTAGCAATAACCGCTTGCTGGCGGGCAGAAGAAATTTTTTCCCCTGGATTAGCACCATATTCACCTAATGGTTTAATAGTAACCTAACGAGCATGGCTATCTTCTCTTCATCATCTTTAAAGCGGGTCAGATAATCAGTGACATGATTTACCAACTCACGGACTAAAATAATGTCGCAAGGTTGACTAGTGATATAGCCTTCTTCGGTTAACAGGCCACATAAGAGTCTAACCTGTTCATCGTTAACATCATGATAAAAATCGTCTGGCGATAATGCTATGACAGTTGGTAATTTATGATGCAATTGATTGATAAGCGCAACACTTGCATGTTTGTATTTGGTGACAGCGTTATGTGCCAATGAAGTTGATGACATTTCTCCATCTTGCGGTATTATGCTGTCTGAATTTATTAAATTATCTGTTGCCTTTTCTTCATTAGCTACATTTTCAGCCGCTCTTTTGTTACGTTGTGAAAAATCTGCAGTAGATGCTAACCAGGCAGATGATGGGACGTTTGAGTTTATTAAAAATGTCATGCTATATTCCATTTTTTGAATTTAATTAAAACAAAATGTTAAAAATTATAATTAAATGTTTAGTTTTTGTCTGCGTGCAATTATTACATAAATGAATAAACAATTTTGCTTTTGTTGCATTAACGTCAGCCGATCAATTAAAGTCGAGCTGTTTTTTTAGGCAACTAACAAATAAAATAGGATAACCTGTGGCAAGTCATCCCTTTCGAATGTTGAAACTAACCCATTTTTAATATAAGTATCAGTTTGATACTGCAAACAAGGTTTGCGCCCGCCCCAGTGACTTAAAAAACAGCATAGAGTGTATACGTCGCTTGTTATTTCGATGGTTCTGTTCTGCCCGCTTGTATAAATACTTACTTTGCCTAACAGTAATATTTTGGTCTTTAGATTTATCTGTGTTGAGAGTAGCTAATGCTGCGGTATTAGCACCACTTTTATCAATGGTCACTACCTTGGATTGGCCGTGATGACGAATGACCTTGTGAAAAAAAACACCGCAGCAGCACTATCCCACTTAACCGTCAGCAGAAAATCGATAGTCATCCGTGACGTAGCAACAGCCCGATCCAAATATCTCCACTGGCCTTTGATGTTGATATAAGCTTCATTGACGCACCACCATCGGTCTAAGGGAGCTTTATACTGACGAAATGCTTTATTTACTATCGGTGTTAATCTGATAACCAGCAATATAGGCGAATAGTCAACGATAATACCGCACTCAGCCATTATTTCTTCGCGATTATGTAGGTTCAGTGAATAGGTGAGATATCAGCGACCATACTACTTAGCAATAATATTGATGGACTAATTCAGGCATTTAAAAGTATTTCAGATCAGAGACATAGGTAAGAAAAAACATTTAAAAAAACAGCATTTTACTTGATAACACTCAACGCAACAGAACCGTTGATATCCGTTGAATTAAAAATAGATATATTAATAAGAGATTAGTAGAATTAGATTGACTCATTTGGTGGAAGACCACAGGAGTCGAACCTGCCAAGGACCGCTGGCGGCCCCATCTGGATTTGAAGTCCAGCCACCCCACCGGGGACGATGATCTTCCATGGAAAAATTGGTAACCATTATAATCCTATTTGCAGAAATTCTAAACCTATGTATTTAAACAATCTCGCAAAAAATTAGATAAAATATCTAGCCTAATATTGAACTCAGCCGTATGTGGCCATATCTTAATCACATCTCTTATATATTTAATTGTACCTAGCAAATAGGATAATTAATCACAGGATGTTTTTATTATGACAAATCCTTTACTAACAAAATCGGTGTTACCCCATTTTTCCACCATCACACCGCAAGATGTGATCCCAGCGGTAAACACTGTATTAGATGGCTATCGACAGACAATTGAGACCATACTTAAAGAAAATAGCACCTTTAGCTGGAACAATTTATGCCAACCATTAGAAGAAGCTAACAACCGACTCTCCCGCGCTTGGTCACCCGTTAGTCACCTCCATGCAGTAAAAAATAGTGATGAGTTACGACAAGTTTATGATAACTGTTTACCTATGCTATCAGAATTTAGTACCTGGATGGGGCAACACACCGGCCTTTATCAAGCTTATAAGTCACTAAAAAATAGTGCTGAATTTGATAAACTCAATCAAGCACAACGTAAATCGATTGAAAATACGTTACGTGATTTTGAGTTATCCGGAATTGGTTTACCTGTAGAAAAAAAGAAGCGTTATGGCGAAATTGCTATTCGAATTGCCGAATTAAAAACTAAATTTAGCAATAATGTCCTAGATGCAACAATGGGTTGGACAAAACTGATTAAAAATAGCGACAAGCTTGCTGGTATACCAGAAAGTGCGCTGTTAGCAGCAAAAGCATTAGCTAACTCTAAAGGAGAAGAAGGCTGGTTATTCACGTTGGATATGCCAAGCTATCTGCCGATTATGACTTATGCTGATAATCGTGAGCTACGCCAAGAAATGCATCATGCCTATAACACCCGTGCTTCTGATCAGGGGCCAAATGCTGGCAAATGGGATAATAGCGAGGTTATGGACGAAATTTTAGCCTTACGTTACGAATTAGCTCAATTACTTGGTTTTAATAACTTTGCTGAAAAATCGCTAGCCACTAAAATGGCCGAATCACCCAAACAGGTGCTAGATTTTCTTACCGATCTTGCCCAGCGAGCTTACCACCAAGGTGAAAAAGAGCTTGCTGAATTGTCCCAATTTGCTAAGGATCACTACGGGATTGAAAAACTTGAGCCCTGGGATCTGGGTTATTACAGTGAAAAGCAAAAACAGCATAAATTTTCAATTGATAATGAACAACTACGTGCCTATTTTCCAGAACAACGGGTTATAAACGGTCTGTTCGAGGTGATTAACAGAATTTATGGTTTGACAGCTAAAGAACGTCATGATGTGGAGATATGGCATCCCGATGTGCGTTTCTTCGAATTATATGATGAACGCGGTGATTTATGCGGTAGCTTCTATTTAGATCTCTATGCCCGAGAACATAAACGTGGCGGTGCCTGGATGAATGATTGTGCAGGCAAATTAAAACATGCCGATGGTAGCGAACAAAAACCGGTGGCTTACCTAACCTGTAATTTTAACAAACCCATTGGTGATAAACCGGCGCTGTTTACCCATGATGAAGTTATTACCCTATTCCATGAATTTGGCCATGGTTTACACCATATGTTAACCCAAATTGAAGTAGCGGATGTTGCTGGCATTAATGGTGTACCCTGGGATGCTATCGAACTGCCAAGTCAATTTATGGAAAATTGGTGTTGGGAACCGGAAGCACTTGCTTTTATTTCAGGTCATTATGAAACTGGTGAACCATTACCAAAATCAATGTTAGATAATATGTTAGCAGCCAAAAATTATCAGGCTGCAATGTTTATTCTTCGTCAATTAGAATTTGGCTTATTTGATTTTCGTTTACATACAGAATATTCGCCGCAAAAAAGCGGACAAATTTTATCAACCTTACAATCGGTTAAACAACAAGTTGCAGTAGTACCGTCTCCAGAATGGAGTCGTTTCCCGCATGCATTTAGCCATATTTTTGCTGGTGGTTATGCGGCCGGTTACTATAGTTATTTATGGGCCGACGTTTTAGCCGCCGATGCATTCTCACGATTCAGCGAAGAAGGTATTTTTAATCGCAGTACTGGATTAGCATTTCTTGATAATATTTTAAGTCGTGGTGGTTCAGAGGAACCCATGGTACTTTTTGAACGTTTCCGTGGACGAAAACCAAAGCTAGATGCAATGTTACACAGTTATGGTATTAATGAATAAATGGCAATTGATATCCAATTAATTTGTGAACCCGGCGCTTCTCAAAGCGCCTTATCGTCTATTGCAGATAAATGGCAACTTAAACACTCACCGACTGCATTAATGGCATTAGTACTCACACCAGCGCATTTACAGCTAAAAAAATTAGACGAACCTAAATTAGGCGGCATTTATGTAGATTTTGTTTCAGGTGCAATGAGACACCGGCGTAAATTTGGTGGTGGACGAAATGAAGCTATCGCAAAAGCGGTTGGCATTAAAAAATCCTACTTACCCACTATTGTTGATGCGACTGCCGGACTTGGTAGAGATGCTTTTGTCCTTGCTGGCCTAGGCTGTCAAGTACGGCTGTATGAACGTCATGCGGTTGTTGCGGCACTGCTTGATGACGGATTAGAGCGGGGTTATGCTGATGCTGAAATAGGAAGCTGGTTAAGACAAAGAATGACATTGCTACATGCTTCAAGTATTAATGCATTAGCAACGCTATCACCCGCCCCAGATGTGGTTTATCTCGATCCTATGTATCCCCATCGACCCAAAAGTGCCTTAGTAAAAAAAGAAATGCGCGTTTTTCAATCTCTTGTTGGTAATGATGAAGATGCCGATAGCCTTTTAATGCCGGCAATGACGATAGCTAAACGCCGTGTGGTTGTTAAACGACCCAATTATGCATCCCCCCTCGCAGCAATCTCGCCACAAACGACGATCAAAACTAAAAATCATCGTTTTGATATTTATGCATGTTCAACTGATTCATCCTGTTAAATATTAACAAAAATAATTAACAACCTGGCATGTTAATAAATAGTGAAACTTACTATTTATTAACTATTTCATAAAAATATTCACCACACACAGCTTTAAAAACACATTTTTTTAAAAATAACATCAATATTATAAACATTAAAATAAACTTGCAATAACACAAAAATAAATGTAGCTTAACAGATGTTATTGTTTAAATGGATATTTGTTAATATAATTGGAGATAATTTGTGGATTATAAAATAAAACAACCGAACAAATTTGATTATTATTTCGACACCAACAATTCAAAACAAGAAATAACTATAGCAGAAAATATAAAGGTTATTCTTTATTATAAAAATCTCACCCTCAAAAAACAAAATAAAATAATCAAAGAACTTGAACAAACTGTAGATAATTTTAAAATATTAGCTAATTTAGAAAATATTAATCCAAGCGAACAGCCTCTTGAAATATATATTTTCGATAATAAAGAAGATTACCAATATTATGGTAAAGAAAAAGGTTTAGGCACTGAAGGCGGAATGTTCTATAAAGAAAACCTAAATAATCCTCCAACGATCTATATATATCAACAAGGCAACATTCTTAATCTCAAACATGAATTCACCCACTATTTAACTAATATTAATATACCTAATGCTGGTAGTTTGCCTAATGTATTAACAGAAGGTATCGCTGATTATATTGAGCATTTATCTGATAAAAAATTTAATTCTCAATCAAATAGCATTGATCTGACTGAATATGAAATAAAAACAAAAAATATAAATCAGCTTTTAGAATTAAAATATTCAGATAACTTTCATGATAATGACATGGTTTATAAAGCAGGGCATGCTATTATCATGTATTTAAATGATAAGAACCCTGAATTATTAAATAAAATTTTACACAATGAAAATCCAGAACAATATTTAAAACTGATTAAAAAAGAAAATAATAAATTTAAAGATTGGCTTACTGAAAATAATACTGATAATGCCATGCAAAAAATAAATGCCTTAGAAGTAACTAAAGGTAAATTTATTGCTAGCAAAAAAGAAATAATAGATGGCGAAATTAAAGATGTAAATTATTACACCGCTAATATAAAAAATTTAACAACTAAAGAATTGGTTGGAGAATTTGCTACTGTAGAATATATGGGTTTTGGTAATTACATTCGTTGCTCTTCAGCCGCAAAGAATATCCATATCGATATCAATTTAGACAGTGATTATCGCCATTTAAAATTAATTAAAAAAAATAACAATGAATTTAAATTAATATTTACCAATAAAGACGGTACTAAAAATTTTACTGAAAGTAGTGAATATCAATATCAACGCCAAATTGTAAAATCAAAATACGCTAAACAAAACTCTAATGAACCAATTACTGATGAAAAAATAGATAAAATAATCGCTGAATTAATACAAATTAATGCCAATACACTCACCAATACGGACTTAACCAATCGACCTTTAGATACCATTTTCAGCGTTAAAAAACTAGGTAATGGTATGGCTAGTGCATTATCTTTATATAATGAAGAGGAAAAAGTTAGCGAATTACTTTGTGAAAGCGGTGTATTTAAACAAATTGAAGGACAAGAAAATAATGAAATGTTTATTTTTCATAATGGCCTACAACGATTTCATGTTAATTATGATAACAAAGCTTACCTAGCGATTGAAAATGAAGATGGACAATATAAAGCCGCATTTATCGATGGTAGAGCAGTTAATAACGATCCCTATTTTGATTTTTCGCATTTACACAAAAACGAATTACTAAGTCCAAATATTACTCATATTAATCAAGAAAAGCTTCCAGTTTTACAACTTAAAAATACTAAAATATACAATCATAAGGATTCTACATTTGCTCAATATTCAGCCTTTCAAAAAGAACATGGTCACACCATCAAGAAAGGTGAATTATTAGATAATAAAGGCAGTGCGAGTACAGAAGATGATGTACATAAAGCAGAACTCCATAAAGAAAATAAGGCATTTTATGATTTCAAAACTATCGGATTTTATATTAATGAAGAATTAAGAGACCAAAACAATAACCTTATTGATGGAAGTGATTTATTTATTCATGATCATGGTAAAAACATTCGCTATCAATTACCAAAGGAAATAACTTATCTTAAGCTAATAAAAAAAGATAACGCTTATAAATTAGCTGTATGTGACCAAGAGGGTACTGAATATACTGACATACCCGATGAATATAGACTTATCGATCCCATTTTTGCCCACCAATACGAAAAAAAAGATCATTCAAATAAGCATCTTAATATTGGATTAATAGATTTTAAACAATATACAGAAGGTACTCTGTTTAAACTTAAATATGATCCAAATGATTATCAAATTCCAAGAGATAAAAATAATGAAATAGTAAGAATTTCTGATAATGATAAATATTTCACTAAAGTAAAAATATTCCATAATGACACTGAAATTGGCATGTTATCGAATGATCATCATAATTTTCAAGGGGATATTTTCTTTTCTATTGATTATAACTATAGTTACAATGATTTTCTCGCTTCTTATTCTCCGCAAGTTGATATTATTGAAGAAACAATACTTTTCGAACAAGGTAGTGGTGATATTGGCGATACAAATCGGGGATATACTGACTATAAAAAAATTAATTTTGGGAAAAATAAAAATCTAGACTATGAAATTACCACTGAAATTCTTTATAATGAACAACCTTCCAGTTATTACCCTTCCTATCAACTATTAGCCAACAATCAATCTAATAAAAATGTGTCTTATCATAGACAACATTCGAATATAGGCTATGCTGGTTATCAGGATGAGATTAATGAGTGTACGGACAATGATAATGGAATGATTAATTCTGAAGAGATTATGTATATATAGGAATAGATAATATAACCTAATAAAAATAACGTCGATTAATAATTTTAAATCCATTGGAAAATGCAAAGCATTTTCCAATATTTTAATTATTTAAATAATAGGTATTAGGATTGGATCTTATAAAAATAAAAATGGGAATAATATGATAGACAATTCAAAAACTAAAAATACCAACATATTAATTAATGAAATAAAAACATATAAAAAAGCGTTTTATAGTATTGGTATATTTACCGCTATCATCAATATATTGATGCTCGCCCCCTCTATTTATATGTTACAAGTTTATGATCGTGTCTTAGCGTCAAATAATAAAATGACGTTATTAATGTTGACACTTCTTGTTATTTGTATTTATTCATTTATTGGCATACTCGAATGGGTGCGTAATCTAATTGTTATACGTATTAGCACTGGTCTAGACTTATCAGTTAATCAATCGGTATTCAATGCAGCTTACGAGCAAAGCTTAAAATATAGTGATTCACAGGCCAGCCAAGCGTTAAGTGATCTAACAACATTACGCCAATTCGTAACAGGTAATGCTTTATTTGCTTTATTTGATGCTCCCTGGTTTCTCTTTTTTCTCTGTGTGGTATTTTTACTTCATCCCTGGTTAGGATATCTAGCCTTAGGTGGTGCAACCTTTATTTCTCTGCTCGCTTGGCTGAATCAACGTTATACTCATAAACCACTGGCGCAAGCCAATCTGATGGCACGCAAAGCCATTAATCAAGCCTCTAACCACTTGCGTAACACAGATGTGATCGAGGCAATGGGCATGTTAGGTAATATTCGGCGTTGCTGGTTAACCTACCATCACGCTTTTTTATCCCATCAAAATTTAGCCAGCGAAAGGACTTCAGCCAGCAGCGCCTGGTCAAAAACGGCACGTTTAATGCTCCAATCCCTGGTATTAGGCATGGCCGCCTGGTTAGTCACTAACAATGAATTGACCGCTGGTATGATGATCGCTAGTTCTATTCTGGTGGGACGTGTACTCAGTCCCATCGATCAACTTATTGCAGTTAGCAAACAATATAATAATGCCAAACAGGCTTATCAACGCTTAGATCAGTTATTCAAACAGCACCCCCCCCGTAAACAAGTGATGACCTTACCAACTCCAACTGGCAAATTAAGCGTTGAAAATGTTCTTTATCGCCCTGATCCTGAATATCCACCGTTGTTATTTGATATCCAATTTTCACTCTCTGCTGGTCAAACATTAGCTATTATTGGTGCATCTGGTGCAGGAAAATCAACATTAGCGCGGATACTTGTTGGAGCGCTTCCACCTACCTTAGGGTACATTCGGCTAGATGGAGCAAATATTCACCAAATGGATAGAGAAATTTTAGGGCCTCACATTGGTTACTTACCGCAAGATATACAATTATTTGATGGAACAATAGCAGAAAACATTGCTCGTTTTGGTGAAATTGACGTAGATAAAGTGATTACTGCCGCCAAAATTGCCCGAGTGCATGACTTAATTCTAGCTTTACCCAATGGATACGATACACGATTAGGTGAGTATGGCCGTGGCTTATCTGGCGGACAAAAACAGCGATTAGCTTTGGCTCGTGCTATTTATGGCCTTCCTCGTTTAATTATTCTTGATGAACCTAACTCTAATCTTGATAGCGAAGGAGATAAAGCCCTGTGCCTTGCGATTGAAGAACTTAAAAAACAACATTGCACCCTTATTATAATTACCCATCGCCCTTTTCTGATCAGATATGTAGAGCATGTGCTAATTTTACAGGCCGGAATGTCACCACGTTTTGGAACACCACAAACATTATTAAATGAACATAAAACGTCACAACTAACAACGTGATTTTCAATATTTCAGCCGATAAAAAATAATAGCAATTAATGGAAAAAAATATGTCAGCACAAGGTAAATATCACAAATCATCTCCTATCTTAACAGACAACTTAATCAGTAATGAAAAACGAGCTGTATACTTAGGTTGGTTATTAGTGACTATTGGGTTTGGTGGCTTTTTATTATGGTCAGCACTCGCTCCTTTAGATAAAGGAGTTCCTGTATCAGGTAATGTGATTGTGGCAGGCAATCATAAAACTATTCAACATCAATATGGCGGGATCATCGAACAGCTATCTGTCAATAATGGTGAAAAAGTACAAGCAGGACAAATTCTTTTAACACTCAATACCGTTGAAGTGCATTCGGAATATAGTATAAAACTAAAACAATACCACGAATTACTAGTTAGAGAAGCCCGTTTATTGGCAGAACAGCAGGGCAAAAAACGGTTGATTATCTCACCCGCTTTGCAACATGAAATGAAAGAGCATGATGTAAGCGAGCTTCTTCAATTAAATCAACAATTGCTGGAAAACCAATATCAAGTTTTACAATTAGAATTGGCCAGTATTAAAGAAAAAATAACCGGATTAGACGCTATTCTATATGCCCAACAACAAAAAGCAAAAAGCCAAAAAACGCAGCTTACAATGTTATTGCAACAATTAGAAGGATTAAGGGAATTAGAAAAAAATGGTTATATTGCTCGCAATACATTACTTGAAACTGAAAATAAATATACTGAAGTTGATGGTAATTTAGCGCAAACACTTGGTGATAT
The DNA here is from genome assembly GCA_014737535.1 of Bombus cullumanus. Lineage (NCBI taxonomy): Eukaryota > Metazoa > Arthropoda > Insecta > Hymenoptera > Apidae > Bombus > Bombus cullumanus. The sequence goes on along the minus strand of JACXIX010000122.1, from coordinate 29,573 downwards.
TAGCCGTATACAACATCAAATATTAGAGCAAAAACTGCTTAGCGAAAAACTGCAACAAGAATATCAAAAAGACGTTCATGCTCAACTAGCTGACACACAAACTAAGATTAATCATACTAACAGCGAACTGGTTAAAGCTAAGTTCATACTGGCTAATGCTCAAATACGTGCCCCCGTTGCTGGCACTATAATTGGTATGTCAGTTTTTACTGAGGGCGGCGTGATCGTTGCCGGACAAAAAATGATGGAGATTGTTCCCGATGATCAACCACTGTTAGTTGATGCACGGGTTCCAGTACAATTAATTGATCAAGTAAAATTGGGTTTACCGGTAGAGTTACAATTTACTGCATTTAATCAAAGCACGACGCCGAAAGTGGAAGGCAATGTAACGATGATTTCTGCTGATAGGCTGCTTAATGAACAAACTGGCGAGCCCTATTATTTATTACAGGTTCAAGTAAATGATAAAAATCGTCAACGCCTAAATCAGTTAACCATCAAACCAGGAATGCCAGTAGAGGTCTTTATTCGTACCGGTGAACGATCGCTACTAAATTACTTATTTAAACCTTTATTTGATCGCCTACATATGAGTTTAAATGAAGATTAATAGCGCTAAATGTCAGGTGATAGATAAATAATAATCGACAAATTTTTGCTAAAAACATCGCCTGAAAAGGATAGTTGCAGGCGATGTCCAATAAACAAAATAATATTCAAAATCTTACGGTATTGAACTATATAATTAATTTTAATTTGCTCAATAACTATTAATTTGTTACAGGATTCCCTGTGCTAACATCGCATCGGCGACTTTTACAAAACCAGCAATATTTGCGCCTTTAACATAATTAGTCTGCTTATCTTCTCCACCATACTTCACACAATGCTGATGAATATCTAACATAATATGTTTCAAACGCGTATTCACTTTTTCTGGGGTCCAACTCAAATGAGCCGCATTTTGTGCCATTTCTAAACCGGATGTTGCTACCCCCCCTGCATTGGCGGCTTTTCCCGGCCCAAACAGCACACCCGCCTCAAGAAATGCATCCGTAGCTTCAATTGTCGTCGGCATATTTGCACCTTCAGCGACCGCGTTGACACCATTTTTAATTAAAATTTTTGCATCATCTATATCAAGTTCATCCTGAGTGGCGCAAGGTAAAGCAATATCTACTGGCACCGACCAGGGGTTCTTTCCTTTAAGATAAGTCAAACCAAACTCTTTTGCATATGCTTCAACACGACCATACTGATTTTTAATCTCTTCCAATCGTTTAAGTTTTTCTGGTGTAAAGCCCGCTTCATCAACAACGGTGCCATTTGAATCAGAAGCAGTAACCACCTTAGCACCTAATGACATACATTTTCCAATAGCATACTGAGCAACATTGCCCGCTCCAGAAACAGATACGCGTTTCCCCTCAAACGATAAACCATGATGTTTTAACATCGCATCAGTAAAATAAACCAAACCATAACCGGTAGCTTCAGGTCGAATTAAGCTGCCACCAAAAGACATGCCTTTACCTGTAAAAACACAGGAAGTGTTGTTTGACAGCTTTTTCATCATACCTGTCATAAAACCGACTTCTCGCCCGCCCACGCCAATATCTCCAGCAGGAACATCGGTATAAGGACCTAAATGTCGATAAAGCTCTGTTATCAATGCCTGACAAAAACGCATAACTTCTGCATGGCTTTTTCCTTTAGGATCAAAATCTGAGCCCCCTTTACATCCGCCCATAGGTAAAGTGGTTAACGCGTTTTTAAAAGTTTGTTCAAAGCCGAGAAATTTTAAAATTGATAAATTAACTGATGGATGAAAACGTATTCCACCTTTAAAAGGACCGATTGCCGAATTAAATTGTACCCGCCAGGCTCGATTAACTTGAACATTTCCCTGATCATCAACCCAACAAACACGAAACTGAATCACCCTCTCTGGCTCGACTATTCTTTGCAGTAATCCCTGCTCACAATATTGAGGATTATTGCGTAAAAATGGCGCCAAAGAAGTAAAAACTTCACGCACGGCTTGTAAGAACTCAGGTTGATCAGCATAACGTGACTGGATTGGTGTTAGGAATGTTTCTAAAGATAAGCAACCTTTCATACAAAATTCCTTAGATTAAAAGATAAATTATTATATTTTCATACTTATTAACGTTTTTTTGCAGAATGACCTGCTATATGTGAATTTACTTATTGAATATATCACTAATTTATCTCTATTTTTAATGAGATTTTTTATGTCTTAATCACATTTTTCGGCAAAATATAAATAATTTAAATTAAAGCGGAATTGACAAAAAAACACTTGAATAATCAAGTGTTTTTATTGAAAAAAACTAATTTATTAACAAATATTATCAATCACTATCTTTTAACGGCACAATTAACATATCAACATGAACAGTATTTATTAGTTGGCGAGCCGAGGACATCAACTTACTCCAGAAATCTTGATGATGACCACAAACCACTAAATCGACTTTATATTCTTTTATTGCATCAACCAAAACCTGCCCGAGATCACCTCGACCACTCAATTCTTTTTCAATCTTATAATCTGCCTCTTTTGCTAGTTTAGTCAATGCTTGGTGAGTTTCCTTGGTAATACGTTGCTCCATATCACCTAGATTTACATCAATCAATCCGGTATAAAGATCAGAATAATTTACATCAACATGAATTAAAGAAACTTTTGCATCATAAGGTTTTGCCATGGAAACAGCTTTATCAACTAAAATTTTACTTTCCGGGGATAAATCAACGGTAACAAGAATATGTTTGTAAGCCATATTTAGCTCCTTTCAAACGTCGCTCTTAAAAAAGAATACTGTTTTTATGATAAATATTTAGCGGTCAAACCTGATACTTAAATATCATCTTGAACTTAGTTTAATAAAAATTTTACCCATTAAATTATAAAAAATAGATTCCTTACTAATAATTAGCATAGACCAAATCAGCTAGATTTTCCATAATTTAGCATAAAAATCATAGTGTTGAGGATATTAATTATTTGTTAAAAATACATGTCATTAAAATTAAGCAGATAAAAATAATCACAAAGGGTCATTTTGTGAAGTTGTTAGATTATTCTACAATTAAAATAGACCGGCAACTGATAAGCAAATATTTTCTTTTATGCTTGCTATAAACAATATCAGCGGCTAAATCTGTATTTGTTGAGGTTATTATCTTAATATGCATGCATGGTTTTGGGCATTATGTATACTCTGCATCATAAATATGATGCGGTATTTTTCTTCAATTCGAGTATTACTTTTTATTCTGCGGGAATCTGATCCCTTGCTCTATCAATCTGTTGATGGCAACGGGTTCTTTACAGCCCATGGCCAATGGACTAAGCATATAAAACTAATTCGTTACATTAATACTAAGCAATATATTAATCACCACGATCCTGAAGTTATTTTACGTTGTGAACGCATTCGTAAGCAATTTATGTTAATTAGTGGATTAAGTATGATTGTTTTAATAAGTTTAATATGGACCATTTGGCAATATTAATCAGCTTAAATAACATTTAGATGATATATTATTTAACCAACAAAAATAGTGATGCTCAAATTAATCATCACTATTTTTTGTTATTTACTTTGTTCATATGTCTATATTAGTTTTAATGATATCCAATAAAACAAACCAGAAAGTATAATAGAAATAGGCAATGTAAAGAACCAAGCCAATAATATATTTTTAATTGTTTTAGCTTGTACACCACCCCCATCAACAACCATTGTGCCTGCTACCGCAGAAGATAGTACTTGTGTTGTTGATACAGGCATACCAGTATAACTTGCAACGCCAATGGAAACTGCAGCAGTAACTTGAGCAGAAACACCTTGTGCATAAGTCATACCTTTTTTACCAATTTTTTCACCGATCGTTATAGCAACACGTTGCCAACCAATCATAGTACCCACAGAAAGAGCTAAAGCAACGGCAATAATAATCCACAGTGGTGCATACTCTACAGTATTAAGTAAATCATTACTCAAGTTACGTAGAAAACGTGCATCGGAAGAAGACGTTTCAGGTAGTTTAGCTACATCTAATGCCGTATCAGATAAACACATTAATAATCGACGCATTTGATTACGTTGCTCGGGCTTTAGCGCTGAATAACTTTGAATGTCGGCCAACATCAGTGATGTCTGTTTTAACACATTAATAGGACGTGAATTATCACAATGGAATTTCTCATCTAAAATTTCCAATTCCGACTCGTGTTGTGACTTATTAACAATATGTTTTACCGCTGACTGATGCTCTTCATAATAATGTTGTAAATGGACTATTGCGTCATGGGTACGAGTTATATCATAACCACTGGCATTCATATTAAGCACAAACCCGGCTGGAGCCACGCCGATTAACACGAGCATAATAAGACCAATACCCTTCTGACCATCATTCGCACCATGGGAAAAACTGACACCAACCGCAGATAGAATCAATGCAGTACGTGTCCAGAAAGGCGGTTTTCTTTTACCATCTTTCTTCTCTCGCTCAGCCGGTGTTAAATGAATGCGACGACGTTTTTTCGTACCACTCCAATAACGGCGTAAAAAGAAAATTAGCAATCCTGCTATAACAAAACCAATAGCTGGAGAAAGAATAAGAGAAAGAAAAATTTCAATGACTTTTGATATATTTAATGCATCCACTATAGAGGAATCGGTCACTAAGGCATTGGTTAAACCAACACCAATAATAGCGCCTATTAATGTATGTGAACTGGAAGCAGGTAATCCCAAATACCAGGTACCCAAATTCCAAATAATGGCCGCCAATAGCATAGAAAAAACCATTGCTAGACCATGAGCAGAACTTACATTTAAGAGAAGATCTGTTGGCAACAGATGCACAATGGCATAAGCAACACTCAAGCCACCTAAAATAACGCCAAAAAAATTAAAAACACCCGCCATAACAACCGCAAATTGAGCTCGCATTGCTCGAGTATAAATAACCGTTGCTACTGCATTTGCGGTATCATGGAAACCATTAATTGCTTCGTAAAATAGCACAAATAATAGCGCTAGTATTAATAGCAGACCGGTGTAGAAATCCAAACCAGTAAATAAATGTAGCATAAACCTTAAGCCAATTTGTTGAATATGAACTCAATGCATTATCAGTGACAAACGTTAGCGGTGGAAGCAAAATCTACATCTTTTTTGACTTTAATTGACAAAAAAAACGAATAAAACAAAAATATTCTTTACTTTCATTAAGTTACTAAAGTTAAGAATAAGTAGATTTTTAGCACTTACTGACATTTGTCTACTCAAATTTAGATCGTAATAAATATTTTACCCTATTTAATAAAAAACGCGTTATTTGTATTATTAATAAATATCTTTTCAGATAAAAGAGAAATTTTGTGGAAAAATTTGACGTAATCATTATAGGTGCAGGAGCGGCTGGTCTATTTTGTGCAGCCAATATAGGCCAAAAAGGTTTAAAAGTACTAGTACTGGATAATGGTAAAAAAGCGGGTAGAAAGATTTTAATGTCGGGTGGCGGGCGATGCAATTTCACCAACCTTTATATTGATCCTACTGCTTATATCTCTACTAATCCTCATTTTTGTAAGTCAGCACTAGCTCGCTTTACTCAATGGGATTTTATTGCATTAGTACAAAAACATCATATTCCTTATCATGAAAAAACATTAGGTCAACTTTTTTGTGACAATAGCGCACAAGATATCGTCAATTTACTATTAACTGAATGTAAAGTCGCTGGCGTTAGTTTACGCTTTCAAAGCGAAATAACTGAGATAAAAAAAATAGACAATAAGTATGTAGTCTCTGTTAATGAAAAAGTTATTAGTTCAAGTGCACTAATTGTCGCTAGCGGTGGTCTTTCAATGCCAAAACTAGGGGCAACTCCTTTTGGTTATCGTATAGCCGAACAATTTGGGCATAACATCCAGCCCACACGAGCAGCTTTAGTGCCTTTCACATTGCATAAGGCACTGCTTGACGTTTTACAAACACTCTCCGGTATTGCTATTTCAGTAAAAGTTAGTTCACAAAATGCAATGACATTCCAAGAAAATCTTTTATTTACACATAGAGGATTATCAGGCCCAGCCATTTTGCAAATCTCAAGTTACTGGCAGCCAGGAGAGCATATAAGTATTAATTTATTTCCCAATATTAATCTTATCGACTACTTAACCCATGAACAAACCATTAATCCTAATCTATCGCTAAAAAATCTATTAGCAAGATATCTACCTAAACGTTTTATCGAGACACTACAAATATTAAAAAGAATTCCAGATAACTCGTTAAAACAGCTTAATAAAAGGCAGATAAACATCATTGCGGAAAGATTACATAACTGGCAGATACAACCAAATAGTACAGAAGGTTACCGTACCGCAGAAGTCACGCTCGGTGGGGTTGATACGAGTAGTATTTCATCAAAAACAATGGAGTCAGAAAAAGTAGCCGGACTCTACTTTATTGGTGAAGTTGTTGATGTTACTGGTTGGTTAGGGGGATATAACTTTCAATGGGCATGGAGTTCAGCTTGGGCATGTGCTCAGCATCTGACAAGGTCATAACGCCTTCGTTATCGTTAAATTATTAATATTATCAGCTAAAATGATCTCTTTAATTTTTATTAATTGTCTTCAACCATAAAATTATTGTTTTAAGATTGTAAAACACATTATTATAAAAATATACTATATTTATCAAATAATTATAATTACAAATGAATTTTTTACATTTATATTAAAAAAATCACTTTACAAATGATAGTGATAACCATTATCATTAAAACACTTTCAGATGAACCTTTCTGGGATCATATGAAAGGACGACATTGCTCACATTGCTTCCAGTGTTTACTTATGCCAGCCTAGCGCTGGCACTTTTTTTAGCACTTATCAATTTTAACTTTTATCCGATCAATTTTATCATCACGAGTAATTAATAAAGATTTCATTATAAGGTGGATGTTTTAATAGATTCCGCTTTTTGACTTATATACTATCGGATATAACGTAACAGCAAGGCCATAGAGACAACTTTAAAAAATTTTTGCTGTCCCATTTCAATTCATTAATACCGCAAGACATATTCACAATAAAATAAAAAATGCATAGATTTTATTCTATCCTATGCACTTTTTACTTTATTATCAGTAACCTTTTAATCAAAAAATTATAGCTTTGGACCTGCTTTCACAAGTGCCGCACCCACTGGGGTATCAGTATATTTCTCAAAATTATTAATAAATCGCTTAGCCAAATCTTTAGCTTTAACTTCCCATTGGCTGTTATCTGCATAAGTATGACGCGGATCTAAAATATTATTATCGACTACCGGCAAATGGGTTGGTATAGCTAAATTAAAAACAGGTAAATTTATGGTGTCTGCTTTATCTATATCCCCATTTAAAATTGCATCAATAATTGCACGAGTATCTTTGATCGAAATACGTTTGCCGGTTCCATTCCAACCTGTATTAACCAGATATGCTTTTGCGCCAGCGGCTTTCATACGTTTACCTAATACTTCAGCATATTGAGTAGGATGTAATGTCAGAAAAGCAGCCCCAAAACAGGCTGAAAAAGTAGGCGTAGGTTCAGTGATGCCGCGTTCGGTACCCGCTAATTTAGCGGTAAAACCTGACAAAAAGTGGTATTCTGTCTGTTCCTGTGTCAAACAAGATACCGGTGGCAAAACGCCAAAAGCATCGGCTGTCAGAAAAATCACTTTCGTCGCATGGCCTGCTTTAGATATTGGTTTAACAATATTATTAATATGGTAAATAGGATAAGAAACTCGGGTGTTTTCTGTTTTTGTTCCATCATTAAAATCGACCGAACCATCAGTTAAAACAGTGACATTTTCTAATAATGCATCACGTTTGATCGCATGATAAATATCAGGTTCTGCTGCTTCAGACAAATTTATTGTCTTAGCATAACAACCACCTTCAAAATTAAATACACCATCATCATCCCATCCGTGCTCATCATCACCAATTAATTTACGCTTAGGATCGGTAGAAAGGGTTGTTTTTCCTGTACCAGACAAACCAAAGAAAATCGCCACATCCCCTTTTTCTCCAACATTGGCTGAACAATGCATCGAAGCAATTCCTTTTAACGGCAGCAAATAATTCATGACAGAAAACAATCCTTTCTTCATTTCACCGCCATACCAAGTACCGCCAATAAGTTGCATACGCTCAGTCAAATTAAACGCCACAAAATTTTCTGAGTTTAAGCCTTGAGCCTGCCAGTTGGGATTAGTACATTTTGCACCATTCATGACAACAAAATCTGGTTGAAAATCAATCAATTCTTGTTCAGTAGGTCGAATAAACATATTTTTGACAAAATGTGCCTGCCAAGCCACTTCGGTAATAAAGCGCACCTTCAAACGGGTATCTGCATTCGCCCCGCAAAAAGCATCAATAATAAATAAACGCTTACCCGACAATTGGTTAGTCACCAAATCTTTTAATGATTTCCAGACTGCCTCGGTCATCGGTTTGTTATCATTTTTTCCTTTACCTTGATCCGCCCACCAAACGGTATTCATAGAAACGTTATCACGAACGATATATTTATCTTTGGGTGATCTACCAGTAAAAATACCGGTATCAACCGCCACTGCGCCTAAGTTAGTTTCAATACCGCGTTCATAGCCTTTTAAAGAAGGTTTTGTTTCTTCTGCAAATAATTGTTCATATCCTGGGTTATAAACGATTTCAGTAACTTGATGAATACCATATCTAGCCATCTCTTCTGGAGTAATCTTTTCTTTTGCACTCATTAATTTATGCTCCTAAATGAATTTTAACCTTAATTAGGACCTATCATAAATTTTTACTCGAAATTAACAGCGATAAAAATCAATAAATTTCATCTAAACTATTTTCTCAACTAGAAATGCGATCTAGAGCACAATCAACGTTACAGTAAAATATGTGTTTATAGCTTTTATTACGGCATAAAATAAGCACGGATGACTCAATGGATCTGCTGTTTTTTAATTCGCCTCAAGTCCTCAATATCTTGCTTATTAAACAGATAATTAGCCCCACAAAATTCACATTCAATATCAATTTCACCCCGTTCATGTAATATATGCTCAATGTCTTCATCAGGAAGAGATAGCAAAATGTTTACACAACGCTCTTTTGAGCAGTTGCAATGAAAGGTGACTGGCTGCGGATCAAATAAAGTCACATCTTCTTCATGATAAAGACGATGAAGAATTTCCTTTGCCTCTAAGTTATATAGCTCCTCGCCCTTAATCGTTGCGGTTAATTTTACCAGATGATCAAATTTATGCTGACTTTCACTAGCTGCAGAGGGCAGTACTTGCAATAATATTCCACCGGCAGCAGGCTGACCATTTATCTCAGCGGAATGAATAAATAAACGTGTCTGCAACTGTTCTGATTGTTTAAAATAATCATCCAAACATTCCGCTATTGTATTACTTTCCAATGCAACAACACCTTGATAACGCTCACCATTTGTTGGTGTAATCGTGATCACCATATAGCCTTGACCAATCATCTGTTTTAATGATGATTGATTAGTAACGGGTCCCTCAACACGAGCAACACCTCTCATTTGTTGATGATTATTTCCGTTTATTACCAGCATTTTTACAGGGCCATCTCCTTGAATTTGTAGGGTAATATCACCATCAAATTTTAAAGTTGCCGTTAATAAACTAGTGGCAACTAACAATTCACCCAATAATAAATTAACTGCTGGCGGATAATTGTGTTGATAAAGTATTTTTCTATAAGTCTCATTAACTGAAACTAGCTCACCACGAACAGCATCATCTTCAAACAAAAAACGGTGTAACTGGTCATATTTAGACATATTTTCTCTCATTACTAAAGTCGTCATCAAAATGACTCATTTAAATTTGTATGCTTAAATTTAATCAGGTTACGTCGTTCTTTCTTATCAGGACGACGTTCTGGATTTGGCATTGTTAATGAGTTGGTTTTCCGCGCTAATGCTAATTTTTCTCTATTAACAATACTGTCTTGTGTTTCACGATATAACGCTCTTGCTTCCGATGCGCCCCGTCGCTGATCGCTAATGGCCAATACTTTATAGTTAGCTCATCATTTCCTTGTCTTAATTTTATAATCGCATGCTTTTCAACAACTTTACTTGGCTTACTGCGCTGCCCATTATAGTGAACTTTGCCACCCTCGATCATTTTACGGGCAATTGCGCGAGTTTTATAAAAACGTGCCGCCCATAACCATTTATCTAAACGGATAATCAAATCCATTTCTGATTGTGTTTTCATATTCGATTCATTACGTTAAATATTTTTTTGCCGGTCAGAAGAAGGAACAATATTGAAACAATGCTCATAATATTGTCGAATACTTTTTAATCGCCATTTATTTATACGCTTACGTGTAATAACCAGAATAAGATTCAATATAAAAGTTGCCATTAACAGCAAGTTTAATAGAAAAGCACTAATATAGCGTAAAAGTAAGATAGAGCTAGGTTTACTATGTAAAATAATATGACGCGTACCTTTTGCATCGACAAATAATTTAGTAATAATACCTTCTGCTTCAAAAGGCGTATGCATCAAAATATCTGACAATTTTTGCAGCTCCTGCCATTTTTGTAATGGAGTATAAGAATCAACAACAGGAGAGTGGAACGAAACTAGATCGACAAACGGTTTTCCTTCTTCACTAATAAGTAATACACCTCTGGCTGGTGGTGAATTCAATAATGCTGCTGCTTTTTCTATTTCTCTATTAATATAAAAAGATGTTGTTTCATTAACCAATTTTTCCAGGGTTTCTGCTCCACCTGGCCGTAATATCACATTTGTACCGGCTAATTTTCCATTTTTTGCTCGAGCAACAAGTACCGACCATTCGTAGGTATCACTTAAATTAACTAAAGCGCTCTTTAAACGAAAACATTCATTATTAAGTGGGCATAATGAATTTGTTTTTAAAATGATATCAGCAAAATTATCAAGCAAATTCATGCCGGATTTCATAATCTCGCGTCGAAGTTGCTGATTAACTTTATGATCTAGGTTATTAAAATAAAGCTGCTGTTTAACTGTTGTCGAAAGAGAAAATACTTTTTCAACTATATCAGATTCAGGTATAGGAGAGGGGCTTATATTATTCCAATAGATACCGGAACAATCAAAAGGAAGAAAATCAAATCGATTACCTTTCTCTATAAAATCAATAGGTACATAGCACATACCCACACCTTTAACTGCAATATAATCTCCAATCTGTAATGGCATTACTTCCAATTCAGAATAATTTGTTGTATGTCGATAATTTTCTCCATTAAGCCAATGAAAAATTAACCTCGCTGGTAAATGAACCGGTTCATAGAAATGAAGTAGTAACATGAGAAAAAAACTTGTTATCACCAACATTAAATTTTTGCCATATCTTTTATATGGATAACGACGTGCCTCTTCATGTAAAGATAAGTAACGTCCTTGACGAACAACGTAACCGTTTGCATACATATCAATATTAATAGCTTGATCAATCTCATATTCCAGGAATGGCTCCCAATGAGATGGATAAATAAGATCAATTCCAGCCAATGAAATATTATGTTTTTTACCTTTGTCAAACTCGCCGAATAAACCCAATCGTTTAGGTTTACCCTCTACACAACGAATATCTTGTTGATATCTCTTACGAAAAATATAGGGTCGATAAAGGAGATACACTCCAACAATAAAAGTAAGTCCGCCCAATAGCATTAACCAAGGAAAAAAAATAGCAATAACAAATAACGAAAGTGCACAAACAATTAGCCCAACACAAATAACGCCACCACCCCATAAACTAAACGATCGATTAAGCTTATACTCTTCCAATGTCTCTTTTCTAACCTTAATAAATTTTACCAGTTGCTGACCACTCTCTTGAATCAAAGCATTAACTGGTGGAAATGTTATTTCTCTAGCTAAATGAAATTCTTTAAAATCTTGCTTGAAATCAGCCAAAAAATGATTATTTACTGATATAACAAGAGGTAAGGTATCAGTTTCAACAACATCCATAACATTTTGCGTTGTTAAATAAGGTTCTAATTGTCGGGGTAAATGAACTTCTTTAGTATCAATAAAATAGCGCCATAAATTATCTTGCTCGTTGATTAAAGAAAAACGTGTTATTGCATTACAGCCCGAAGAAACCCAAGCATTTCTTTTAGGGAAATCAAATAACTTTCTTATTGTAGCCTCTTTTGTCTTTATTAAGATTTGTTCAGAATTGGTATATTTAAGATAATCACAAATTATCTGATATTCATCAGATGTAATTTTGCGATAATTAGCATGTATTAAGAAAGGTAATCTATCTACATCATTACCTTTTTTTCCCTTCATAAACAAAAAGAAAATTAATATAAACAAGCAAATAATTAAAATAACCAATATAACAAAAGGTAAGCTCATTTCTTCCCCGATGTAACGAATAATGCCTGTGCAGAATAACAACCATTTCCGTAGCTCTAAATAAGGTAATTCCTATTCTAGTTTTCTATTTTTAATATCAATAACAATGAGTTACGATTTATCATTATTTATTTTAACAAGATAGTAGTTCAATTAATAAGTAATTTAATAAAAATATTACTAAAACATCCTTATCCTAATAATCAATTCTGGTTAAATTTATTGATATATTATCACTAAATAGATAGATTGAATGACAATTGATTTCAGCAAAAAACTAAAAGTCCATCCTTGTCTTTAATATAAAAAGTTATAATCTATTCAACAAATTTTGTCCGGGACACAGTATATGAAACAAATGAAAAAACCCAAAATTCTGGATATAAAAAATATTGCTGAATCTAGACTTTTTCGTATCCAATCTGTTGATCTTGAATTTAGTAATGGCGTTAAGCGTCTTTATGAACGAATGCAGCCAACAATAAATGAAGCCGTACTGATTGTTCCTATTATCAATAACGAACTAATTTTAATTCGTGAATATGCTGTTGGTATTGAAGAGTATGAATTAGGTTTTCCTAAGGGAGCTATTGATAAAGGAGAAAGTGCCATTCAAGCTGCTATAAGAGAATTAAAAGAGGAAATTGGTTATGGCGCAAAACATGTTGAATTGCTAGGAAAACTAACAATATCCCCTGCCTATTTTTCTAGTAAAATGAATATATTCATTGCACAAAATCTTTATGAGGAAAAACTAGAGGGCGATGAACCCGAACCGCTAGAACAAATTCGTTGGCCAATTGACAATATGATGGAACTCCTTGATGTTAAAGATTTTAACGAAGCGAGAAATATTAGCGCTCTATTATATGCTCAACGTTATCTCAAAAATATTCGCTAACTCAATTAAGTCCTAATATTGTTAAATGAAATAGGGTCTATTTAATAACCCTAATTTCAACGACAAAAATTAAACAAAGTTATAAGTGTTCAAAAAAGTTCCTGACTATTGCCATCTTCAGAAATAACCATTGTACCTACCTCTCGAATAGCTGCTGTTTTAGGTTCAGTTCCTTCAATAAAATATTCCAAACTTTTACTTACTGAATTATCCGTTGCTAATTTACCGGTTTTGTTATCAATAGTAATAGAAATAATTCCTTCTGGGGGCTGTATTTTATTTTCCATCACTCCATCAAGAACAACTTTCATATAATCATTCCAGATAGGTTGAGCACTTTTTGCTCCCGCTTCGCCACCGGTAATAGTACGCCCTAAACTGCGTCTGTTATCATCAAAGCCTATCCAGGCTGTAGCAACTAGCTCGGGGCCATAACCAGAAAACCAAGCATCTTTAGAACTATTAGTCGTTCCTGTCTTTCCGCCAATATCTTTACGTTTAAAATCTCTCGCACGCCAGCCTGTCCCCATCCAACCAGGCTCTCCATAAATATTCGTCATCATTGCATTACTAATTAAAAAAGCCAAAGGTGTACTAATTACATGTGGAGCATATTTTTCTTGTTGAACCGTTATTGGCGTTTCACTATTAATATCTACTCTAGGTTCAAGCCTCATCGTCGGTGTTGTAGATTTAACTATATTCTCAATAGATTCTGCATTTATTTCTTTAATTTTTGGTACATCATCATAAATAACAGGTATATCGTTACATTGAGGACATGCGATTTTGGGCTTAGCTTCAAACACAATCTGACCTTCTAGCCCTTCAACTCGACTAATGAAATAAGGATCGATAAGGTAACCACCATTAGACATAACAGCATAACCTCGAACTATTTGCATAGGCGTAAATGACGGAGCACCTAATGCCAATGACTCTGTTCGATTAATATTTTCTTCAGGAAAGCCAAAGCGTTTTAGATAATCCGCCGCATAATCAACTCCCATTGCACGCATAGCTCGTACCATCACAACATTTTTCGACTGTCCTAATCCTTGCCGCAAACTAATTGGACCTGCATATTTGTCGGGAGAATTTTTAGGTCGCCAATCTGAATCAGCTCCAGCATCCCAACGAGTAATAGGCATATCATTTAATAACGAAGCTAACGTTAATCCTTTATCTAATGCTGCGGTATAAAGAAAAGGTTTAATATTGGAACCAACTTGACGTAATGACTGGGTTACTCGATTAAATTTACTTAACTCAAAATAAAACCCGCCAACCAACGCAACAATAGCGCCATCGATTGGATTGAGAGCAATAAAAGCTGAATTTGCTTCTGGTATTTGCGCTAACCACCAACTATCTTTAACCTGTCGTATACGAATTAATTCTCCCACTTTAACAACTTCGTTAACCGTTTTAGGTGTTACTCCTTGTCGCTCATCAGAAATATATTTACGTGCCCAAGAAACACCATTGATTGCCAACTCAACAGAAACACCATTTGACATTATAACTTCAGCTTTATTTCTATCAGTCGCAATAACTACAGCGGGAATTAATGGCCCATAAGTAGGTATTTTTTTTAGTTTTTCAATAATTTGTTCATGTGCCCAAGGTGTTTGTCGCTGCGTCCAAAGAGTTTTTTCTGCTCCTCGATAACCATGACGAATATCATAATTAATTAAGTTATTACGCAAAGCATTCTCTGCTGCTATCTGATCTTTACTGAAGATGGTGGTATAGACTTTATAACCATCGGTATAGGCATTCTCACCATAGCGTTTATAGAGCTCTTGCCTAACCATTTCTGCCAGATAGGGCGCTGAAAATAAAATTTTTGGTGCGTGATAAGTGGCTATAATTTTTTCACGCTTTGCTTCATTATATTGCTGTTGAGTAATATACCCCTCTTCTAACATCCGTAATAATACGATATTGCGACGATTTATCGCTCGTTCATAGGAATAAAGAGGATTAAAAGTAGAAGGTGCTTTTGGTAAACCTGCAATCATCGCAATTTCACTTAAACTTAATTCATTTACAGACTTACCAAAATAAACATAAGCAGCTGCACCTACACCATAAGCGCGATTTCCTAAATAAATCTTATTTAAATAAAGTTCCAGAATTTCATCTTTTGACAATAATTGCTCAATCCGGACAGCTAAAAACACCTCTTTAGCTTTACGCATCAATGTTTTTTCTCGGCTTAGGAAAAAATTTCTGGCTAACTGTTGCGTTATTGTACTAGCCCCTTGCGAAGCATGACCGGAAGCAGCTATGACCGATATAGCGCGAAAAACGCCTATAGGATCAATACCATGATGCTCATAATATCGGCTATCTTCCGTCGCAACAAAAGCTTTTATCATTAGTGGGGGAATTTCTTTTAAGGACAATGGAAGACGACGTTTCTCTCCAAATTGCGCGATCAACTCACCCTCTGCACTTAACACCTGCATAGGTACTTGCAATCGAACATCTTTTAATGTTGCTACATCAGGCAGTTCTGATTCGACATATTTGTACAAACCAAAAATAGATCCAGCCCCCAAAACTAGACAACAAACTATAAAAAAAAGAAAAAACTTTACGATCTTCACCTGAAATTCCCATTTACGATTTATTGGGTGGTTTATAAACAATGAATACTTAGTATAAATGTTCGAAAATACTTTGAATATGGAATTTTATACATTAACAATAGGGAAATCGTCTATGCTTTTACACAAATGGCAGATTGGCCTTGATATACATCATAATAAAATTCAACTTGTGGCTGCTACTCGACACAGACATGGCTGGCAACTTCGCGAATGTTGGCAACATTCTTTACCAATCATTAAAACCCAAGATACTGAAACCCAAAATATTCGTATAACCACGCTAAAAAATATCCTGCAACAATGGTGCAAAAAACTACCTAACAATTGTGATGCAAGATTCTCTTTATCCACATTACAAATCCTAAAATCTCACTTCCTTTTACCCGAAAAAATAACACTAACTGAACCAGAAATTGGCTGGCTGGTCCATAGTAAAGCTGAAACCCTATTTCCTATGGATATCAGCGAGCTTGTTCTGGATTATCGTATTTATCAAAAGCAAATTTACCTTTGTGCGACTAGACGTAGTGATATTGTTTTTTGGTTTGAATTATTGCATGAAGTAGGTTTTTCACTTTCTGTCATCGATATATCTCCTAATGCCCTTCGTTACTTAGCACACAAAGCCTCTATTCCTGATAATACTTGGCTTATTTATCGGCGACAACAAGAGTGGATATGTGCTGGCCCTTTATATCAATCAATACACTACCAGCCACTTGAGATAACTGAGGTAGACTCTATAGAAAAACTAGTATTATTACTACCTAAAGAAACCCAACAACAACCTAATACTATTTTTTACCTCGGTAACGATATAAAGCATCATCATTTTTCCACTTGGTCTCTGTTAGATTCTTTTCAATATTACTCTATCAAGTTACCAAAAGATTTCCATAATTTTGCGATCGCCGCAGGTTTAGCCCTTCGTGAGGTAGATAAATGATTTATCAAGTCAATTTTCTGCCATGGCAGAAAAAACGCCTTAAACAACGCTATTATGATTGGTTATCTCTCTTTTTTATACAAATTTCAAGTTTACTAATAATTCTGTTTTTTATATTTGATAGACATAAACAGCAATACCTTCATCAACAATATTTACTTGATAATGAATAAATAGAAATTGCTGCCATTGAACAACAACTTGCTAACATTAAGCAACAGCGACAGCAACTTGATCAATTAACTCAACAACTCAATACGTTAATTCAAATCGCTAACCACAACAAACGACAACTTTATTTACTAAAACAAATTCCAAATATTCTGCCAACAGGTAGTTGGTTAGAAGGGCTTTCAAGCCAAGGAGATAAATTAATAATTGAAGCAAATAGCCATGATTATCATGAAATTTTATCGTCCATGCGCCAATTAACCGAGCAAAAGTTAGTAACTCAAATCCAATTAGAAACAATACAACTAACCTCACAGAATATTCAAAAAACCACATTAAATGCAAACTGGCTACGTTCGGAGGAACAATATGATAAAAAATAAAATATATGAATGGTTTTACAGGCCATTATGGAAACAGCTTATCCCACAATGGTTAACGCTTTTTTTAATTTTTCTCTTTTTCTTTATTTTTTATTGGTCAAAACATTCTTTAATCATTAATGAAATGAATCAACAACGGAAAAACAACAGACAACATATCAATATATTAAAAATACAACTTATACAAAACATAACAAAAAACAAATTAAAAACTCTGCTAAACAAAAAGAAACAACAAATAACAGACTTACTTACTTCAATACCGACATCTTCTCTGGTTTCTGCTCAATTTTATTTTCCGCTACCTACTTCAGGTGAAAAACTCATCTATTGGCAACAACAAAATCAAAATAATCGTGTAGATTACTATTTCACAATTTTAACAAGCTATTATCAATTAATTGCCTTTGTCGAAAACTTACAAAAAACCCATCCACTCCTCCTTATTCATCAGCTAAAAATAACACCCAAAAAAATAACTTATATTGCGAATTCATTCTCTCATCCATAACAAAAAGTCTAACATAATGAATTTACTTAATTTAATATTAATTGTAGTATTAATAACATTATTTAGCGTTAATGCTATAGCCGCCAGAGAACCCTTTACCCCGCCAAAAATAGAAGAAATTATTGAAAACAATGTTACTCATACATTACCAATACCTGAAGAAAAAAGTGATATACATTATCTAACTTACCCCCTGCAATATGCTGAAGCAGAATTATTAGCATCTCAACTTTCACAAAAAAATCCCCCCTTACTCTCCAAAAAAGGAAAAGTTTTCGCCGATAAACAGACCAATAACTTAATTTTTGAAGATACTCAGAGACACATTGAACGGCTTCAATCCTGGCTAAAAAAAATTGATATTCCACAACAACAAGTACAAATCACAGCCTATATTATCAATACAAGTCGAGAGGCTTTATATGAACTAGGTATCTTTTGGGAACTCAGTGCCGATAAAATGAACCAAGTCGGAATTAGCAGGCTGAATATTCATCAACCAACACCATCTTCAATTCCACATATCGCTTTTAATATTGCCAAAATTAAAAGTCACTTATTGTCACTGGAATTGAGTGCTTTAGAACAAGAAAATCAACTATCTATCATTGCCAGCCCCAGATTGATGGCCTCTCATAACCAATCGGCCAGCATTAAGCAAGGCACAGAAATTCCTTATATCAATCAAAGTAATAAAAAAAGTCAGATAAAATTTAAAGAAGCAATACTAGGAATGGAAGTTACGCCTACCATTTTACGAGGAGGTAAAGTTCGTCTATCGCTAAAAATTAGTCAAAATAGCCCCAATACTACTCTACTAGCAAATACTTACCAACATATTGCAATTAATAAACAAGAAATATCAACGCAAGTTACGATTAATCATGGAGAAACACTTATTTTAGGTGGAATTTTCCAACAGAAAAAAAACAATCAACAACAAAAAATTCCTTACCTAGCAGAAATTCCTTTCTTTGGCCAGTTATTCACCAAAGATGGAAAACAAACTTATCACAGAGAATTAGTCATATTTATAACACCTGAATTAATTAATATTTAATAAAATATAGTAACCAATAATTATTTTTTATAATATAACTTCATACTAAAAGGCGCTAAAAAGAGCAAAAATCATCCGATTATTGTGAATAATGGATTATAAATTTGACGATAAGAAAGATTTAGCTTACAAAGTTAAATATTTGGCGAAATAAACAATGTAAGTGCGTACACTCGATGATAAAACCTTTATATGTACGATTAAAGTTGCATTTTTAGCTAATCTATTGCGATAATTTTTATATCCAATTTAATATCATTCATAATCGGCAGCAAATAATACGCTTTCCGTTTAGATATCGACGTGGTTTTCAAATTGATTGATGTTAAACTTAGTGCGCAAACAAACTTAAAGACGAATACTTGAGCTTCGTAATACTGTATATTACGTATTACGAGACATTTGGGATTTTAAACCTGTGAAGAAATACTGCTATCAGTTATGTTCCAAAAACAGGCCCTCCGATATAATTCAGAAAAAACTGAATGTATTTGGGATTTTTTTGCTTTTATATGCAAGAAAAGGTGTCAATACTCATGAGGTTTCAATTATAGGTCCCGTTGCTAATTTGATTGGCGGGGCGGGTTATCATTAACGAATAATCTTAGTAATACCAAAAACATGGCAGAGAAACGTAATATCTTTCTGGTTGGGCCTATGGGCGCCGGAAAAAGTACTATTGGTCGCCAGCTAGCGCAGCAACTTAGTATGGAGTTTTTTGATTCCGATCAAGAAATTGAACGACGTACTGGTGCTGATGTGAGTTGGGTATTTGATTTGGAAGGCGAAGAAGGTTTTCGGGAACGTGAAGAAAAAATCATCAATGAGCTTACAGAAAAACAAGGAATTGTCCTAGCAACAGGGGGAGGATCGGTAAAATCAAAAGAAACACGTAACCGTTTGTCTGCTCGCGGGGTGGTCGTTTATCTTGAAACAACGATTGAAAAACAAATGGCACGAACACAACGCGATAAAAAAAGACCTTTATTGCAAGTAGATCAGCCTGCTCGTGAAGTTTTAGAAAAACTCGCTCATGAACGTAATCCACTTTATGAAGAAATCGCAGACATTACTATTCATACCGACGATCAAAGTGCAAAAGTGGTTGCTAACCAAATCATTGGATTATTAGAAAATACTTGATTTCAATAAATCAACATGAATGACTGATTGACATGCCATAAAGGTAAAATCAATATGGAAAAATTGACAGTTACACTTGGTGAACGGAGTTACCCTATTAGCATCGCCTTTGGTTTACTTAACTCACCTGACGCATTTTTGCCGCTTAAAAGTGGCGATTACGCGATGATTGTAACGAACAAAACGCTACATTCCCTTTATTCTACAAGAGTAAAAACTACTCTTACAAAAATGGGCGTCAAAGTTGATGAGATCATTCTACCTGATGGAGAACAGTACAAAACATTAGCTATTCTTGATACCGTCTTCACTGCTTTATTGGAAAAAAATCATCCTCGAAGCACCACTCTTATTGCCCTTGGGGGCGGAGTTATTGGTGACTTGACAGGATTTGCTGCCGCCTGCTACCAAAGAGGCGTTCGTTTTATCCAAGCACCAACCTCACTTCTATCTCAAATTGACTCATCTGTTGGAGGAAAAACAGCTGTCAATCATCCGTTAGGTAAAAATATGATTGGTGCTTTCTATCAACCTATATCGGTTATTATTGATTTAGATAGTCTAAAAACATTACCAGCACGTCAGTTCTCTTCAGGCTTAGCAGAAATTATTAAATATGGAATTATTCTAGATTATGATTTTTTTTGTTGGTTAGAAAAAAACATTAGTAAACTATTTGAGTTTGACGAAAAAACAATAAGTTATTGCATCCGGCGTTGCTGTGAACTAAAAGCAGAAATCATCGCCATAGATGAAAAAGAAATTAATGGAAAACGTGCATTATTGAACTTAGGACATACCTTTGGTCATGCTATTGAAACTGAATTAGGCTATGGTTGCTGGCTACATGGCGAGGCAGTTGCTGCAGGTATCGTGATGGCTGCAAAAACTGCAGAGTTAATCGGCCAATTTGATAATAATGATACTCAACGCATTTTAAACTTACTGAGGCAAGCAAATCTTCCCACTAAAGGACCAGCAAAAATGGCTGCTGAAGCTTATTTACCTCACATGATGAGAGATAAAAAAGTAGTTAATAATCAACTTAATCTGGTGCTACCTAAATCTATTGGTAATGCAGAATTATACTCTAATATAAGCCATGAGATTGTTTTAAAAGCAATTAAGCAATGCCTATATGCAGATTAAACCGTGATTGAGATAGCAAGATAGCTATAGTGACACTATAATAAATATCCATATTTTAGAATCAAACTGTACAAAAAATCATCTTTATCCATGATATGAGGTCATTCACCTTAAAGGGAGGGGAAATGGACGAGTTTAAACCAGAAAGAGATCCTCAAGATCAAAGTAACTTCCGGCCAGATACTTCAGATAGGCCTGTATTACGTTCACGTCAACAAGGATCTAAACATCATCTAGCTTCTCGGCAACATGTCATGATAGGTATCGCTGTTTTGGTTCTATTATTACT
This sequence comes from Bombus cullumanus, assembly GCA_014737535.1. Lineage (NCBI taxonomy): Eukaryota > Metazoa > Arthropoda > Insecta > Hymenoptera > Apidae > Bombus > Bombus cullumanus. The sequence goes on along the minus strand of JACXIX010000122.1, from coordinate 7,884 downwards.
CATTATCGCGATTAGCTCAGCACTTAAAGCACCAACTAATCATGAGAAAGAACATAACTCTGTAACAAATAATGAACGTAACATTGATATTTCTAAATCAACAACTCTGTCAAATGAGTCTTCTATATCTCAAGAACAAAACCAACCACAAAACGTAACTATGCCTTCAATTAGTGATACCCCAACTGAAGGAACGTTGCCTCCAGCTAACCAAGGGCAAGGTAAACGTATTGAAATTCCTGGTGACGTTGTTGATGCTTTACGGCAGGGCCAAACATTGCCGACTACAAAGCAACAATTGGTTGAAAATTCAACATCAACAATACTTCCTTCGACTACACCACCTAAAATCGTTGAACCAGTTAAAACTAATCCTGAAACAAAAACAAAACCTATAGTTCGAACACATACAAACCATAGTGGTGATTTATTATCAGCCCCAGCAAGTAATTACACCCTACAATTAAGTAGTGCTAGCCGTTCAGACTCCCTAGAAGCATTTGCTAAAAAAAATCGCTTAACTAATTATAAAATCTATAAGACCGTACGTAATGGACAACCGTGGTATGTTCTTATCCATGGTAATTACCACTCAGTCAGTGAAGCAAAAAACGCAATTTCAACTTTGCCCACTTCTGTGCAGGAAAAAAAACCCTGGGTTAGAAAATTTCAGCAAGTTAAGCAAGATCAAAAATAAAGAATTATTAGGCGCAAATATGCTGTCCTAAACAGAGATATACCAAAAACTCTGGAACATTTAGATAAAATTTGGCGGCATGAAGAAAAAACGCGCTTTTTTAAAATGGGCTGGCGGTAAATATCTTCTGGTAGAAGAAATTAAAAAATATCTACCAGAAGGTGATTGTCTGGTAGAGCCATTTGTCGGGGCAGGTTCAGTATTTTTGAATACCAACTATAATGCTTACATCCTAGCTGACATTAATAATGATCTTATCAATTTATATAATACCGTAAAATACCATGCTGATACATTTGTACAGCATTCACGTAAGCTTTTTAACTCTGAGTTTAATACGCCTGAGCAATACTACCGTTTACGAACTGAATTTAACCTATGTAATAATTCTCAACGCCGTAGTGAACTATTTTTATATCTTAATCGTCATTGCTACAATGGTCTCTGTCGCTATAATTCAAAAGGTGAATTTAACGTTCCATTTGGTCGTTATAAAAAACCTTATTTTCCCGAAGATGAACTCTATTGGTTTGCTGAAAAAGCACAAAAAGCTATTTTTATCTGCCAAACCTATCAAGAAACATTGCTATCAGTAAATAAAAGTGCTGTTGTTTACTGTGATCCACCCTATACACCGCTTTCAGATACAGCTAATTTTACCGCCTATCATACAAATAGTTTTGGCAACAAAGAACAATACAATCTGGCTCAAATCGCTTATCACTTATCATCAACACGCGGAATACCAGTATTAATATCAAATCATGATACACCAGCGACTAGAGAATGGTATCATCACGCCAAGCTAAATGTTGTTAAAGTACGTAGAACAATTAGTCGCAATAGCCTTGCTCGTAGAAAAGTCGACGAACTTTTGGCATTCTATAATCCAACTTATAAAAAAAAGTAAAAGGTAAAAAAACAAATCGGAGATAATAATGAAAGATTTTCTGATTGCCCCCTCTATTTTATCCGCAAATTTTGCATGTTTAGGTGAAGATACTGAGAATGTAATTAAAGCTGGAGCAGATATTGTCCATTTTGACGTGATGGATAACCATTATGTCCCCAATTTAACTTTCGGCCCAATGATATGTAAAGCATTGCGCGATTATGGTATTAAAGCTCCCATTGATGTACATTTGATGGTAAAACCAGTAGATAGACTGATCCCAGATTTTGCTAAAGCTGGTGCAACCTATATTACCTTTCACGCTGAAGCAAGCGAGCATATTGATCGCACATTACAATTAATTAAAGATAACGGATGTAAAGCCGGGTTAGCGTTTAATCCTGCAACACCATTGAACTATTTAGATTACGTAATAGATAAATTAGATATGATCCTAATTATGTCGGTAAATCCTGGTTTTGGTGGGCAATCTTTTATTCCACAAACCCTAAATAAATTGCGTCAAGTTCGTAAAATGATTGATAGTAATGGTTATAATATTCGCCTAGAAGTTGATGGTGGCATCAATGTTAATAATATTATTAATGTTGCAAATGCAGGCGCTGACACTTTTGTCGCAGGTTCTGCAATCTTTAATCAACCAGATTACAAAACTGTCATTGATGCTATGCGTAAAAAATTAGCTGAGGCGATTTAATGACATTAAAAAAATTAACCGATATTCAAGCTATCGCATTTGATTTGGATGGTACATTAGTCGACAGTGTTGGCGGATTAGCTGATGCCTTAGATCATGCTTTAATTAATCAGCAATTACCTGCTGCCGGTAAAGAACTTGTTTCCACTTGGGTTGGTAATGGTGTCGATATTATGATAGAACGCGCATTAACTTGGGCAAATATTAAAATTACACCAAAAATAAAAAATAATATTCATCAACTATTTGATAAAATTTATGCAACAACAGTCATAACAGGTAGTCAGCTTTTTCCTGGAGTAAAAGAAACATTAGCAGAATTAGCCAAACAACCTTTTCCAATGGCAATCGTCACCAATAAACCAACACCATTTATTGCCCCTTTATTAAAAAAATTAGCAATTAATTCTTATTTTTCTTTAATATTAGGGGGAAATGACGTAAAAGAGAAAAAACCCCATCCGGCTCCACTATATCTTACAATGGGAAAATTTGGCCTACATAAAAATCAATTATTATTTGTCGGCGATTCTCATAACGATATCTTAGCTGCTAAAGCGGCTGGCTGTCCTTGTGCGGGTTTAACTTATGGATATAACTATGGTGAATCTATCGCATTAAGTAAACCAGATTATGTATTAGATAATTTTGCCGATCTACTTCCTGCGTTAGGACTACCACCTTTTAAAATTCTGGAATCGTAATATGAATACACCCCCAATAAAATCAACTAATACTCTCAAAAAACCTATTGTATTCAGTGGGGCTCAACCGTCTGGGGAATTAACCATCGGCAACTATATTGGCGCATTACGTCAATGGGTTCACATGCAAGATAAATATGACTGTATTTATTGTATTGTTGATCAACATGCCATTACAGTCCGTCAAGATCCCAAAGAGTTAAGAAAGCGTACGCTTGATACATTAGCCTTATATCTAGCTTGCGGTATCGATGTTAAAAAAAGTATTATTTTTGTTCAATCCCATGTTCCTCAACATGCTCAACTTAGCTGGGCCCTTAACTGTTACACCTATTTTGGTGAATTAAGCCGCATGACACAATTTAAAGACAAATCAACCCGTCATGCTGAAAATATTAATGCTGGATTATTTGATTATCCAGTATTAATGGCTGCAGATATTTTACTTTACCAGACAAACCAAGTCCCGGTTGGTATTGATCAAAAACAACATTTAGAATTAAGCCGTGATATCGCTCAACGTTTTAATTCGCTCTATGGTGAAATATTTACTATACCCGATCCCTTTATTCCGGAAAAAGGCGCGCGGGTTATGTCTCTACAAGAACCGCAAAAAAAGATGTCAAAATCAGACGATAATCGCAATAATGTTATAACCTTATTAGAAAATCCTAAATCAGCAGCTAAAAAGATAAAACGTGCTGTCACTGACTCTGACGAGCCACCACAAATTTACTATGATTTAGAAAATAAACCGGGTATTTCTAATCTAATAGATATCCTTTCTGGCATAACAGCTATATCTACCTCGGAGATAGAAAAACAATTTGCTGGAAAAATGTATGGCGATCTTAAAAACACTGTTGCTGAAGCTGTTTCTGATATGTTAATAAATATCCAAAGTCGTTTTGATGAATTTCGTAATAACGAAAAATTATTAAATGATATTATGTCTGAAGGTGCTAGCAAAGCAGAGGCTCGCGCTCAAATAACGCTTAGTAAAGTTTATGATGCTATTGGTTTTATTAATCCTATAAAAAATTAACTCTCTTCTCCCCGTAAAATACGTGGGAGATTGACACTAAGAATAAATTATTTATAAAAATTAATAACAATGAAAAGTAAAATAAGAGCAAATCTTTATTTTATTAATATATTTATCAAACAAGGAAACAATATTTAGTAAAAGAAATTATTTTTTTCAACTGATTATATAAACAATTAACAGTGTTTTGTAATTTTTATTGTTATATTTTTAATTGTTATCCCAAAAATATTAGTAGGCCAGTAAGTAATCTGGCACCACTAACATTGAAAAGAAACAAACAGGTATCGTCAATGTTATTTTACTTTTTGCGCAAAACGTTTCGCAGCTTCATCCCAGTTAACAACCGACCAAAAAGCTTTAATATATTCAGGACGACGATTTTCATATTTAAGGTAATAAGCATGTTCCCAAACATCAAGCCCTAAAATAGGATAACCAGAAACACCGGAAATAGACTCACCCATTAACGGATTATCTTGATTAGCTGTCGAAACAACCGCCAGTTTTCCATCCGATTTCAAGACTAACCACGCCCAACCAGAACCGAAACGAGTTGCAGCCGCTTTTTCAAAGATTTCTTTAAAATTTTCTACACTATCAAAATCACGTTCAATTGCCGATTTCAGCTCACCTTTTAGTTCAGTACCAATTTTTAATCCAATCCAAAACATACTATGATTGGCATGCCCGCCTGCATTATTGCGTAAAAAGGTACGCTTATCAGATGGCACTTTATCTAAATTTTGAATTAAATCATATATATCAAGTTTGGCAAGCTCAGGAAAATCTTTTAAAGCATCATTGGTATTGTTGACATATGTTTGGTGATGTTTGGTATGATGGATCCTCATTGTCCTTTCATCAAAATGTGGCTCTAGTGCCCCATATTCATAAGGTAGGGAAGGTAATGTATAGCTCATTTTCATTAACTCCTGTTACTGAAATATAAAATAAATGTTTTAATCAATACTTATTTTACAAGGATTACCATCATATTGAAAACAATTATAAACAATACATTTTTTAAGGTTTTTTATTATCTATAAAAAACAACTCATTAATTACATCAAAATAAAAATTACAATAAAAAACATCAATTAAATGAATTTAAACATAATAATTAATTAACAAACAATAAAAATAAAATGAAGCAGCAACATTTACGTGATCACTAACACAAAAAAAAAACAAATTCTTACACATAGGGTTAGTTAATCGCTATTTAGCATATGATTAACCCAAATGAGGAGAAGAAAAATATGATATCAACATTCAAGTACCCCATTCCTACTGAAATTGCCGCACTTACCTTAATTAATAAAAAACAGTATTTACAAGATTATCAATTATCACTTGAAGATCCTGACGCATTTTGGCGAGAAAAAGGTCAAATCGTTGATTGGATAAAACCTTATACCAAAGTAAAAAACACTTCATTTGACCCGGGTCACATTAACATCCAATGGTTTGAAGACGGCACTTTAAATTTAAGTACTAACTGCCTAGATCGCCATTTACAATTACGTGGTGATCAAACTGCAATCATTTGGGAAGGCGATGACCCATCACAATTTTATCATATAACCTACCGCCAACTTCATCATGATGTCTGTCTATTTGCCAATGCGTTAAAAAAACTAGGCATCAAAAAAGGCGATGTTGTTGCCATTTATATGCCGATGATACCTGAATCCGCTATCGCCATGTTAGCATGCACACGCATTGGCGCTATTCACTCTGTTATCTTTGCTGGATTTTCACCAGAAGCTATTGCAGGACGCATTACTGACAGTAAAGCTAAACTTATTATTACCGCAGATGAAGGGTTAAGAGCAAATCGTACTATACCGCTGAAAAAAAATGTTGATGAAGCGTTAAAAAACCCGACTGTCAAAACAATTAATAATGTTATTGTTTTTAAGCGAACCGGTAATCAAATCGACTGGCAACAAAAACGTGATCACTGGTGGCATGAAATTATTAAAGGGCTTAACGCTGATTGTCCTGCTGAAGAAATGAATGCAGAAGATCCTTTATTTATTCTTTATACCTCAGGTTCAACAGGTAAACCAAAAGGCATTTTACACACCACTGGAGGCTATTTAGTTTATATTTCTCTTACTTTCAAATACGCCTTTGACTATCAGGCAAAAGAAACTTATTGGTGTACTGCTGATATAGGTTGGATAACAGGTCATAGTTACTTAATTTATGGCCCTCTATCCAATGGCGCCACTACGTTAATGTTTGAAGGAGTACCTAACTATCCAAGTATAAACCGTATGAGCCAAGTAATTGATAAACATAAAGTAAATATTTTATATACTGCACCAACGGCAATACGTGCTTTGATGGCCGAAGGTGATAAAGCTATTGAAGGTACCCAGCGTAATTCTTTAAGAATTTTAGGCTCTGTCGGTGAACCTATTAACCCAGAAGCTTGGGAATGGTACTACAAAAAAATAGGTAATAGCCATTGCCCTATTATTGATACATGGTGGCAAACTGAAACCGGCGGTTTTATGCTTTTACCTTTACCGGGAGCTACTGAACTTAAACCAGGATCTGCCACATTACCTTTTTTTGGTATTAAGCCCGAGCTTATTGATAACTTGGGTAATTTACTTGAAGGTATTGCTGAAGGCAATCTTGTCATCATGGATTCGTGGCCAGGGCAAGCTAGAACAATTTATGGTGACCATGAACGCTTTGAACAAACCTATTTTTCACTATTTAAAGGTATGTATTTCAGTGGGGACGGTGCTCGCCGCGATGAAGACGGTTATTATTGGATAACCGGTCGTGTTGACGACGTTTTAAATATTTCGGGCCATCGTTTAGGTACAGCCGAAATCGAATCCGCACTTGTAGCCTTCCCTAAAATTGCTGAGGCTGCCGTCGTTGGTGTTCCACATAATATTAAAGGACAAGCAATTTACGCCTACATTACATTAAATCATGGAGAAGAACCTTCAACAGAACTTTATAATGACGTACGCAATTGGGTGCGTAAAGAAATTGGTCCAATAGCCACACCAGATATTCTTCATTGGACTGATGCTTTACCAAAAACTCGCTCAGGTAAAATTATGCGACGTATTCTAAGAAAGATTGCCACTGGTGATATAAACAATTTAGGAGATACATCAACCTTAGCCGATCCTAGTGTTGTTGAAAAATTACTAGAAGAAAAGGATTCAATCAATATTTCTAGTTAGATTAGTCAATTACCAATAATAAACTCTAAAAATATTAACAAAGATGGTCGATAAAATAGATATAATTCAACTATAAAATATATTATTTATTAACATAGATTTATTATTTATATAGAAAAGCCACCTTTATAGGTGGCCTTGATATTTTAAGCTTAGCAGTTCCCTACTCTCACATGGGGAGACCCCACACTACCATCGGCACTACGGCATTTCACTTCTGAGTTCGGCATGGGATCAGGTGGAGCTACCGCGCTATAGCTACTAAGCAAATTCTTTTCTATTTATATTCTATCGAACATTCAAATAGCGCATTCATCAAATTAATAATTAAAATTATAGATAAACAACGACTAACCAAACTGTCCTGTCACATATTTATTTCACTAATGGCCTCAGCCATTAGCATTAAATTAAC